>JAZKJV010010674.1:0-600000 GCA_037367405.1 Ottelia alismoides | reverse complement strand
AATCTTTATCCATACCTAAGCAAGAAGGAAAGGTTGTGTCAACTCCTCATACTACAACCCAGACTATCTTGAAACAACTCTCCCTCCTACCTGACTCCGCCACCAAACACATGAAGATTAAGTTCATAGGCACTATGCGAAATCACCAATGGCACAATCCAACTCCATTCAAGCCACCTCCAAAGAGCACCAAATTACACCTACTATGCACACTTGCCACTAAGTGGAAAACGGGATGTTTAAATCCCCCTCTTGTAACCACTTCTCCCTCAATCTCAGTCTCTGGTAGAGTTCCTTTTCTTATCCTCCTTCAACAAAATCATATTTTGTTGGCATACCATCGCCATCACCTCTTCAGACAACACCGGAAAATCCTCCAAGCAATCAAGGCATTCAACCTCCGCTTGGGCCACATCTATACGATGCCCTTCACTCCTGGGTCCCTTCCTAAACTGCACAAGCATGTTGCTAAGTTAAGCTTCTTAACCATCTTTACTGTCGTGGATCCCTCCACATCCTACACCCACCAACACATCATGGCCTTCACATGAAACCTTACTCCTATAACCATAAGAGTACTCAAAATGGAACAATCAACCCGAGTATTGATGATCCCCCGAGTCCCATCGGATCTGCGTATGATCCAAATGCAACCACAAGAAGGCCAACACCATCGCCAAAGGAAAGCTCTCCAACAACCTCACAAAGCCAAGGAAATAGTTCACGCGAAATCTGGAAGACTTGTTCCTCCAAGGGTATGTCGAGTTCATGTCCTCCAAAATCTCCATCTATAGACCCCCTCACCACAAAGTCGTCAAACAAGAGAGAACACGTGCTCAATCCCCCGTGTCATGTGGAGGATCGCAATAAACAAGGTGATGTTAAAGTCACCGTCCATAATCTAAGTCGGGTCATTAAAACAAGACTGCAACAAAAGAAGCTCATCCCGCATCTTCACATGTGTCCAAGATCAAGAAAGTTGGTATGTGGTATTCATTCGGTCATGTTGTCTAAAACGAGTAAGCGGATAGGGTGAAGTATATGCGGAAGTATAAAGGGATTATGCGTTTTGTATTATTTTCATTAAAAATATAAAAATAAATTCAAATATTATAGATCTATGTTTCAAGAAAATATGACATGGACAAAATATAAAGTATAAACCTTTTAGTACAATGTGATTTCAATCAAACCACTGCGAAAAACAGCCATTTAGATAAAAGAGCTTATCATAAGAAGAAATGTGGTATCCATTTATCTAGAAGATAAGAAGAGAAGTTGCCGTTATGCTTGTCTATTTTAACGATATTTTGCTCACAAGGGATGTTGTGCATGAGAAATCTTCCTCCCTAAAAAAACCACTATTAAGCCACCTTACACATGTTGAAGGACCAAAAACTAAGATATACATCTTAAGATTTCAACATGAAATTAGGGATGCAATTACATTCCGACAACCATTATCAAGAAAAAATCCATCACAAATAAAGTTTGACTTGAGAAATCTACAGAATCTATAGTAGTTCTAGAATATGTATTGTGAACTCAAAAGCAAAGCATCATAGTTCTATACTGAGACCCAAAAACATAAAGCAACAAGATGAAAATTGAAAACAAAAACAACAATAATCTGATCTGAAGCAAAATATTTGTAAATGTCATCATATTTTAGCTTGACTTACATAATATAAATGGAGCAACAAATGCCATATGTGGTTGCTGCAACAAGGTAAAAATGAAAAACAACCAAGAAGGCAAGGATTAAAAAACCAAATCAACATGACTAAAAATAATGAAACATTTAGTTGTGGCGAGGTACTCTGGCCAAATAGAACTGCAGTATTGAAAGCAATAACACCAAAGCTTCTCTGCAGAAACCATGGAATGGGCATAAAGAGAGAATAGAAGCATACTTGAGCAAGCGTGCAATGCAGAGAAGGAATGGTTGGAGCTGTGCGCATGTGACTGGTGAGGGATCAACGAGGTTAAGAGAGAGCACGGTGATCGGCAACTAGAAAGAGAGCGGCTGGAGCATAGCACAACTGAGTCGAAGACTAGGTTTTCACGTGGCGGAGGGATACTCGGTCGAAGTGAGGAGATGTTTCTCTAATCAGGAAACAAATATTGCTGTTAATGGGTTTAAACCGGTTAGGCTTTCTATCACAAATGCGGTCGAATATGCGGATTACCCGACCACATATGCGTTGTTACTGCATAATAAGCGCCTATAGAGCATGCATCACACTTAGACCCTCGTTTCCGCATATGCGGTCACATATGCGACTACCTAGACCGACTTTCTGAACACTGCATACATCGAAGACAGGATGATCGTAAACCATCATGGAATACAAAATTTTGATGTGCACGAGAAATTCACTAAAACAATCACAGCATCAACCCATACTTCCCTAGAGTTTCCACAAGTGAAGAGATGGTCCATGTCATCCGAACAACATGGACAACTCGGCATAGCCCCCTGAATGCTCTTGGTTTGACGCAACAACCACATGATGACCTTCACTTGCAAAGGAACTTGTCGATTCCATACCATCTTATAGTCTTGTCGTAGGATTCTAGAATCAAACATAAAGCAGAGAGAGCATTATAGGGTTCTCGATGGAGCACATCCCATCAATATCAACACAATGCATATATTCTCAACCTTTAGGGTTTGTTTGGTTGCGGGGTTGGGGTACTATTCATAGGGTTGGGTGAATAGTAAACTGTGAGGAGGGAGTACCCCTGTGAATAGTACCCAACCCAACCCAACCCTACCCAACCCTGCAACCAAACAAACCCAACATAACAAACTCCTCGACCCTTTGATCTGTGTAACCCAAATGAAAATGGCATACATGTGCCATTAAACCAAGTTTCCGCAACCCACAAATCCGGATTGTTGACCAGCACAAACAAACATGGAAATTAGTCGCAAAGCTCCCTCCTCAAATCAGTCATCCCATCAGAATGTAAAATTCATCTCAATCACCCAAAACATGTCACAGAAAAGGTAATATTTCAAGCATATAAGCATAACTCCCCTTTCAAAAAGTCTTCTGCGAGTCAGATGACCCCCCTCGAGTTAGACAAACTAAAAAGTACCCCATTAATCTTCCACGCCAAAGGACAAAGACAATCCTTACCATGTCCCCAAATGCGTGAAACTCACTTTCCGAAGAGTGCATTTCCTCTCAAATCACAACACGTCCATGCCATCATTGTCCACTGAACATGAAAAAAATTCCAAACAACTAAAGGAGAACATGTAGCCTCCCATGCAACACCAGCCAAAAAGATTTTCTCGTCAAAGTTTCCATACAATTGCATATACCAACCACAAGTAAATGGGAGGAGATAAAAATGTTGGACGGCTGATAAACTTGCCTTGAACAACACCATGCGACCCCCACAAAACCTACAATCTTTCATGATGCAAGATTCTTCTCAAGTATCTCTACCAAAGGCATTTAGTCAGCATGGGATCTAGTTGGGTGATTTAAGTTAGGTCCAAAACTAATTGGAATCCGCACTATCCCAGGAAGCATCCTTCCCCCTAGCTCTAATTATATATCTCAGCCTCTACTTTTAGGCATGCTTGAGGACAGTCAGAAAGAGGGGGGATGACTGATGAACTAATTTAGCTGGTGGAACAAGCTTTTACATAGTAGTTGGAAATCCTCAACTCGAGGAACTCGAAGTCCTTTCAATATATATATATATATATATATATCAGAAAAGGGAAGTTGTTTTGTGTAACAACCAAGTTGGTTGTTACACAAAGCATTTTCCCCCAATTTTTTTTGTTTTTTTTGGAAAATCCCACCATGTATTTTCATCACTATATCCCTCCAATATGTCATTTCCAATTTTGTCAGAAATAGAGACTCTTATGCCCTCCATCTAGAATATGTAATTTTAACGGTCTTAAATTTGATGTAATCGATCTGTTCTGGATGGAGGGCATAGCAGTCTATGTTTCTGCCGAAATTGGAATGACATATTGGAGGGATATAGCGATGAAAATACATGGTGAACTTTCGCAAAAAAAAATAAAAAATGGGAGTAAATGCTCCGTGTAACAACCAACTTAGTTGTTACACAACACATCCTCCATCTCCTCTCTCTCTCTATATATATATATTCTTGTATACTTATAAAGATTTGGATGCTCTAAAAAACAACCATAACAAAATGAAAGTAGCAATGAAATTTCAACCAAACATTAAGCAAATTGTTTTTTTTTACTTTAAAAATATTAAAAACAAGTATATAAATCACTACAGAAAACACATGATTGGACTGACTGTTAACCATCTAGGCCCATTCAAATCAAGCACCCTGCCTTGTTTAGTCAAGTTGAATAGTTGGTTGACTTGTATACGCTTGGGTGCATCAAATCATGCCAATGCACACCTCCGGACACATCCCCCAATCCAACCCAGCACCCACATCACAATCCTCAAGCTTGCTTCTATCGATTGCTTGCCTAGTCCTATGGTTTCTCAATTCCTCCCCAAGCTTAGCCAGGTCTAACACTCGGTTGACTTTTACATAAGGCCTTAAATGTCAGTTTCGATCACCATTTCGGTATCGACCAAAACAGAATTTCGATGGAATTTCGATCGAAATTTCGGTCATTTTTTGTACTAGGACCCCCATATTTCGGTCATTTCGATCGATTTCGATTTCGGCTGGATATCGATATTCGACAGAAATTCGACTGAATTTCGATGAAATTTGAGGCCATGCAAGCTTTGATGCATCAACCTTTGTCAATGCACACGACCTTCAATCACATCATCCAATCTACCCCAGCTCCAGTTGCTCGGCTAGTTGCATGGTTGCTCACTCGGGCACCCCCCTCCCACAGTTCACCTACCAGGAACCACCCTTCCTCCAAACAAACGTTAATCGCACGACTATATGTGGTGGCACCCCCTACCTATGACAACCTATGAGTATCTCAAAGACACCATCTCTATGTCTAGCCTTTGTGTTCGCGCACCTCTATCAGTGATAAACACAACTTATTCGACAAATTGTTGCAACCATCTCATTGGAAGAACATATGATGCAGTGCGAAATTAATAAATAGAGCTTAATTTATTTATTTTTGTTGTTAATTAGAGGCTAATTTTATTATCGAGTTGTTGCAATTTTATTTAAATAAAAGAGATCGCATGTGATCTCAATTTAATTAGTTAGAGTCAAATAGGATATATTAAGATTTGAATTTTATTCAAATCAATTAGTCAGTCGGTTAGAGTCAATTAAGATAAGTAGATTTAAATTTTGAATTTTCTTTTTATTTTTGTAATCCCACCCCTCCTATATAAAGGGGTGGTAGCCTATTATTTTTAAACAGTTAAAGTTGAAATTAAAATTGAGATTGTATTTCTTTCTCTCGTATCTCTCCCTCGAGCGATCTTGCGCTTCTTACCCGTATCTCATGCAACAGGCACGCCTTCTCTCCTTCCTCCCTCCAACTTCTTCCACCAAGTGTCCCATCCCGCCATTCCCGTACCTCCTGCGGTGCAGTCCCCAAACCCAGTGCCCCCTCCCGCCACCCTCGCCCCTCCTGCAGCGCACCCCCCAGCCCCAACGCCCCTTCCCGCCATCACCCCCGCACCTCCGGTCCCCCCCTCACCTCCACCCTCCCCATCTCTATCCATCTCCGTCGCCCACCACCACATCCATGTGCCACCGCCGTCCCCTTCTCCCACCCCTACTCCACCCGCCTATGCCATTGCCTCCCCTCCCATCCCTCGACCCTTCCTCATGCCACCCACCACTTGCCAGCTCTCCAACCACCGTTGTTTTCTCCCTCCAGACTGTCGCCAATGTGTCGCCAACCACTTCCCTTATCGTGCAACCACCCTATCGCACATCCCATGTCATCATCCCGTCAACGCCGACCCCCCCCCGCACCTCCATCAGTCTCTCCTCAACCCGTTCCGCTGCCGCCACTGCTCGATCTCAAGCCGCGAAAGCTGCTGGAACCCTGGACGTAGGGTTCGGGGCCGCCTACATCGAGGGGGGTAACGAGTCCCTCAGACTCCTGAGTTATCTCCAACGAGGGCCCAATTCCCTAAAATTAAGGATTTAGAGTGGGTTTGGATAAATTATAAGGACCTACCTCTACCTAATACCTTTGGTATAAAGGTTAAAGTTAAGGGAAACTTAAGAGGGGATCTTTTAAAGGAAGGGGTACGAAATTGCATTCCAGCACCCTGGAGCAAAAATATTTAAAAGGAAGTGTTGAGAGAGAAATTTGGGTGGCTGTCTTTACCAAGTTGGATTAGGAATGATGGTTTCACCTATTTAAAGACCCCATGGTTTAAGCGCGTTGCCCACATCTCCTCTATTAAATTCGTGCTCGTGCTTTGCTATGGGATCTCCAAAAGCTGAGACGCCCGATATGAGGATGCCTCATCAGTTTTTATGCACCACATCAAGGGGACAAAACTCGGGTGGGCGCCCGCATTTGCGCCACACACGCTCTTCCATCACGAAGTTAACAGCTCCAACCATCGCACCTCGCACGCCTGGATTCCGTCGTTTGCTCCACATCAGTTCTTCCACAGCCTGATCGAGAATGCTGAATTAAAATTATCAAACTTCAAGCCTGCAGATCTAGCAATTCGTCGGGAGATGAATTTTTCAAGCAGAGGAGAACTGATGCAGAACGAAATTAATAAATGTGGCTTGATTTATTTATTCTGATAGTTAATTAAAGGCTAATTTTATTATCAAGTTGTTGCAATTTTATTTAAATAAAAGAGATTACGTGTGATCTCAATTTAATTAGTTAGAGACAAATAGGATAAATTAATATTTGAATTTTATTTAAATCAATTAGTTAGTCGGTTAGAGTCAATTAGGATAAGTAGATTTGAATTTTGAATTTAATTTCTATTTTTGTAATCCCACCCCTCCTATATAAAGGGGATGGTAGGCAATTGTTTGGGACAGTTCAAGTTGCAATTATTTTGAGAATTATCCCATCTCTATCTCTCGTCTCTCTCCTCTCCCCCACACGATCTTCGCGATTCTATTCCTCAAACCCCTCGCATCCAACGAGTTATTCTCTTCTTCCTCACTCCAACTTCTTCCGCCAAATATTTTCCACCCTTCAAAATTTATTTTCTATTACTGTGAATTTCGATTTGCATCATTAATATTTTCCACCCTTCAAAATTTATTTTCTATTTCTGTGAATTTCGATTTGTCTCCAATCATTTAGCACGCCCATGCAATCTCCTACAACTCAATGCACCAACAGGAGACTCAACTCCATGTTGCTTGTTTTCACCTTTGAATGGACTATAATCTTACGGGAGGAGAACCTTTAATCAAGTGGGATAGGCCCATATAAAAAAGAATACATTTTCAATGGACTTCCAAAAAATCCACCCAAAATCTTTTTCTGAGAGGTTAAATGGGTGGGGGAATCTAGAAGATGTAACGCAATCGAAATGAAGGGATAAAATATTTGCAGTTACATCCACCCCATAAAAATACAAAAGAAATTTTAAAAAGAAAAAAAACCAACAATTCTATTAGTAGTACCTGACAAAACTTCTTCAGTGTGTCAAACAAGCAAACAACTCATTAAGAGATGAGTTTTCAGAGCAGAAGAGAATTGGTGCGAACCCAAATGGAATATTAGGGTTAAAATAGGGTTAGTCGATTTTCTTTTCATCTAATTTAAGTATGATGTGATTTCCATTTTATTTCAAACAAACTGAGATCAATTGAGATCTCTAAAAATGTGTAGGGAATTTAGTTATTTGAATTAGTATTCAAGTTATGTTTTGTTAAGATTTAATTTTTGTCTTCTAACCACATCCTCTATTTGCATGAATTGTTTTATGAGTAGATTAAGATTTATATTTGAGTAATATATAAAATTTGGAATTTTCTCCATCTCTCTTTCCCTTTCTTCCTTCTCCCTCCCACATCTCCATGCTTCTCCACTTAAAAACCTCGTGCTACATGCACCTTCCTAGTTCCTTTTCCCATGCTCTAATTGTTCCCATGTCCACAGCATACCAAGTGATGTACAATAATGGCCTGTTTTTAACTGTCAACACCATGTCATTCTATTCCCATCATCTGATTTTTCTCATGCATTTTTTTCATTCTAAATAACCAATGTCGTCTCCAGAGTATGTCAAAATTTCCGCAGCAAAACCAGTGATGCAAATTATGAGCATGATTATACACCCTACAATGCGTTATTGTCAGATGAGAACAGTACATAAGAACATATCAACAATTGGACAAAATTGTATATATGTTAGAAATAAATCATGAAAATGTGTGGGTAAAATACTGCTTCATGTCCAGAATTACAAAAAACTTCAAACAAGCAATGAACCATTTATATTAATTAAAATGCTCCTAAATGTCAAATTTTCTGCAGCAAGTGCTGCAAATTACGAGCATGATTATACACCCCGCCATGCCTTTATTTATTGTCAGATGAGAGCAGTTCATAAGAAGATATCAACACTTAGGACAAAATTGTATATGTTAAAAAGAAATCATGCAAAAGAATGAGAAAAACACTGGTTCATGTTCAGAATTACTAAAAACTTCAAACAAGCAATGCACCATTTATATTCATTAAAATGCTCCTACATGATAACCTAGAAGTTTGAGACAGAAGAACGCAAGAATCAAAAGATGAAGCAGACAAATTTATAGGAAATCATGAGCAGCAGTCTTTGACGAACCATTCAGACACAGGAATAACAGCCCACTCAAATTTATAACAGTTCATACTAGACAAAAATGAAATCTCTGCATCCATACCTCTAGCTGTCTTAGCCTGTCAAGAAGCAGAATGTGTTTTCCACGTATAAAATTCAGCTGATATTGTAATTCAGAGAGCTCAGACAGCATGATACCCTCACAGTCTTTCACAGTGCTTTCGCTCAATCCTTCTTGCAACAAGCGATCCCTGAGTTTCTCCGTTGATATGACGATTTCTTGAGTGGAAACAAAGTCACTACTTGTAAGCGTTCTAGGAAAAAGATCTTTGGCACATAGTAATGCCTCGATCCACATGCAGCGATCCTCTCTAGTTTCACATCTCAAATGGAGAGTTTTCGTTCCCGTAAAAATTGAAAGCCTTTTGTCATCAGATTTATTAGCCCGAACTGATGAGACCTAAAATTCAGTTCTTTTTGGTTGAGTAGTGACAATAAAAGATAGTGCACAAATTTATATAATTTGAAATGCTGTTAGAGCATATAATATAAATGTAGGATGTTACTAAGATATAGACAATACCATTTTAAAGAAAATTAACGCATAATGTTTGTGATCCCTTTGCTGGAATTGTATCAGCCAATCTTCTTCTACTGGCTGAACCTGAGAGTGATATTTCTAACAAGGTATTGTATTCAAGAAAATGCATGGTCGATGTGAAGGGCCTAAAGTTCTTCGTTACTTATTGACTTTAAATAGGAAAATAAAGACATAACCATGAGTTACTGTTGGGAAAAATAAGAGTTCTGTTTATTCCTTGAGCTCTAGACTCTCTTATATAGGGAGAGGTCTATGGGCAAATTACATACTGTAGACAAAAGAAAACAACAATAGATAAAAGGTGCAAGAACATAACATAAACTTTTACACTCCCCCTTAAGATGGAGCATAGATATCTATCATGCTCATCTTGGATAAGCACTTCTGGAAGGGACCCCGAAGTAAAGCTTTGGTAAGAATGTCTGTCGTTTGGTCTCTTGAGCTGACATGGGTTGTAGAAATAAAGCCTTTCTGGATCATATCACGGATATAATGGCAATCAACCTCGATGTGCTTTGTCCTCTCGTGAAATGCAGGATTATTTGCAATGAATAATGCAGCCCGATTGTCACATTTTAGTGACATGGGAAGAGAAACATCTATATGTAGATCTGTCAGAACTGCACGAACCCACATCACTTCTGCACAAAGCTTGGGCCATAGCTCTATAACTCCGATTCAGCACTGGATCTCGCAACTACCGTTTGCTGCTTACTCTTCCATGAGACAAGTGACTCCCCAACAAATATAGCAAAGCCTGATGTAGACTTCCTATCCTGTGGACACCACGCATAGTCTGCATTTGCACATGCTGAGATAGTAATAGTGCCCTCCTTCCTAAACATCAATCCTGCACCTGGAGACGACTTAAGATACCTTAGTATCATATGTATAGCGTCCATGTGTACCTAATGAGGTTGCTCCATGAACTGGCTCACTTTATTCACTGCAAATGAAATATCTGGTCTGGTAATGGTAACATAAAGAAGCATTCCTACCAGTTCCTTGTATCTTCTCCTGTCAACCTCCTCAGTATCATCATCATGTATCTTCATGCTTGGATCCATGGGTGTAGATGCAGATCGACATCCAAGAATACATGTGTCACTTAGTAGATCAGTGACATATTTCTTCTGAGTCATCACAAGTCCTTGTTCATTTCTAGCAAACTCCAATCCCAGAAAATATCTAAGTACTCCTAGATCCTTGGTAACGAATTCATGGCCCAAGAATTGTTTTGCTCTTTTTATTCCCTGCAAATCATCTCCTGTAATAAGTATATCATCAACATACACCATAATAACAGTCGTACCTCTGGATGTCCTCTGTACAAAGAGAGAGTGGTCAGCATTCGACCTTTTGAACCCTTGCTTCTCAAACAAATCTGAGAGCTTCTGGAACCAAGCTCTTGGGCTCTGCTTTAGGCCATAGATTGCCTTATGAAGCTTGCATACTTGTACACACTCCCCCTCAGCAGTAAGCCCTGGTGTCTACTGCATGTACACTTCCTCTTGAAGATCACCGTACAAAAAGGCATTTTTGAAATCCAGTTGAAACAGGGGTCAATCATGAATCACAGCAACAGATAAAAGAATCCTTATGGTAGAATGACGAGCAACAGGAGAAAACGTGTCAAGGTAATCTACCCCGTACGTCTGAGCAAAACCCCGAGCAACCAGTCGAGCCTTGTACCTATCAATACTGCCATCTGCATTTTGCTTCACCGTAAAAACCCACTTGCAACTCACAATAAATGCCCTAGAAGAAGCGGGAACAAGGCTCCAAGTACCTCTCGACTGAAGAACGGCCATCTCTTCCTCCATAGCCAGACGCCATCTACTATCAACTAATGCCTCATGGTAAGTCCGTGGAATGTTCACAGCTGATAAAGCAACTGCAAACCTCCTGAAATCTCATGTCAGGACGATCAAAAGTAACATGAGAGGCAATTTGATATGACGCACATGACCTCTTCTGCTTCCTCGACGCAATAGGCAAATCAAGTCCTACATCGGTTATACCACTACCAGTATCATCCCCTACATGCCCCTGCTGAGAAATACCATCAATTTCATCATTAGAAATAATGTTATCAGAACAAATCTGGGGCATGCTTGATGATTGACCATGATCATGAGCAAGGGCTTTATGACCACTGTCCTTTTTTGGGGAAACTTGCTTGTAGGATGTGAGTTGATGTCTATCTCCACACAAATGATGTGTGGTACATGAATCTACAATCCATTCTGAAGTACCTGAACCCTGGTAGAAAGTAGAAGTGTGAGTACTACCTGAGGAACTAGCTTCTACAGTCGTAGCAACATCCAAGCTGGTCTCTGAAACAGGTGGAGGAGGGGTACTAGCTGGAGGCATGATATCACGCAGTCGAGACACAATGTCTTCATATCGTGGATCCGACGCGAGTGTAGCACTATGATGCTGAATCTGTTCTGATGCATGGACAGATATCGGGAAACCATGCTTGGAGTAGCATGTATCTTCTGTATGACCAGTCCTATGACAGTAAGTACATTGTGATCCACGACCACGGCCACGGCCACCCCTGCCACGTCCACAAAACTGAGATAGATTGCCTCTTCCGCGAGAGGCCTCCATAGCAGAAGAATTTGGCACAGCAGTAGGGGTCGGGACATCAATTCGGCTCAGTCTCCGAAAAGCCTCCATTGGAGGTATAGTAGCATCGGCCAGGATCTGAGATGATGCAACCTCATACTGTGAGTCAAGAGAGGCCAGAAAGACTATCACCATCGTGACATTCCGATATGTCTTCAACAGCTCTGGAGTAGCTATGAGAGGCATGCAGCTATGAAGCCTCTCAAACATTCCCCGCAATGCATTGTAATGAGCATGCAGGGGTCGACCATTTTGCTTTATCGTGAATATGTCATGCTGGAGCTGCAATATTTTCGTCTCATTCTTAGCTTGGAATATGTGGCAGCAAGAATATCCCACATGGCTTTGGCAGTGGGCTGGTGCAAGACATCGTTAGCAATGTCTGGAATCAGAGTACCAGACAACGAGACCTGAGCATATGCATCATCAGCTTCCCATGAGGCATACAGCCATGTTTTCTCCGTTGGCTCATCCTTGGTAAGAATATGTTTCTTACCCATCAACTTCATTAGGCTCATGAACTGCATGGCCCATAACTCATAGTTGGATCCATCCGTCTTCACAAGAGGCGCAGGACCTCTGAAGGCGCCTGTAGTGGGGATCTCGATCTTGCTTTCTGACATTTTGATTGAAGAAAACTAGGGTTGTAGACAAGAGAAACTTTGGTCTACACTGGCATGACTAGGTTTAGTTGCACATGTAGACCTTTATGCAACCAAACCCCTCAACCTGGAAACGCGAGAGAGAAGCCCCTTAGGAAGATACCCACCGAACCCTAGGGACGGTGGAACCCTAGGGACAACGGCAACAGACCACGGCCGCACGTGAAGGGGCCGCGCGTGAAGGCGACGCGCGTGAAGCCTAGGTCACGGAGAAGGAGGGGCCGTGTGTGAAGGCGGCACGCGTGTGGGCTGCGCGCGTGGGGGCGGGCCGCGTGGAGGGCGGCGCACGGGGCCTGGAGGTGGAGGGCTAGGTTTAGGGTTCGGTACGAGAGCTCCGGTCTAGGACCGCCGCTCTGATACCATGTTGGGAAAAATAAGAATTCTGTTTATTCCTTGAGCTCTAAACTCTCTTATATAGGGAGATGCCTATGGGTAAATTACATACTGTAGACAAAAGAAAACAACAATAGATAAAAGGTGCAAGAACATAACATAACTGTTGGAGGAGGCGGAGATGCCTAAAGGGCTACAAGCGACGACGCTATGGCACCATAGGTGCCTTGCGCACGATTGACGAAGGTAGAGGTGTCTCCTTGTGTTGTTAGCAGTGCTAAAGATAACATATGCAGGGCCCTAGAGTCTAAAAGAGGGTCCACGTAAGAGCTTCTTCGTGGGAGATCGACGAGGGGTTGGTGGTGGTGGTGGCGTGATTTAGGTCGGAACACCGGTCTAGGACCGATGCTCTGATAACATGCAGAAAACAATGAAAGAACAAAAAGAGACTTTATTCAGGAGATCTAGGGGTCCTTATATAGGACAGAACCCTAGAGAGTTCATCACGGAGAAAATACATAAGTACCCCGAGAGGGGTTACAATATAATAAAAACGTAAATACAACACTAAACTAACAAGTAATGTGGTGACATGCATGGTAAAAGGATTACATTTGTCACAAACAAAGACATGTTTTAGTATTTTTGTGGAAGCTGATTTGCTTAGCTGCAAACCATCCTCTATTCCGATTGAATCACAAGGACATACCATCTACACTAGTATCGTGTTTGAAGATACTACATGATACATAAGCCTAGTGGGCAAGCAGATATATCTTACTGTCACAAGACATAGTCGTTCATATGTTATGAGCAGAGTTAGTCAATATATGGAGAATTCTTGCTACAACTACTGGCAAGACATTCTTTTTTATCAAGGTTTTAAAAATCGAACCGAACGATCGGTTCAATTGGTTAAACTAAGAACCAAAAAAAAAGATTAAACCACCCAGTTTTTATTCGGAAAATAAAAATCAGTCGAAATTGATAAAACCATGTTGGACCACTTAAACCCAGTTGAACCAATTAAACCAAATCACCCGTTCAACCATCCATTTCTCAACAAAAAATAATTTTTAATAATTCCATAAAATGCAAACTTTTAAAACTATTCATAATGTAGTCTCATTCTAATCCATAATATAGTACTCCTTTATCCCTTCTCCGTCCACATGTGTCAAGGACCCATTATCACCTCTCATTTCATGCCTACGAGCATTGTCTCTCTCTCTCTCCTCACATTACGCATGAGGTTGTCTCTTTCGAATAACAACAAAAACGAAGGTGTTGTCATAGTCATACTATGAGAAACAATAAACTTACAACACGTCATTAATTAGAGTGTAAAAATTTTAAAATTGTTAATTTTATACATGCCATATATGTATTTATATGAATTTTACAAAATGTTTACTATGTCCTTTAGAGTTTTTCTAATGACATTTATACCCCTAACTTTTTAGCAATTTCTCTTCTACTCAATGATATTTATACCCCTAACTTTTTAACAATTTCTCTTCTACTCCTATATGTTACCTAATAAAAGGCCACTACTATGCATTTGGTAAAAATATAAGGCCACACATGTAATTGTAAAAAATAGGAGTATAAGTATTATTGGAAAAACTTGGAAGGACATGAACATGCAAATTCTCTAAAGATATGATGTTGCATTTTTCATATTTATTTGGATGATACTACCGGTCTAACTCGATTCGAACCGATTGAACCATACAAACCAAACCAACAATACAACAGTTCAATCTTTTCGATTTTTATAAACTGTTGATGTTATAACCGATTCGACCAGTCGATCCCAATGATCCGATCATAAAAACCAATGATTTGATGTTCGGTTTGATTTTTAAAACCTTCTTTTAATCCTTTGGTACCTGAAGGATTCCCTAGGAAAGGGACTTTTTATGTGAGGTCAACAACATTGAGCCTTATGTGAACGTTGGATGTGCTAGTTCTCCTGAAGATAGGCAACCCACTACTAGTTTTGTCATGTTTGTTTATGGAAACCTTGTCACATGATAAAGCAAGAGGCAAACCGTAGCCTCTAAATCAAGAGCAGAAGCAGAATACAGAGTTAGCTACATGTGAGATTACCCAGCTCGTCTCTTTTATATAGGAACTTGGGCTCCTTGCTACAATCCAAGTTCCTATCTATTATGAAAAAAAGTCTGTTGAATACATTGCGAACAATCTTGTTTTTCATCAACGGACCAAGCATATTGAGGTGGATTGTTATTTTACTTGAGATGTATAGTGAGATGAGAAGATTACTACTCCTCACATTTTCTATAGAGTTCCAACTTACAGTGAATACATTTTCTTGACGTCATTGGGCTAATACATCTAGTGTTTTTCTAATTCTGTCTTGTTTCTATGTTAGTTATTTGCATTTGTAACCCCTCTGTATTTATAAGTCTTGGTAAGGGCTATTATGTAATTTACATCTACCCCATAAATAAAATTCTTTACATTAATTCTCTATTTTTCTCTGGATGCTCCATTTAAAATGGAAAATTTATCGGTGTTCTTATTGTTAAAATCTAAGGAAGCTATTTTTCAAAAAGATCTAAAGAAAGCTAGTTTCAGAAGGTGGCTTTATTTATCCTCCCCCTTCTTAGTTTTGGTTTAGTTTCGATTTGCAATCATAGATTTCTTGACTATCTTGGCATTCAATTTATCTAAGCGAAGCAAATGGTCCAATCAATTTTGACAGTGTGGTTAACAATGAGTCACTGTTGTAATATTCGGCCGAATAGATCGAATATTCTTTTTCGGCGGGGGTAAACGAACAGAATATTGATATTTGGTCCAACTCGAATATTCGGGAATTCGGTCGAATATTCGGCCAACTATTGCAACAGACTGTCAAATATTTTATTTTATTTCTAATTTTTAAAAAGTTCTCAATTATCTCGATATCACCACAAATGTTAAAGCTCCGTATATATAACTCGTTAATGTGTACTTTTATCTTATACTATTATTGATTGATGACCATATATGTATAAATATACAAAAATATATATTATAGATAATTTTTATATTTAAAATAATTAAAAAATACATAATCAAATATTTCTAGATATTCTCCCAAATACCGAATATTCTTATCTGATTGAATATAGAATATCGACTTCTGCAATATTGGAAGGAGTAGATGTGGCATGAATCCAAATTCCATACTCTTCGAGATAAATTAATATATTTATCTGTTTCTTTCTATACCAAATATTTCCAGCATTTTTATACAAAATCCAAACCTTGGTATATGTTAAGATATGTTAATCATCTGATCCAGCATTGTATATTGCTGAGTGACGCAAAATAATTCAGTTAACAGTCCTGATGTAGAAGATTTAGCATATCAAGGTGCAAATGACAAGAATTTGAAAAATGATGTTTCAGCCTCGTACAGTACAAGCCAGCAAGAGGTTATAAGTCAAACCTTCAGGTGTATCTCCCCGAACGGCTTCCACTGCTTCTGAGCTCCCTGCACCACAGCACTATCCCACTGCACCCTCCTCAGCCGCCTTGTGGCCTCATCCCCGATGATCCTCACTCCCATCTCCCTCGCCAGCACCATCGATAACTTATCAGGCCCGTGAACCTTGTAGTATGAGAGAACCCCATCCTGAAGCAGGAACCACCTCGACCTCCATCCCTTCCCATAGTTAACCCACTTGTGCAGAATCCCCGCCACCACAGCAGTCCCAACCATCAATTCCCTCCCCTCCCCAGCAACTTCATCCAGCTCCCTTCCGACCAACTCCGAGTCCGATGCCGTGAAGGAAATATGAGAGTAGAACCCATGCTTGTAAGATCCCGGCTCCACCGACCGCACCATCCCGTCCCCTCCGAGTAGCAAGTGAGACGGAGATCGCACCTTCACGGGCGCCACCGGCGCATTCCCCCTCTCCTTCTCCAGCGCCACTGGCGCAATGCAGCAGAGCGGATTCATCTCACTCCGCTGTGCCCACACTCCCACGACAAAAATATCCAAAAAACGAGAAAAAATCGCCAAAAAATCAGAACATCTCCAAATCTCGATCGAGTCCCAAACTCCGCACCTGCGCAATCCCGCTCTCCACCTCGATATAAACGGGAGCAATGCAGCGCGTCTCCATCATCTCACTTCAGAGAAAATTCAATCACGCTCAAAAAAACACTGAAAAACGCCAAGTCGGCACCTCGGCGTCTCGATCCGCCTCTATCCACCGCCCATCGGCCCCTATAGTTGTGTCCAGCAAATCCAGAGCAATGTCGATGCACTGTAGCATCGGTCACGCGGGGAAGCCACGCGAACGCATAGAATATTGAATTCTCGGCGGGATGGCGGGAGGAAACCGTGGAATCGCTCGCCGGAGGACGCGATCGTCGTGGCGGGCTTGGGAATCGGATCGCTCGGATCGAGATCGGGGATCGTGGAACCTCGATCGACGGGAGATGAGGAAGGATCGACCTCGGGCGAGGGCGTGGAGATAGCAGAGGGGAGGGGGAGAGGTGAGATGGGGGTTCGGTAGTGGAGTTGGGAGCAGAGGGAGCACAAGGGGGTGGGGAGTGAGGGGAGGGGGGGAGAAGATGGGGGACAGATCCATTTAATACGCCGACGCGGACCGGTTCTTTTTCGGAACCCCGTCTTTTTAGTTCCCGGTACGACATCGCGGCGGGGTCTTGCAGCACGTGCCGACGTGGCTGGGCGAGTGGAGGCGAGGGTGTGGAGCCATGGATCCATATCCGTTCTTTCGGTTCTGGGGTCAAACGAGCCCCGTTTTTTTCTTTCAACCGATCTCGGACGTCCGATATCATCTCAACGCCCAAGATGATCACGATGGGGACCGGGGCAATCCTTTCCGTAGCGTCGCATCCGACGGTGACGGGAAATAAACTCACTCAACTACCGGTAGGAGATTATTTTGGAATAAGCTTATTTTGTTGCACGAGGAGATAATAATAATGATTCTCATGCTTCCGAGGAAAGACAGATTAGCTATCCATTGTTCTTAATTACTCTTCAAATTGTGATTGTTGGTATTTTCTAGGCGTGTTCACGTTGTGAACCAACCAACCCTCACTGCATGACACATGCATAACGACCCAATAATAAGAAACTGGTGGCTTAGTGAGACTATATGGGCTGTGGACCTGTGATACAATTTATGGTGATCATGGTGTAATTAACAATTATTGTAGGCGTGATCGGGTGGTGGTGTAACTATATTAAGTAAAATAACAATAAATGTGAGCTGCAGCATCCAATGTATCCAAAAGCAGCTAGCTTCCTTGCCAATCCAAACAACATAGTAGTGGGCCTAGTGGCAGACAATTGAACGCACCATCTATATCTATTAAATTATATATATAGGGAATTATAATCCAAATAGAATTGAAGAAAATAACCGAGGCTAATGTCCACTTTCTCTCTCACGTGCCAAAAGGACGCCGGTGGTCAGAAGGAGGTGGCCGGTTGGGCCCGAAAGCCGCCCTGGCGGGCACGTGATGGGTGCGTGAGCGGGACGGTTTCAGCGGTTGGCAGCCTTGCAGGGCTCCCCCACTTAACGTGGTCCTCCGGGAACAGATGCACCCCATGTTCTTTGCTGTTGCTCGTCCCGATGGACGGCTGGGATTCAGATGGGACGAGGGTGGACCCGGACACGGGACGATCCGACGGCCAGGTGACGTGCGCATGACGGTGGAGGGTCCCCACCTCCCGGTGGTCTCTGGTCGGATGGGGTCGGAGGTGATGGATGGGATGGTATGGAGGTGGAGTGTGGGGTTTTGCTCTGAAGAGTCATCTGCTTGAAGGGTTGGGATAGATTTTTATTCGATTTTACATCGAGACGCTTATAAATTTTGTCAATTACGTAACAGCCCTTTACTCCATTTTTATTATACCGCAGTCCTTGCCAGAGTTGATCACGGGGTTCGTTGTGCAATAATTGATAAGTTTTAAGAAATTTTGGCATAAATATGAAGAATACAGAGGTTGTGCTTAATTGACAAATTTTACAAGGGTCGTGATGTAAGAAAACTCTTGTATGTCAGGTATCTTTACACTTGCAACCTTTAGAAATATTACAACTCGACTTGTGTTCTTATTTTTTATATCAACTAGGATGTGTACCCGCGCTTCGCGGCGGGATCAGCAGCAATGGTGAAAGTTATTATGCGGAAAAATAATGTAAATTTGAAAGTTATTTATATAAAGTTGATCAAACAAAATATAAAGTATATAAAACACGTTAGTGCATTATAATAAAATTGTGCTTGCATATATGAAATGCAACTTTTTTCGGAATAAAGAGTTTTCCTGAAATAAACTATAGTATATAATTAAATAATGTGTTTACACAATATATATTGAAATTATGACGTAATTTTGCATGTAACAGAATAAAAATTTTGAATATATATTTTTAATAATGCTATATTTATCTTCACTTGTATTAACACAGTCTAAAAAACAATATCAATCAAGAAAATATGAACACGTAGATTGTATGTTAAATAAGGTATAAACATGAAAACATGCTTGAAGTCTGATATTTATCTATGTCACTCTTTGGTGTAGTATCAAAGTGATTATTAAAGTAATGAATTGAAGGGATTTTTTCTAAAAAAAATATTTAGTAGCCATACCACATTGAAGAAAAATACTCAATTTACATGCAACATGGATGGCTTGGATATTTAGTTCCTCAAGAGACTTCATAAGCACATGGAAATAGAGGGAAAGAGAGACAGAAAAGGAGGGATTTTGAAACAAACAAATAGAGATTTTGTGGAACAACAGAATAAGACAGTAGGTTTATACATGAAGTTCAATATTTAAACTTACAAAACAAAAGGAAACATATGAAGATACATAATTGTTCTAGATTAAAGCTAATAAAACAAAAGGAGACAACAACAACGATGCAGTTAAAATTTAATGAATCTGCGAGTTTTTATCACGTAGTCATGTATACTTTGAAGTAAAGTGAAGAAATAAAGGTGTATCATCATCTCAATATCAGAGACAATAAAATTCCAAATTTCATAAATGCAAAAGAGGAAAAAAATCTTCATAAAATTCTGAATCAGGAATATAACATAAATTCATGAATAGAGATAAACAATGATGTTAAAACGGTAAAAAGTGCATTGAAATACATGAAAGCTAATAATTACCAGAAGTTCATATATAGATGAAAGGTAAAATATTAGAATATAACTTAAAGCAAGTAAAATAATATCATACACACTAACTAAGACTATTCAAATAATGTTCAGCACTGCTAATAATAGATATATTGGAAAGTAACTGTAAAAGTAAATGGTAGTAACTATTATAGATGGAAAAATAAATTTGTAGAGGCTCATATAGATAAAGTGTAAATATTAAGTCATAATGATATACCTGCTGCAAATTGATTTCTTAAAAGGCTTCCTTAATTGATAGTGTGTATGTATGTATGTATGTATGTATGTATGTATGTATGTATGTATGTATGTATGTATGTATGTATGTATGTATGCATGTATGCATATATATATATATATATATATATCCAAAAAATCCACAATTTGGTTACTTTTGAGACATCCTAAATTGCCACAACATCTCAGGCATTTCGTTTCTCCCCTAATGTATAATCAATAGGTGTTGTGAAATGTAATCATTGCCTCTTATAAATTATAAGCATAAAAAATGTAAAAGAAATGTTTAGAGTATCCAAAGTATGAAATATTATGAATAAATGGAAAGCAAAATAACTCCATACACACTATCCAAGATATTTAAATAATAGCCAAAGATGACTACTACTAATAATAGATAGATTGGAAAGTAGCGGTAATAGTAAATGGTAACAATTATCATAGATTAAAAAATGAATTTGTTAGAGGCTCATGTAGAGAAAGCATAAACATCAAATCATAACGATATACCTGAAAGTTTGCAAATTGGTTCCTCAAAAGGCTTCCTGAATTGCTAAGAAAATTATCATTCAAAACATTCATTAGTTAAGAAAATTCAGCAAAAAATCAAATGAACATCTAAATTTAAAGTCAAAAGTCTATTCCATCTACGTCTCAAACCAAAATAACCATATCATTAGGATGTTTCTAAAATAGATATTCCATATTGTCGTCTTTATCACATATCGAATTAACTCAGTACATTGCATGTAAAGTAAATACTATGTAAATCATTAGATGTATGCATTACTAAAAGATGTTATATTATAAATTACAACGAAGGAAAAAAGAAATCATTGATGAATGAAAAAATTCTTACATAATGCCATTATGCTGAAAGATAATTTATGAAATTCTCATAAATGTAGACAATTCATTGTGGTTATCAATGTTACAATAGCATTTAAAAAAAATTAGGGAACAATACTTTAAAAAAAACAGACTGAAATTAACACACTTAAACCCAAAGGATATGGATAAATATTTGAGAAATAAATGATTTAACAAATTACGTAATATTGGATGTATTTTTTTCTTAAAAATTATAATTTCACTACCAAATAACAAAGAATTAGCATTATAAAGTTAATTTTAGAAACATTATTCATATAATGATAACAAACCTTAACCAATTCAGTACAATAATGATCTCTACAATAATAATTTGCTAGAAGAAGTTGTTAAACGATATTTCCACAAATAGGAGGCAATTAGGAACATGTATACCCAATAGATACAGAGTTATTTCATAAGCTAATGGTTTACTAAATTTTATAGAAAATTATATATAAATTTTACTCAAAATTGAAAGTTTAATTACTGAATAATATACTTCCATCTGTATCGCGACATAAACTACTAATAAAGTTGCGGTACTTTTACATAGGAAAATCATACTGCCTTTTTAGATGCATACTTAAATCAGCCACATACATTACACTTAAAATAAGAAACTATGTAAATCCAAATAAACATCTTACTATATATTAAGGGCCGTGGACATAGCACTGTTCACGGCACTGTAGCAATGTCCACGGCCCTTTTGATTGCAAATTTTTTAATCTTGGACGCATTCGGCCACGTACTCTATTTTATTCTATTATATGAAGGAAAAAATAGAACTGCCCCATGGCTGCCCCCTCCTCCTATTTCGACATTTTTTTTATTTTTTTTAAAAAATATCACCATGTATATTCATCTATATATCCCTCCTATATATATTAAGGGCCGTGGACATAGCACTGTTCACGGCACTGTAGCAATGTCCACGGCCCTTTTGATTGCAAATTTTTTAATCTTGGACGCATTCGGCCACGTACTCTATTTTATTCTATTATATGTAGGAAAAAATAGAACTGCCCCATGGCTGCCCCGTCCCCTTATTTCGACATTTTTTATTTTTTTTAAAAAATATCACCATGTATATTCATCTCTATATCCCTCCTATATGTCATTCGAATTTCATCAGAAACAGAGACTCTTACGGCCTCCATCGAGATGGTGTCGATTTAAAAAATCCTGTTATCGTTAAAAAATGACTGTTTGGATGGAGGCCAAAGGAGTCTTTCTGACGAAATTCGAATGATATATAAGAGGGATATATGGATGAACATACATGGTGATATTTTTTGAAAAAAAATACCGAAAATAACACGGGAACAGACATGTTGGCTGCCCCAAGGAGACAACCCCATTAATCTCTTATATATATCCTACAATATATGATTCCCCGTGGATAATTTAACTTCATATCTTACATAATCTTATTTCCCGTCGAATGGAACTCGATTGAGATGCATACTATTTATGGATTTTTTAAGCACGGATTGCTTCATCAACCTCCATCGATCAAAGGGACGACATACAACTTCGTGAGAGATGCCACGCACCTGCCATTGCTTCATGTTGTATTGCATGGATCGCAATAGCTTTTTCATATTGACGTGTTACCGAAACGGTGTGAGATGACACACGCCATTTTGAGGACAAATGTACAGTTCCTATGCCAATACCAATCTCTCTCTCTCTCTCTATCTCTCTAAATCAAAGAAAGTTACGGGATCATCGAGCTGCTTATTTCATTCTCGATAGCAATCAGCACCATGAGGAGTGCCGACAACTGCTCTACCGATAGAAAAGGTGCATGCAAACCCAACAAAGCCTATGTATACAACACGATAGAGATGGTCGATGGTTGGTTGCGATCGTGATGGCTCTATCGGTTCGACAACAAGGAGGTTGTGGTTTGTGGTTGGCTAGACTCCGAGACCGAGAGGCCTCCACTGTGAAAATGGGGTTGTCCAGAACTGGATCGACATCGCATCGAGATAGCATAGGAGAGGATGAGGTGGCACTCAACGGATGGGAGGGAGCATATGCAAAGATGAGTTGTCAGGACGATGGTAACTTGATTTTTTAAGAATGATTGCACGAGTGTGAATACTCCGTGTTTGTTCATAGGATATTCTGAAATTTGTTGTGCACTCAAGTTTCTTTGAGTCGCTTCCTCTCAAGAATCATGGATTTTTTAAAACCTTTGTCGAGCACATTCTTCCGTAGAAAGTTATTGGAATTGTTTTCTATTTTTTTGATAAAGAGCAGTAAGAAATATGTAGGTCTAATCTAATCAAATTCTTGTGCATTTTGTATGTAGATATAAAGAAAATCATAATCGTATTGTTTGATAGTGAAATGGAGATGACACGATGTCACTCGAGCGACTAGGGTGGGAGGATTAATTCGATGGTACACGAGGAGTGATGACTTCAGGTTTGATGAAAAGATTTGACTTCTAGAGTTAAGGTGTATTGAAAAGATTCAATTTTGAAATGAGACTAATACACTTTGTGTTATTTGCGGTTGCAATTTTTCTTATTATGCATTTTTATCTTAAAAGAGGTGTGGTGCTGTGAGATTATATATGGTGAAGCATGTGATTATCTTCTCATCCACATTGTACACATATGCTCTTTTCTGATGTAAGATTTTACGAAAATTAAATCTATTAAGATACAATATTGCTTATATGTATTGAAATTGTTTAATACTTTTGTCTTATAAAAATATTTTACCATCGTGTATATTATATTTATATTGAGGAGCGATTATATAACAGTTAATATCTACAATGATTTTATTATTTATATCTTTTGTATCTAGATGGAAAAATAGCATATTAGATACTCATCAATTTTAAAAAAACTCATATCAAGGAACATTTATATAATTTATATTATCCATAAGCTCATAATCGGATATAAGAAAAAAGATGGAATCTTTTATATGAAATTTTCATGCAAAGAACTATATAAAGACAAATCATATTGTGGAAAAGGCAACTTCTTAATTAAGAACAAAACATTGCAGATGATTTGTTTTGGGGTTAAATGCTTATTGATTTTGCCAACATTTATCATATATATGCTTCTGATCTGCTTCTTAACTATCCTCTTTCTTTCCCAATGTGGTGCGGATTGTTTATACGATCACATTCTCATATACAATGCTTACACGTACAAACACTCATGGATGATGCAAGAAGAAAAAAAATAATAATGCTTATGATACACATTAGTAGATATTGCATGATCATATTGTGAGAAATGATGATTATTCATGTAGCACCTTAACTATATGTTGCATTTCAAGATTTTAAATTTCTTAATCTGCTTGCTGTGAAGCGAACTTTTTATCCAAGATTCTTTTCAAAGAAATTGAATGAATACATGTAGATTATCCATTTCCTTATATATGTCTTAGGTATCTTTGAACTCAATTGTGAAGCAACGGTTTGAACCCCCAAATTATTCAAGAAATTATGAAGGTGATGGCAACACACGCTCATATGCCACTCGGATTATTGTCAACATGTGCTCATCAAGTATGATACTTTTCATTGCTACTAATTTTGTTAATCTCTTATGTACTCAAGAGATCTATGAGATTGGTTACTCCATGGATTCAACCTCTTTTTCTCTTACTTTTCTGAGTATTGTTTTGTCGCCTTTCATATACAATTATGATAAATGATTATATGTATGTGATGATGGAAAAGCAGTAGAAACTCATTATCTTAAAATGGCTATGGTCATTGACATACATCCAAAAAGATGTGAGAAGATTCTTTTGGAGTTCATTGAATAGATAAAGTTAGCAAGCAAGTCGCTTTTTTTCAAGTTTCATGTACTCAGGATATTAACATATTTGCTTAATCCACATATTCAACCTTTTTCTCCTTTATTTTGTGAGTATTATTTGGTTGCCAATTATATAGATTCCTGATACAAGATTTACACATGCGCACACACAATCCTTCATCATAATTAGTTTTTCTACATGTCGGGAGATGCTTCTTTTATATATGTCGTCCATCAAAAGCTATTAGTGCTATCTTACGCACATATCTAGGTTACGATGAATGAAATATAAGATATATGACCTCAAACATAGATGCAATCTACATTTTTTGAACTACTTATAACCCACGCATTATCTGAGAACATATACTATGAAAAGTCTATATATGAATAATTTGAAAAGTCTATATATGAATAAGATGTACAATGACTTAGAATATGTTCTGTGATGCAAAGCACATGTCTTCATTTAATGATATTAATACTGATTTTTTAAAAGGATACAATGTTGGTATATTTCCCGGTGCAAAGCACGGGCATGACACTAGTGTATTTTTAATAGACGTTGGCTTAAAAGTGTTAACGAATATGAAAAAATAAAACCCAAAATACTATAAAAAGTAACCCTTGTAACATGCATTTAAAAACATGCGAATAAATGTTTTAATGAAATTCAACAGAAACCAGATAAATACCTGAGTTCAAAGCTAAACTACTGTTCCATTTGTATCACAACTCAACTAACCATAGTGTTGGTATATTGTTAAGATAGAAAAATCTATATTGTCCTTTTTAATAAATATTTAAAGAGGTCTCAGCACCATTTGCGGCTTTTTTTTATTTTTTTTCAAAAAATATCGTCATGTATATTCATCCATATATCCCTCCTATATGTCATTCGAATTTCGTCAGAAACATAGACTCCTACGGCCTCCATCTAGATGGTCATTTTTTAACGATAACAGGATTTTTTTAAATCGACACCATCTCGATGGAGGCCGTAGGAGTCTCTATTTCTGACGCAATTCGAATGGTATATAGGAGGGATATAGTGATGAATATACATGATTTTATTTAAAAAAAATAAAAAAAACACGGCGAAATAGGGGGCGGGGCAGCCATGTTGGCTGCCCCCAGGGGGCAGCCCCATCAAATTCTCATTATAGTAATATGGTTTTCAAGAAACTATTTGAGGTTAATGGGGCTGCCCCACATGGCTGCCCCCGCACAATTTGCGGTGTTTTTTTTATTTTTTTCAAAAAATATCGCCATGTATATTCATCCCTATATCCCTCATATATGCCATTCGAATTTCGTCAGAAACAGAGACTCCTATGGCCTCCATTAGATGGTCATTTTTTAACGGTAACAGGATTTTTTAAATCGACACCATCTTGATAGAGGCCGTAGGAGTCTCTGTTTCTGACGAAATTCGAATGGTATATAGGAGGGATATAGGGATGAATATACATGATTTTATTTTTCAAAAAAAATAAAAAATACGGCGAAATAGGGGGCGGGGCAGCCATGTTGGCTGTCCCCTAGGGGCAGCCCCATTAAATCCTCATTATAATAATATTGTTTTCAAGAAACTATTAGAGGTTAATGTGGCTGCCCCCGCACCATTTGCGGCATTTTTTTTATTTTTTTTCAAAAAATATCGTTATGTATATTCATCCATATATCCCTCCTATATGCCATTCGAATTTCGTCAGAAACAGAGACTCCTACGACCTCCATCTAGATGATCATTTTTTAACGGTAACAAGACTTTTTAAATCGGCACCATCTCGATGGAGGTCGTAGGAGTCTCTATTTCTGACGAAATTCGAATGATATATATAGGAGGGATATATGGATGAATATACATGATTTTATTTTTCAAAATTTGTTGTCTATAGGGATATAGGGACGAAATTTGTTGTCTATGTTACACTTACATAGTCACTGTGCAAATCCCGAGAAACGTATATTAGCAAAAGATGTTATATTAAAAGTGCTAACGAAACGAAAAAAAGTAAATTCTGAAAAAATGGAAACAACCATCCGTCTAACACACCACAACAATGAAATATGATTTATACGATTCTCGGAAAACATATATAATTAATTATACTTACGCTCATTATAATAATATTGTTTTCAAGAAACTATTAACCGATATTTCAAAAAAAATAGAATAAAATTAGGAACATGTATACCCATGAGATACATACAAATATTTGATTAAATAAATAATTTAATAAATGCCATAATAATAAACTCAAATTTTAAAAAATAGTAATTTCATTACTGTATAACAGAGACTTAGAACTATAGAGTTAATCTAGAAAACATAATTTTTACAATTATGAGAAGTGTATATGATCTAATATGATTATAATCGCTACAATAATACTTTATTTAAAGAAGGTGTTTAATAATATTTCCGCAATTTAGAAATATAATCTTAATAGAATATTAAATATAAATTGTACATAATTTTGGCAATGCTACTAATGGATAACAGAAGATTACGATTATGGGTTTAATGGCAGAATGTTGCAGAGTGGATTTAATAAAAAAAACCTATTTATATTTACCTTTTTTTAATTCAAGTGAAAAACCATATCGACCATCTTTTTATGAAGAGGAAAAAATACTTTGAATGGTACATATGCTCGACAGCTGGGGCCAACTTGCATATCCAAAGAAAACGTGCCACTAATTCATCAGGGGCGGAAAGGCAAAAAATTCAGAGGAAAAATTGCAAACTTGACAGCTGGAACCAACATTACGTAACTATAGGAAATGTGCCATTAATTCAGAAAGAAAATTTCGAAGGCAAAATTGCAAGATGGAAAAGGCAGGATGAGAGGAGAGACCTCTCGTGAAGCCACGTGTCGACAAAGGGCTGAAAAACTCAGCTTTAAAGAAGGTATATAGATGATATTTATGCCACGACGGGAGATGAGACGAAGTGGAGGAGGTTGTTTGATTCCTTACGCTGGAAGAGAGGAGGGAAGGTGCCGGTGGAGAGTGACAGGAATTGTGGACTGCGCAGTAGCTCGGTGCAATGGGGGCTTAGGCAAGGGAGTAGTGAGGACAACATGGCTTGCGTTTGAAGCAGCTCAGGACATGGACGCAGAGGGGGATGGGCGTAGGGAAAGGGAGAAGCAAATGGAAGCGACGATTATGCGAAGAAGAACGTGGGCATCAATGAATCGTGGGGGGAGGCCACGAAACATGTCGGATGCAGGAAGTGCACGGGGTGTAACGTGGGATAAAGCATTGGGGGAGGCCACGTTTGGAATGTAGAAAGTGTATGCGGATGCCACGTTTAGGATGTAGGAAGACGGTGATGACACATCAAAATCCCATGCAAACATGAGTACATCGACGGAGCAATATTGAAAACGCGGGAGGGATAATACCGCAAAAGCGGGATCGATCAAATTTTTCTGCCACGTTTAGGATGTAGGAAGACGGTGATGACACGTCAAAATCCCATGCAAACATGAGTACATCGACGGAGCAATATTGAAAACGCGGGAGGGATAATACCGCAAAAGCGGGATCGATCAAATTTTTCTGCCACGTTTAGGATGTAGGAAGACGGTGATGACACGTCAAAATCCCATGCAAACATGAGTACATCGACGGAGCAATATTGAAAACGCGGGAGGGATAATACCGCAAAAGCGGGATCGATCAAATTTTTCTGCCACGTTTAGGATGTAGGAAGACGGTGATGACACGTCAAAATCCCATGCAAACATGAGTACATCGACGGAGCAATATTGAAAACGCGGGAGGGATAATACCGCAAAAGCGGGATCGATCAAATTTTTCTGCCACGTTTAGGATGTAGGAAGACGGTGATGACACGTCAAAATCCCATGCAAACATGAGTACATCGACGGAGCAATATTGAAAACGCGGGAGGGATAATACCGCAAAAGCGGGATCGATCAAATTTTTCTGCCACGTTTAGGATGTAGGAAGACGGTGATGACACGTCAAAATCCCATGCAAACATGAGTACATCGACGGAGCAATATTGAAAACGCGGGAGGGATAATACCGCAAAAGCGGGATCGATCAAATTTTTCTGCCACGTTTAGGATGTAGGAAGACGGTGATGACACGTCAAAATCCCATGCAAACATGAGTACATCGACGGAGCAATATTGAAAACGCGGGAGGGATAATACCGCAAAAGCGGGATCGATCAAATTTTTCTGTCGGAAATTTGCTACAGTATCAGCTCCACGGGCTTTAATATATAGTAAGATAAGATTTGAACTCATTTTATAATAGAGGTATTGTGATTCTCTTTTTCCTTGTAAAATTGATTCCAAAATCAATCGATTGGATTGAATCTTTTATTGGCGTTCTACGTAACTATTAGGGGAACTTCCCTACCTCAAATGTTCTCCCTTTATGTGGGCCTCACATTTTTCCCTTTTTTAAAAAATTAAATAAATAAATTTTACATCATCAATCCTATCAAAAAATAATATATTATACCATCATATCATATAAAAAATATAAACTACTCCACTTCTACTCACTTTTTCAAACTCCAATACAATCACATCACAATAACTACTCACTTTTTCAAACTCCAATACAATCATATCACAATAAACCCAATTCTAACTCACCCCCAATTTAACCCTCTATCCAAACACCAAAACCCAAAAATGGGTTACCTACAACCAGTTTAACCCACCTAAATCCACTATCCAAACACACCCTTATATTTCGCTTAAATTTGATGTCATTTGCTATTCTAGCTTAACGATATATCAAATATCTGATATTTTTATAAATGAGATTTAAATTGCTTAAATATTGATCAGATTTTTGACCGTTAAGATAAAATAGCAAGAGACATCGAATATTAGCAGATATTTTTAGACATGTATAATATTAATACAAAGATCAAATCCACGTGGTTGGGTCTTTCGTAATTGATTTCGGGAAAAAAAAGAATCATATACTATAAAAGGGGTTACAACAGAGAATCTGCTCTCGTGACTATGGAAGTTTCACTTTATTAGGGACCATGAAAAAGTTAAGGGTCTAATGTAAGGGATTTTTAACCCACGAACCCTCTAACTTTTCCAATTACCCCCTCGACCTTTGAAACAACCTAATTCCCTCCTCGGCCCCGTAAACTTGCTAATCTTTACCCTATAGACCCTTTGGTTAACTCACATCAATTTACATGTTATATCTACCCGATCCTGTTAGAAAGATGTGCACATTAAACCCTTTATTTGACAAATTTACAAAACGTGCCATCCTTCGCGCGTCCCCCACCATCCTCACGTCATCTTCCTCCTACCTCCCTCACCCATCCGTCAGCACCACCCCCTCCCTAGTGCGTCGCCCGGAGGCCGACCCTCTCCCCCGCGAGACGAGGTCGGACCCCTCCCCACTACGCTGCCCGGAGTCATCCCCACTCCCTCACGAGCAGGTGTCATCCCCCTCCTCGCACGTTGTGCCTAAAGGCTGACCCCCTTCTCCCACGAGAAGAGGCTGGCCCAATCTCCCATGTGCACCACCCGGAGAAGATGTGATTGTGCTTCCTGGCATCGCCCCTCCCTTGCGCGCTGCCCGGATGCAACTGCCCGATATCCCCCCTGCAGATGCTTTCTACATGGCATCACCCTCCCCCGTGCACCGCCTGGAGGCTGACCCCCTCCCCCACGTGTTGTGCTCGAAGGCTGACCCCCACTCCCGAGAGCAGAGGCTGACCTCATCTCCCCTACGTAATGCCCGGAGAAGATGGGGTTGCCCGATCTCCAACCCCCTCCCCCCTGATAATCGGAATTTTGCCGAAGTCTTATCAATACACAAGGCGGATCAACAGTCGTCGAAGCGACCTCAGACGAAATCCCAATTAATCAACAATAAACCCATAAATAAATAATCAACCAACGAAAATAAATGTGGAGTTAAATTTTATTTTATTTGACTCTACAAAAAATTTGTATAGTGTGTAAGTATGTACAGTGTCGAACACATGGAGAAACTAGATAGATTGTGCAATAAATGTGATTGTGCTTCTTTGTCTACAGTTTTTATGTGGGTTTTTAATCTTTTGTATTTTTATTATATTTTTTATATTTTTGTATTTTGCATTTAATTTTCTCTTTTTGTATTTTTAGATTTTTATACTTCTTTTTTTAATAAGTAATATAGAATATAATCGACTATATATACAATAATAGATATATAGATATAAATATAACTAAAAATATCCATAAATTACATAAATGGATATTTTTGGATTTTAAATATTTTTTTACTATTTTGTGATTTTTTAGTGAGTTTTACTAATTTTCATACATTTTTAAAGTCCACTATACCCTAAATAAAGGATTAAATAAATATGTCGAATTAAAATGGAGATAAAAAATGCCAAACAATATCAAAAAATCTCTCTAAATTAATTTTTATATAAATATAATAATATAGAGAGAATTATAACTAGAAAACAAGATTTTAGAAATTTTTAGGAATTTTATAATTTTTTATAAAGGATTTTAGGATTTTCAATTTTTAAGAGATTTCCTTTTCATTTTTAGTGATTTTTTGTATGAATGTTAAAAATACATAAATAAACACAAAATAGATTTTTGGGGAATTTTTCAGAAATTTTTTATATTTTTTAGGTATTTTGTACTGTTGACAGGGCCAAAATGTGCTCTAAATGATTTTTATAAAACAATTAAAATGTCCAAAATTACAAAATAAAATATGGTCATGGAAGTGTGTGCAATCATGAACTTATTGCTGTTTTTATGGATTCTTTGGAGCATAACTGATATTTTAAATAAACAGAGGAAATAAAAAGAAACTACATTCTTATAAGGGCATAATTGTAATTAAAATAAAATACGAGGATCTTTCTACAATTTCACTAGAAAGTTACAACTAGAATAAAATACTTCTAGGCCAAAATAAAATATGCAAATCTCCAAGGGCATGCCTGCAAAATGCCCACCTCACGTGGGCGGCCACGTGAGGTGAGCTAGCGTGGACTAAATGGAAAATATCAAAAGTCTGAGGGTTTATGCAAATATTACAAAAATTAATACACGTCAGACAAAAGTTTAAAGAATAATAATTAAATAACAAAAAATGGTTGGGCCAAATATGCAAAATGTCCAAACCTAAGCATGATCGAACGATGCTCCTTCCTTCACTAATCCACGTGGCGGCACGAGGGGAGACGATGTCGGTTCGCGATCTAACGGAGGAGATTAGATCACCCAAAAGGATCAGACGGCTGTGGCGTGTGATGATCCAACGGACGCTGCTGTAGCTGGGGTGTGGATATTGATCTAACGACTGGATGGATGCTTGGAAGAACTGAGCAAGAACTCACATACGGTGAGGTTCGAATAGCTCTCCTGAGCTCCTCCAGCCGCCAGGATGGCTCAGACAAAGGGCAAAACAGAGCTTAGGCTCCCCAATCCAACAACTCCTTCCTTGAGGATCTGGGTATTCCCTTCTAAGTTCAAGTGGCAACCAGCTCAGGAGGAGGGGTGAAGAGAAGAATGGACGGTAGCTAGTGTAGCTACATATCCTAGGATGCAAGACCAGTGTAGTCAAGTCATCCAGTTGCAGGCTCACAAGGTATGACTTTGGAGCTCAAGCTTTCTTGTTGACCATACAAATATGTACACTCTGGCAGGCCTTTTATTTTCAATCAGGCATGTCCACTTTTTTGGAGTTTTTGATTTTTTTTGAAATATTATATACAACAGCATTTGCATAAGGAGTTTTTCCTCTTGAGACAGTAGATTATCCCTCTTTTGAAGCATTATTGCAACCCACACTCTCTTGTCTTTAGACGTCTCTGCTACCGGACGGATTGAAGTGCACTTCCCTCCCTCGATGTGGACAAATGTTTCCACTTGTGCGTGTCTCATACCGGCAAATCCAATCCCTTTACCACACCAACTGAGTCGAGCCAAGTGAAAGGTGCATGTGTCCAAGTTAGGTCATTATCGACAAGAGCCATGCGTGTTCTCCGAAATACTCTACTTAGGTAGTCAAGAATCCATTGAACCAAGTCTCGTGATTCTTAAAGAATTAAGTCAACTAGACCTGAAGTACCTCAATTCCAGCTCCTATAAGTTCCTGAATTAGGTAGATTTAAGGTCCAACCAAGCTCCAATCTTCGAATTTTACTTAGACTTATTCAATTATCAAACTCAATCCGAAAAATGTGAATGCTATGCAAATACTATGCACAATGCATAAAATATTTTGGTGATGCAATTTTTTCAATGTTTTGAACTTTTTGTGGTTTTTTGAAAAAGATGATGCAAATGCATTTTTTGGTATTTTTCAAAAAGATTTTGAAAATGTTTTTAGCATTTTTTATTTTGCAAATGTTTTTAGACTTTTTGAAAACAAAAGATTTTGGCTAAGAAAATAGGTACAAACATTTACACAGGAATGCATCTTATAATTACAATAGTTAGGTTTTTAAGAATTTATAAGGGATGCGTGATCATTTTTATAGTTATGTATATACAGTTACTGAAGAATTTTAGTGTGATGTATGTATTCCTCTAACTTATTTGGAAATAATTTTACAAATAAATTCTGAAGACTATAGTCAAAATATTTTTTGAAGATAATTTTTACAAACATTTATACACATTTGAAAATCATTTTGCAAATGTTTTTCAAACATTATATATAGTTTTTTCAAAATATTTTTGCAACCATTTTTCAAACCATTTGCAAATAGTTTTTCAAACATTTTTATTTCACACAAAGAAAAGAATTTTTACAAATAAAATAATTTTAAATATGTTGAAAATTTTTAACAGAACATTTTCCAAATAGTTTTCAAGAGATTTTCGAACTATTTTTCAAATATGTTGCATAAAATATTGTACCTGATTTATTAATCAGTGTATATAAAAAGAATTCGAGGAATGATGTGTATCTTTTTATTAAGTGGTTTTAATGAATTTAATAGTGTATGTATAGTATTTATATCTATATTCTAGCCATATTTATTGGAAATACGAAAGTATGAGTTATGGGTAAAAGTATATACGCGGTGTATACGACCCCCTATACTTAGCTTGAGTTATGTCATCATAGATCAGAGAGAAAAAAAGAAGACATAACTCGTACAGAGTATAGAAAATTCTAAAAACAAACGAATATGTAATGAATGAACGAATGAGAAGTTGACAGTACCCCCTATACTTAGGATCAATTAATCATGAGTATAGCATATTGTACACAAAGCAGGGAGGGTCAAGGGTGGGAATGAACAGATCGTACTCAGATTGTCTCCCCCAATACTTAGGGTAAGATATCTCTAAGTATAGACAAGAAGAGGATACAATGGAGAGGATCGAAGAATGAAAGACTCGGGATGCACTCCCCTATACTTAGGACAAAGTGCATTCTAGGTATAGAAGACTTATAAAAAGGGGCGATACCTTTTCGATTTTAAAAGAAAAATGAAAACGAAAAGAAGAAAAATATAGATGAAGATAGAAGAAAGAATCGTAGAGAATGTACACATCACTCCCCCTATACTTAGGGTAAAAGAGCCCTAAGTATAGGCAACGACAAGAGTGCTAAAAACGGTACGAAGAAAAACCATTCGGCTCGTCCACCACCCATACTTAGGAAAAAGTACAACCTAAGTAAGGCACACACGAGAATGGGGTGGATGAGCGATACGGGAGATGAACGGAGGTAAACGAAAGTGAACATACAACATAATGGAAATACAAAGTTCAAGAAGGTAGAAAGCAAACCTTCTTGCAGGACCGTTGAGGAATGGATCTGATAAGATACAGGTCGATGTCAGGGTCCTCAATAGATAGAAGTCGATCAAGATCGACTTGGTGAAGATCCTCAGTGGTCCTGGGGTGAGAAGGCACAGACGGCTTAGTGGAAGAAGTGTGGCTAGATCTGGCCTTGGGTGTCTCACAGATGTCATCAAAGTGAAAAGGTCTGGACTCATCATCGAAAGAAGTAAAGTCAAGTCCAGTCTGACAAGTCTCTCCTAGATCAAAACAAAAAGGAGCGAACTCATCTGTGGAAGTAGCCGAGCCATGTTCATCCTCTCAAATCTCAATCGGATCATCAATATCATCAAATGGGTCGAATTCCGTTATAAAAGCAATCAAATCAAATCCGGCCTCAGTAATCTTATCAATGTCTGCCCTCCACTCAATTGTGTCAATTGTATCAATCTTGCGGATGTCATCAACACATCACCAAGTACCAAAAGAAGGAACTCCAAGGTCTATGCTTTCCGAGTCTTCCTCCTTAGAGAGGAATTCTCGAGTCTCAGTGGAATCCAACACGCAGCAAAAATCTCAGATCATCTCATCAAGGTCATAGTCCTCGGGATCAATCAAAATAGGTGTAGTCACATCAGATGCAGGTCTTTAATCGGTGGTGGGTGCAGTGATGATTACATTGCCCCCGTTAATACGACGGAAGCGTATCTCTCCTGATACATAGTCGATAACAACTCTCGCAGAGGCGAGAAAGGGTCGTCCCGAGATGATTGGAGAATTCTCCCATTGGAGGTCTCCTTGGAAAATACGATAAAATCAACAGTGTAGCTCATGCCATGAATCCAAATGACAAAATTTTCTAAAATACACTTTGGCCTCTTTATTGTTCTATCAGCAAACTGAACGATCATCCTGATTTTCTTGCGAGGCCCTAAGTGAAGAGATCGCACAAACGAGAAGAGTATGATGCTAATTGAAGCACCAGCATCAAGGAGAGTGTGATTACAAGTATGGTCAGAGATAGTGCATCTAATGAAAGGAGTAGCAGTGTTCATTTTCTCAGAAATTTGGACGGTGTGTGATGGAATGGGCAGTGGCCATGGTCAAGATATGACACTCAGATATGCTCCTTCACTTTCTCTTATGGGGTTGAGGAGCAGATAAATGGGTCATGGCTTGACGAAGTGAGGCATCAGTGATCTCATGAATAGTGGCCACCACTTTGGGTTCAGTAAACATTTTTTGAATTTTTAGATTTCCTCCATACAAGGGAGAAGATCATAATCATCATTTACACAAGGATGACTAAGAACAGTCTGTACAATGTCATCCTCAGGGTCAAAGGTGGGACAAGGTGTGAATGGATGTGTGGTCGAAGGGTCAGGCATGTGGGTCCTCTCCTCACAATCTGAATCAACCAAATGTTTCCCGAAATCTTTTTGCATTTTTAAAATTATCTTATTTTTTTTATTTTGAGCGATTGCAAGCTCTCATGGGAATCCTACAATGAATCCAAGTCATCAGATCGTGAAGCATCAACATGGATCTTATTTAGGCAAGTGAGGTTGGCAATCCTCGATTTCATATGCTACATGAACTTGGTCAAGTTCTCAAGTGTGGATGCCATGAGAGATGACTCCAAGATCTCGGGATCGGGTGAATGGAATGAGGGTGGTGGATGTGGGCAAAAATCACACTCTGGATCAAGGTAATCTTGGAAAAGTGGATTGTCGAAATGTGAAGGTGACGGTGGTGGAAATGATGGATAAAAATCAAAATCAGGTTCCTGAAGCACAGGTTTAGGTGGATATGTACAAAAAATCAGAAGAAAAGTCGTTCTGGAAAAATGGAGGTGGATCGGCTGGAGGGTACGAAGGATCTACAAAGTCCGGGTATCAAGCGCTCCAGTCAGTCATCTCGAAACAAAAGGAAAATGGTCGGGAGAGCACGATGGTCAAATCAAGAGGTGTGAGAAGAAAGGCGCAAATGCGCAGAAGGATCAAGTATGCACACAAGCAATCACAAACAAATGCATACAAGACAAACACAATCCCTCAATTAACTTACTCAACTCAGTGAAGACCGTGAAAGTTCAGTCTTTTTATCTTGTCTGTTTCAGAGTTAGGTGAAAATCACATAATTGTACAATCACTTAGGTTGGCTTATGGGATTTGGGCACTACTCCTTGGTATGTACATGAGTAATTTAAAATGAATACAATGAGGGGATTACTCGCTCCAAGACAAATATTTCTTTTTTGGTTGATTTTAGGGTCGGGTAATTTTAGCAATCCTAATTTTATTTGTTATCATTTTTCGGATTATTAATAAGAATGCAAGAACCTAACGAGGAGTCGATTCTTTTTAGCTCCTAAGTGATCAAAATCAGAGGGAGAGAGTCAGAAAAGCAATGCAAGCGGTAAATCGATGATGAATGCTAAAGCATAAATGCTCACATTGCCTTAAGCTCTCTACATGCAAGGATGCAAGCATAATTGAAACCTTTCTATACGCAAATGCAATATGATGAAATCACCCTGGATATAGAAATTGATATTATCGTGAAGCACAATATGCTAAGTATTTAGAAGTGAGATCAAGGTATGGTCTTCGATGCCAATCGGTGCCCGCCACAACGGTTCTTGCAAGCGTTGTATACAACCTCTCTCGGCATGCAGTCTCAAATCCAAATAAATAGCAATTCAAAATTTGACTAAGTCCAAACGTTATATGTGCTGGAAATGGTAATTAGGTGTTTGGCCTTAATCTATAGACAAGCAGATCCTACAACTAGGGCTCAATCACACAAAAATAAAGAAAAAGAAAATCGGTAAACAAAAGGAAAAAAGATAGAAAACCGCATCAAAACCGGTGAGGCCCCCAAGGGAATAATAACTCGGACACTGGACATTGTGAAGCATAAAGTGTCATGGATAGTACTAAATATTACAGTTAATATCTCTCACTTAAATAGCACAAATAAAGGCATAAAAAATTATCTTAAAAAACTCCTCCAAGTTTTATTTGGTGCTAGGTCAGTAAGTAATATCACGTGGGTGCGCATGCACTCCGAATAGAGTGCCTTCCTCGATCCATGTTCCCTGACAATGATGCCATTTCATAATTGAAATTTTATCGAAGTCTTGTCAATCCACAAGGCGAATCGACATTCGTCGAAGCGACCTCAGACGAAATCCCAATTAATCAACAATTAACCTGTAAATAAATAATCAAGTAGTGAAAATAAACGTGGAGTTAAAATTTATTTTATTTAACTCTATAAAAGATATGCATAGTGTGCAAGCATGTAGAGTGTCGAACACAAGGAGCGAGCTAGATAGATTGTGCAATAAATGTGATTGTGCTTCTTTGTCTATAGTTTATATGTAAGTTTTTATTTTTTGTATTTTTTTATATTTTTATATTTTTGTATTTGATTTTAATTATATATTTTTTATATTTTTATAGTTTTATAATTATTTTTTTAAAACAAGTAATATAGAATATATTAGACTATATATACAATAATAGATAATATATATATAAATATAACTAAAAATAACCAAAAAAATACAGAAATAAATATTTCCGAGTTTTAAATAATTTTTTTATTATTTTTTGTGATTTTTATTGAGTTTTGCTACTTTTTATATATATTTTAAAGGCCAAAATACCCTAAATCAGATATTAAATGAATAGGTCGAATTAAAATAGAGATGGAAAATACCAAATAGTATCAAAACTTCTCCAAATTAAATTTAATATAAATATAATATTATAGAGAATGTTATAAAATAAAAAAATAATTTTTGGAATTTTTAGGAAATTTATAAATTTTTATAAAGGATTTTAGGGTTTTTCAGTTTTTTAGAGATTTCTTTTTATATTTTTAGTGATTTGTATTCTGAAGGTTAAAAATACATAAATAAATATGAAATAGTTTTTTTTGTAATTTTTCAGAAACTTTGTATATTTTTTAGGTATTTTATACTATAGAGAGGGCCAAAACGTGCTCTAAATGATTTTTATAAAATAATTAAAATGTTGAAAATTGCAAAAATAAAATATGGGCATGGAAGTGTGTGCAATCAAAAACTTAATGTTATTTTTGTGGATTTTTGGAGCATAACTGATATTTTAAATAAAAATAGGAAACAAAAAGAAACTACATTCTAGCAAGGTCATAATTGTAATTAAAATAAAATATGAAAGCCTTTCCGCAATTTTACCAGAATGTTACAACTAGAATAAAATACTTCTAGGCCAAAATGAATATGCAAATCTCCAATGGCACACCTGCAAAATGCCCACCTCATGTGGGCAGCCATGTGAGGTGAGATGGCGTGGACTAGATGGCAAATACCAAAAGTCTGGGGGGTTTTATGCAAATATTACAAACTTAATACATGACTACTAAGAGTTTAAAGATTAATATTTAAATAACAAACTGATTGGACCTAAGATGCAAAATGCCCAAACCTAAGCGCGATCGAACAATGCTCCTCCCCTCATTAATCCACGTGGCAGAACAAGAGGAGATGATGTCGGTTCGCAATCTGACGTTGGAGATTAGATCACCCAGAAGGATCGAATAGTTGTGGCGTGTGATGATCCAACGGACGCTGTTGCAGCTAGGGCGAGGATCTTGATCTAACGGCAGGAGGGACGCCTGTAAGAACTGAGAAAGAACTCACCGACGATGAGGTTCGATCAGCTCTCATGAGCCCCTCCAGACGCCGGGATGGCTCAGACAAAGGGCAACACAGAGCTTGGGCTCCCCCGCACCAGATGGCTGCTTCAGGAGGGACGTCGGAGCTCAGATGAAGGTGAGCGAGCTCGGGGAAGATGGGAGATCCAAGTACCTGCATTTTTTCCAAAATCACCTCGATCGAGGTTGTAGCACTTTGGGCACCTACAGGGGTTAGTCAATACAAAAATGTGAAGCTCTGCAGAGCTTTAGAAGGGGGAATGAGCGAGGGAGGTGGTCAGGCAGAGCTCTCTAGTGGTCGGTGGAGGAGGGAGAGCGGATCTCTAGATCCATTAGGGATCTGGGTGGAATGGGGTGCCTGAGTGATGAGAGAGCGAAGGGGAATGATATGTATGTGGTTTGGCACATCGGGAAACAAGTGGCACACAATGTATGGTTCGTCGGAGCTGAGCTCCAACAAATTACAGGGGAATGGTCTACGACTAGTGCGAGTAATGAAATCACAAAATACGATAGGAATTAAACCTTGGGACTGAACTAAGCTAAGAAAATACGGGAAAAGGGTACCTCAGTGGTTGAAACCATGAAGCAGATCTCACAGCGTAGAGCTACCAGAGATGAGTGGAACGCCGCCTTGGCCTTCGCTTGGCCTCGCTACAGCTGGTTGGAGGAGAGTTGTCACCTCTCCGGTCCTGAGCACAAGAAAAGGGGCCAAAGCTCTGTCCAAAGTGTTTCAAAATCGAGAGGGAAGTTGGGGATGGATTATGTACAACGGGGTCAAGATGCTCCAAAGATCGAGGTGCAACAAGTGGAGCAGCGATCCATTCCTCAAGATAATCATCTGGCATGCAAGAGGGAGGATTGAGAAGAAGATTTGATGAAGGACCCAACCCGAGATGGTGGTTAGATCCTCAGGGAAAAAATCGAGAAAGTAGGTCAGAAGCTAGGTTCTAACAAACTAGGGCCTCGGTCAGAGAGTCGACCGAGGTCAACGGTCGGGCGAACCTGGTTGGTCCGCGTGGACTAATCAGAAAAAACCTAACAAGAAATTATTTAAAAATTTGATAAAAAATAATAAATCATTTTTATAATTTTAAGTTACAAAATAAAAAAATGTTTATTATTTTATGTAGTATTTTATTATGCTTTTATTTATTTTTAGAGGTATATATTTACAAGTTACTTTAGGGATTGATTATAGGTAAATCTATCTATGTTTTAGGGTATTTATTTTTATTTTATATTTTTTTATTTTATTATATTCTTTTATTATTTTGTATAATTATAACTTATTTTTACATACTTAAATATATTTTTATTATATTTTTTGGTATATTTTTATACTTAAATAAATATGTATATTTATTATATATGTAAGTATAGGCATTTCATCTATATATTTTATATACACATTTATTTTAGTATTTGATTGGTGGTTTTATTTTAGTTTTAATATGTACATATGTTACAAATAATGTTCACAAAATTATAAAAAAAATAAAATTATAAAAATAATACTGAATAAGCAAAATAAATATTTTAATCGAGTATATTATACAATAGGGGTTCAAAACCTAACTTCCACACCTTCACTCCAAAAAATATGAAACCATCTTCATTATATAGCTTATCAAAAGTTATATTCAATTAAGGATGGTTTTGATATATTTTGAGTTTTTATTTGAGAGATATGGGTCTAGGAAGTTGGGATTTTGGAATTTTATTTAGAGTGTAACCTTTATACTCTATATTATTTTTGCATAATCTCAATTTTGTTTTTCTATACATTATTATCAACAACTTTCATGTACGAAATTTCTTTATTCGAGGTATAAAAAGTAGAAAATAAAATAGGTCCCAAAATGAATAAATGATGAATTAAGAAATGGGATTTTTATTGTATTATTGGCCCTTATCTCCCCTACTTCATTCCTTGCCGATCTAGTCATCAAGATGCCTAGGCCTCAGGGTTTAAGGTTATAAAATATCTTTGATGTTTTATTCCTTTTCTCTTCTTTTCTTTATTCTATAATTTTGGTATTAAAAACAGTATTTTATACAGTAGTTATACAACAAAGAATTAAAGTTAATTTGCATGACTTAAGGGTACTAGGGTTTTTAAGTCCAAAATGATAGAATAAAGGTGATGAAATGGAGATTCATCACCCCTCCTCGCCGCCAATGTTGTCTACCTCCTTGGTGACACCTCTCCCCTGTGTGCCGCCTGGAGTGAACGATATGGTAATATCCTTAAGCGCATCACATAAGTGTGAGGATTGCATCGTATGCGATCGGGAACGACTAGTCGCACTAGTTGCTCGAGGCAACGGAAATTAAAAAAGTTTCATGTGACGAAATCACATGATCCAAGAATACTTCTCGAATCGTTTCGTCTAAACCACAAACAAGTAATAGGACTATCTCTTGAAGCGTGGTTGTGATCGAATCTCTAAACGAAGAGACCTCCTGTCTCAAGTCCGATCCGACGGAGGAGACGCTTACGAGCGTGTTGATGAAACACGTGCTCTTTGCAATCTATGTTGATGACCAATCAACGAATCTCCTGATGTCGATAAGCGAGATCCGACGTCTTCTTCACGAGCGAGGCATACCAAAGGAGACGGAGATCCATGAGCAAATGAACCGGGCAGCATAACGACGATGCTGCAGCGATGGAGACTCTCTCTAGGGCATCCATGGTGGACAGCCATATGAGAGAGGGAGAGAGGGCGTGTAGAGAGAATGAGAGAGGAAGAGAGCCTTGTGTTTCTCATTGGCATATGAAGAGCAAGGGTGCCCTTCTATTTATAATATTTTGGGATCCATGGATCCCAATCCATGGGCAACACAAATCCAATGGCTCTCATTGAATTGTGTTTCTTTTAATGGCTAAGATTTTGTTGGTAAAAACCAATAACAATTAATGTAATTTAGATTAAATATATATTGAAAAATCAATATAAATCAATCCCAAAATTAAATCAACAACATATGGAGATAATGGAAAGGAGAGTGCCTCCTTCCATGTATATGGAGTGGACGGTCACCCTTTCCTAATAGGAATTGGTGCCCGTCCCCTCCTTCCAATATGGAAGGGGAACCTCCAATGTAATCTCCTTAGATTACATTATTCCACGTATCTCCAATTTTACAACAACAATTGTTGTAAATTATTCTACAAAAAAATTCATAATTATTTTGTGAATATTGCAATCTTGCCATTGGAAATTTGTGAATCACATTCACAACCCAAAATAAAATGTAAATTACATTTTCAATTTAATGTCCAATGTGAATCCAATTCACATCAACATTTAATTAATAAATGTAAATTACAAATAGCTCTCTCTTATATATTATAAATCATATTTATAATATATATGATTAATATGGATAGTGTTATCCACATTATTCATATCCACGATAATTAAATCATACTCAATCATCTTGGATCTCTATTCTCATGTGCCCAAATAATGTGAATCACATTCATATTATTCAAATCTTTGATAATCAAATCTCATTTAATTATCTAAGATAACTCTCTTTACAATATGAATCAAATTCATATTATTCGTGATAATTAAATCACATTTAATTATCCATTTTCTCGATGCTCGGATACATATATCAACAATGAAATAATCCTGAACTCTTTCAAGGATAATGTGTTTTCTCCGCGGATACTTGGAGATAAGGATAGGGCGATTGTATTGTTCCATGTATAGTGACTTGGATATTGAGATCACGTCTCAAATCGAGATCTTGTGGACCTCCCATAGATGCTTGATTAAATCAAGACCGCAAATCTAATCTTCTCATTGCATCTGAATCACATTCAGATTAATGTCCAACATTTGGACTAAGATCATATTACTTCTCTACCGAGAGGAGCCACTAAAATCCAAACCCGTTTCACCCTTCTCTAGGAATGGAAGCGTCATGGTTATGCAATCGTTTATGATCACATTACCCTCAGGTATTCCTAATACATGTACATCCTGCATACTGGAAGACCCAGAATAATCCTGAAGTATAAGATCAATTTTACACTGTCTATTTCACGGACTTATCATTAAGTTTCTCATTCGATCATTGGGAGTTGGTATCGATCATATACTTTCCAAAAGCATATATCATATATAGGTGCCGATCATATACTTTTCCAAAAGTATATATATCAAACCTTACAAATTCAGTCAAGCTTACAAAGCGAGACGACCGCACACGGAATTTGATTCTTCCCAATATCTCATGATTGAGCTCATGCCTTCCTGTTCAGTAATTGAACCTGTATGATCCCTTTGAGATATCGTATTACTCATATGCCCCTTGTATGCACACCAACGCGCCGGTGTATAGACCTTGATTAGGTCATCAACCTATTGGTCTGCCTAATGTACATACTTAGATATATAGTAACACATCTGTCTCCGGTCAGAGGATGCGTGCCTATATCATGACATCATACAATATAGGACTTTGGTTATCTCGATTTCGTTAAGTCAACTCTTTTGACCTAATTTATCTAACAGCTCCTAATGTCAATTCCTGTGCAGAGGACATGCATCAAGAGGTTGGTTAGATGTCAACCTTTAGGGAAAAGATTGACATCTACTTCTCAGGCCGGAGATCATCTCTTAATAATCATTTGACGGTGCTTGACTAGTTCTCAATCTAACTCTTTAGATATTCATCGTAGCACCAGCCTCTGTGATTCAATAATTGAATCAACAGCTGTATGATCATGAAGATGGCCATGGTATATAACCCTAATTGTACTAAGGGTCCTATTAGTTATTCTTTATTTCGGATCAGGGAATGATATCGCAATAACATTTATTACATAATGGCTCGCCGTGGGCTCGCATGTCCAACAATCTCCCACTAGCCCAAAGAGATATTAATGGGCTAATCATTAGACCCGCACTCATGTGACGGTCATAGGCTATTTAAGAAAATAGCTAGGTAAGTTGATCAGTCACTCCATTCCCAAGAGACTACGCCAAGTCCTTTTACGACACTTGCATATCTCCTAGTAGTAGTCTCGCATCCAATGCGAATGTTGCATCTTATGCAACTAATACTCAATTTTGTTAGTTATAGTTCCCTTGACACTACAACCCAATTATTATTATAACCAGTATGTAATTTCTATTATCCTTATCAGAATACCCTTATTCCTAGAGATCTCTATCTCCTAAGGTATTCGTAGTTAAGACCTTTTAAATCTCCATCTATAAAGTCTTCATTTCGTGAGGATAAGACTTAGAGATCACTATCTCTAAAGTCTTGTCTTCTTTGAAGATATTGTTACTACTGCAATCAAGTGTTTTATTTCCATAGTATGATTAGTAACAGTTTACTACTCCCACTGCATGGCAGACATCTGGCTTTTATACACATGTAGCATACACTCGACTTCTCGTAACTGATGCACAAGGGCAAGCAGTTTTTAGCATTCAATTCCTCAACTCCTTGAGGTGTTATCCCTTTAGAAAGGTCAGTACCATGTCTTAAGGGATGGAAGCCTTTCTTAGAATTTTCCAGAAAATGGAATATATACAAGGTGTACCACTAATGTGATAGTCCCAATACCATCTTCTCTTTGCTTCTGAACACTTTCAGAACTAAGATACAAGAGGTATCCATGAGATCATATCTCAATGTATGGAATAGCCAGTCTATAAAATACTTTTTATCATCTTTATATCATTCTGAATGATTAGGATATCATCTACATTTAGCACGATGAACACAATGGTACTCCCACTAAGCTTCAGACGGTTCATCAAGATTCTAAATGAAATCACAACATTTATAATTTCATCAAATCTTATGTTCCAAATACAAGAAGCTTATTTGAGTCCAAATATAGAGTTCCTTAGCTTGCACACCTTGCTTCCCTCAACCATGAAGCCATGGGGCTACTTCATGTGAATATCCTCATAGAGGTATACATAGAGGAATGCAATCTTAACTGACATCACAAAGATGTCATAGTCAAGTTGTGTAGCTATGGTTAGCAATATTCTGATTGGTTTAAGCATGGTCACTGAAAAGAAAGTCTCATCGCAAACGATGTCTTCTCTTCGGTGTGTAGTTCACGGCTACGAGCCGTGCTTTGATGGTCTCTACCTTCTCATCAGGTTACCTCTTTCTCTTGAAGATCCATTTACACCTTTATGGGTCTTACCCATATAGGTGGGTCCTCGAGGGTCCATATACAACACTTGTATATGAAGTCTACTTTAGACTTTATAGCTAACATCCATCTTTCCATGCTATGATCTTCAGAAGCTTCATCACATGAAGTCAGATCATTGTCAGACTCAACTGACACATGGAATACATCCTCAAACTTATTTGAAGAGGTATCAGTGTTTCATCTTTTATTGTCCATTTAGTTTCCAATTTTAGGAGCCTCGTTATCGATTAAATGAGTTCCTTCACTTCATTTCCATCTTGATTCTTAAGGGACTCGTCCTCTAAGAATCATATTCTCAGAGATGAGGTCTTTTAAGAATCTCAAGGTCATAAAGTATGTATCTAATACCATCCTTTATTTTCCTAATGAAGTATCACTCTCTAGTGCTAGATTCCGGACTACTAGCATGTAGCCTTATTAAGGATATATATTGTAGTCTCTACTACATATACATATACCTTGGAAACTAGGAGATAATTATGCTAAGATTCATCATTGATCATATCATGTCACATATGATCTAATTGTATCTCCCTACAGCTCTTTTGAGTGTAGGTTTATTAGGAGGAGTGAGATAGGAATGATATTCGTATCTGTATAAGATATTCCTTTCAATTCATCTAATAGGTACAAGCTACCTATGTTAGATCAAATTCATTTCATCATCCTTCAAACTTTGATTTTTAAATCAAAATTGTGAAATCTTTGAACATTTCAAAACTTTCTAAGGTGAAGAGAATAAATCATATATCATAAATAATCATCAAATGATATCGCATATCATCAACATTTATCGTGATATATATGATCCGCATACATCAATATGTATGAGATATTGAATACCTTGACATCTTAATCCATTCTCATAGAAGAGTGCTTTGAACATTATTACTTTGAATACAATATTCACAAGTATGTAAGATTTGAAATTTTAAACATTCTAAAGTTTCGTCTCTTACCAGTCTATTGATTTTATCAACAGACTTATGTCCAAGACTCAATGCCATATCATTATCAAATGATCTTCATCCTCCTATTGATCTTTTAAGGTTCAATTTCAGTATTAGAAATGTTAATGAATCATTCATTAATTTTCTAATTTAATAGAGTCCTCTAGATGGTAGAATACTATCTGAAATATATCCATCATAACTTTGTATGATGGGTCTATTCCAGAATTCATGGTTATTTCCAACATTTAGAAATAAACAATGAGTATATTCTAATTTCTAGGTCACAGAGACATTCTCTAATACTAAGGGCTCTCCCACTGAAAATATGAAGTCTATCAATCCAATAGAGATTGTTGCAACCATTGCATCAATTTTCATGTGGATGACTATTAAACCTTAAAATCAAATTTTCTAGTCTTCTAAAACATATGTAACCAATTACAAGTGTTAGTAGAAGAACGAGATACAATTATTAGACTTTGATCTTATCAAATAGGAAAGTCAGTTTCAATGATTAAATGTAGATGTAGTTTATTCTGATGCACTATCCGATTTCTTCTCTAAGGATTTTAGATAGACTTGATAGTCATACTATCAATACATCGCCTTATTGCAGTATTGGCATTCATCCAGCTCCTTGGATGTCATATGGAAGTCACAAAAGTGCAATCAACTCTTTGACTTTCCTTCCCGTTTGGATCCAACCTATGCTTCCACTGCGCTCCTTTTATCTATAAACAACCATTGCTTAAGACGAAGGATCACTTATGTTGAATTCAAAAAAAAATCAATATAAGAGCAATTCAACATTTATACATGCTTCATTCAATTCATACAATATGAATATTCTGAAGCTTCGTGAATGATTAGAGTATAGATAGTAGAATGATGACACTCACCATATCTACATACATATTGACTCTTAAAGACTTAGGTTCAGATAGGTACTGATTGACCCAAAGATCGAGCGGTCTTAAGTTCCACAAAAGGCGGGAACTCAATCGTCGAATCGACCACACGAAATCCGGGTTAAGTCAACAATTAACCCATAACAGAGATCAAACAATGAAAAGTGGTGCGGAGTTAAAATTTATTATAACTCTATAATTGATGTACATAGTGTGCAAGCATGTAGAGGTCGAACACAGGGAGCAAGCAGGTAGATCGGGGCAATAAGTGCTAAAAAATGAATGTGATGTGTTTGTCTATATGTGCTATTTTTTGTCAGTTTTTTCTTTTTTATTTTTTATTTAATTTTTGATTTATATTTTTATATTTTGATTTTCCATTTTCTGATTTTATATTTTCTTTTTATATTTTAGATTTTTTTACATTTTCTTTTTCTTTTAAATGATAAAATAAAGTATATATACAATAAAGAAATGGGAAGAGGTAATGTACACAAAAAATAAGTAAAAATAAGCAAAATTTAGGCAATAAAACATTTTTGTGTTTTTTATATTTTTTGATGTTTTTATGATTTTCTATATATTAGCTAAATATTTTGGCATTTTTAAAGTCAAAATTACTGAAAATATATAATAAAATACAAATCTGAAATTAAAATGGAGAAATAAAATACAAAACAGAGACAAAAATTCTCCAAGTTAATTTTAAATGAAGATAATAAAATAAGGAAAATTCAGAAACAGAAATTAGATTTTTAAAATTTTTAGGAATTTTTTATATTTTTATAAAGATTTTAGGGGTTTTGCAGTTTTTATGAGTTTTCTTTTGTATTTTTTAATGATTTTTTCTCTGAATATAAAACACACAAAAATAAACAAAATATATTTTTTGGGAATTTTTCAAGGAGTTTTTATATTTTTATGTATTTTCGAATGCAGACAGAGAAGAAAATGCATGTCTTTGATTTTTTATGAATACTAAAATGCAATAAAAAAGTAAAATAAAAATATGGTGTTAAAGTAGAATGCAACAGAAAGCTAAGGTAATTTTTTGGGATTTTTCTAGGGTTTTACAGCTGCATGAAATAAATAAAAGCAACAAAGAGAAAATTCACCCCTAGTAGGGGTATTTTTGTAAATACGCAAAAGTCTATAGGCCAAAATACAATTTTCCCGCAAAATTATAACCAATTAATAAAATTCCAAGGCTAATTAGAAAGAAGCAAAATCCAAAGGTTATTCGTGCAAAATTGCCAAAGTCATGTGCACCGGGTACGCGACCTTGTAGGGACCTGTTGGTAATTATCAAAAATCTGAGGGCCAAATTGCAAAATTTCCAAAAGTAATATAACGAAGAATAGTTTTGGGACCTTGCAAGTTTTGGTTAGCCTGAGATGGAGCCTCGACGGCGGCTTCGCCGGAGATAAGTGGAACATGCCTCGCGACACGCCTAACCCTCCTCCAGGGAGCTGGAGGAGCTCCTATCACGAGCTCCAGTCCATAGCTCGCCAAAACGAATGCTAGGACGATCAAAGAGGGTTCAAAATGGGGAAGGAAGATCTGGTGAGGTTTTGTACAGGTGGTCGTGGCGTGCTCTTCGAAGAGTGGTCACGTGCGAACGATGAAGATCTTGGAAGATCCAAGTACCCGACGCGAATCACAGATAATCAAGGAGAAAAATCCAAGAAGTCATCGACGCCCAAGGATGAAGGGTGCGAGTCCCAAAATTGGTAGAAACGAGGAAAAAATGTAGTTTTGACAAGAACAGGTAGGGGGCCAGCGGTCAACTCTCCGGCCCTCTTGGTTGGCCCACGTGGACCAAACAGGAAAAATCCTGAAAAAAGTTTGTAAATTCATTTAAAAATAGCAAACAAATTTATAAATTTTTGTTATTTAATAAAATATTTATTATTTTATAAATTATTTTATTACGATTTTATTTATTTTTTGAGGTTTGGAATTACAAGTTACCTTTTATGAGCTATATAGGTATATTTATCTATATATTTTAATATTTTAGTTTTATTTTGTATATTTAATTGTATTATTTTTTTATTATTTTATATATTTATAACTTATTTTTATAAACTTAAATATATTTTTATTTTATTTTTCTGATGTATTTATACAATTAAATAAAAAGAAATATATTCTTTATAGGTATATTTATAAGTATTATACCTATGTATTTTATACAAGTATTTTATGTAAAAATAGTGAATAATAAATAAAATGAATATTTTAATCAGGCAAAGTATATAATAGGGGTCCAAAACTCAACTTTCAAACCGTAACTCTGAAAAATATGAAACCACTTCATTAAATAGCTTATTAAAAATTATATACAATTAAAGGTGATTTTGATACATTTTGAATTTTTATTTGAGAGATACAGGTCTGGGAAGTTGGGATTATGGAATCTTATTCAGATCATATCTTTTTATATGTACATTATTTTTGTGTGAAATCAAATTTCTATTTTTCTATATTTAATTATCTACAACTTTCATTTATAAAGTTTCTTTATTTGAAGTATAAAAAGTGGAACTAAAAATATGTCTCAAAATTGAATAAAGAATGAATTAAATAACATGGATTTTTATTAGTTTTTGGCCTTTTCTCCCCCTACTTTATTCTTTGTCGACCTAGTCATCGAGATGCCTAGGTCTCGGGATTTCGGGTCATAAAATATTTGCAATATTTTATTCCTTTTCATTTCTTTATTCTATAATTTTGGCTTTAAAAACAGTATTTTGTACACTATTTACACAACTATGCACGAATGATAAAATGGCTAAATTAAGCCTATTTACACGCATTTACTAGAGTTTTTAAGGCTGAAATGATAGAATAAAGATGATGAAACAGAGATTCATCATCCCCTTTTACTTGCCTTTACTAGTCCCTAGCAAACACTTATGCAATAAGTGCAGAAAAAAATAAAGAAAAGAAAAAAGAAGAGCATGGATTAAGTTTAATGATCAAACTTGTCTTCACAAAATCAAAGTTTGGAGCTTAAGTCGGACCTTTGAAATTTTAGTGCAGACGGAACATTAATGGGAATCGGATTTGAAATCCAACAGCCTTCGAGAATCCAAAAACTATGCTCAAGTCTCCTCAGTAGCCAGGTCAGAAATATTTCAACTCATACGCAAATCCTTACGACTATGAATCTGACTCGTACAGTGTAAGTGATGGTGGCTCTCCCCAACTGAAATGACAAAGAGACTGACTTCTCCAGTAAACCCAATGATTCCCCAATCCAATAACTCCTTCCTCGAGGAGCGGGGTATTCTCTTCTAAGTTCAAGTGGCCACGAGCTCAAGAGGAGGGGGGAAGAGAAGAAAGGACGGTAGCCAGTGTAGCTACCTATCCTAGGATGCAAGACCAATGTAGTCAAGTCATCCTGCTGCAGGCTCACATGATTTGACTTTGAGGCTCAAGCTTGCTTATTGACTATACAACATACGTACACTCCGGCAGGCATTTTATTTTTATTTCCAGGACTGTCCACTTTTTTGGAGTTTTTTTTGAAATACTATTTACAACATCATTTACATAAGGAGTTTTTCCTCTTGAGCCAGTAAACTATCCCTCTTTTGAAGCTTTATTGTAACCCACACTCTCCTATCTTTAGAATTCCTCATCATTGGATGGGTTGGGGCGCACTTCCCTCCCTAGAGAAGGACAAATGTTTCCACTTGTATGCATCTCATACCGGCAAATCCATCCCCCTCACCATCCAACTGAGTCGAGCCAAGTGAAAGGTGCAGGTGTCCAAGTTAGGTCATTATCAACAAGAGTCGTGCATGTGCTTCGAAATACTCTACTAAAGCAGTCAAGAATCCATTGAACCAAGTCTCGTGATCCTCAAAGAATTAAGTCAACTAGACCTGAAGTACCTCAATTCCAGTTCCTTTAAGGTTCCCTTTATTAGGTAGATTTTAAGGTCCAATCAAGCTCCAATCTCCAGATTTTACTTAGACTTGTTCAACTATCAAATTCAATTCAAAAAAAATGCAAATGCTATGCAAATGCTATGCATAATGCAGAAAATATTTTCGTGATGCGATTTTCAAAGATTTTGAACTTTTTATGGATTTTTGAAAAGATGATGCATATGCATTTTTTTGTATTTTCAAAAGGATTTTTCAAATGTTTTTGGTATTTTAATTTTGCAAATATTTTTGGGATTTTTAAAAACAAAGATTTTGGATAAAAACTAGGTACAAATATTTACACAGGGATGCATCTTATATTTACAAGAAGTAGATTTTAAGAATTTACAAGGGTAAATGGTCAATTTTATAGGTATATATAATAAGAAATTTTAGGTGTGATGTATATATTCCTCAAACTTATTTGAAAATCATTTTACAAACAATTTTGAAAAACTTAGTCCAAAATAATTTTTACAACATTTTTACAAACATGTACACACATTTGAAAAACATTTTGCAAAGGTTTTTCAAATAATATAGATAGATTTTTTAAAATATTTTTGCAACCATTTTGAAACCATTTGTAAATAGTTTTTTCAATCATTTTTATTTCACACAAAGAAAATAAATTTTACAAATAAAACATTTTTACAAAGGTTGAAAATATTGAACAAAATATTTTCCAAATAGTTTTCAAAATATTTTTGAAAGAGATTTTCAAACATTTTGCAAAAAAACATTTTCTCCTGACTTATTAATCAGTAAATACAAAAAGAATTTGAGGAATAATAACATCTTTTTGTTAAGTGATTTCAATGAATTTAATTAGTGTTATTAGCCATAATTATTAATAAAAATACGAAAGTACGAGTTATAGCTAAAGTATATATGTAGTATATACGACCCCCTATACTTAGCTTGAGCTATGTCCTCATAAATTAGAGAGAAAAGAGGAGACATAACTCATACTGAGTATAGACAAGTCTAATAAATAAATGAATAAAGATACAAATGAATGAGAAGTTGACCGTCCCCCCTATACTTAGGATCAAATAATCCTAAGTATAGCAGACTGTACACAAAGCAGGACGGGTCAAGGGTGGGAATGAACATATCGTACTCAGACTGTCTCCCCCTATACTTAGGGTAAGATATCCCTAAGTATAGACAAGAAGAGGAGATAGTGGAGGGGATCAAATAATGGAAGACTCGGGGTGCACGCCCCCTATACATAGGATAAAGTACGTCCTAAGTATAGAAGACTGACAAAAAGGGGCAACACCTTTTTGATAGAAAAAGATAATAGAAAAGGAAAAGAAGAAAAGAAGAAAAGAGATCTGAAGATGGAAGGATAGATGAGGATGTACACATCACTCCTATACTAAGGGTAAAAGAAGCCCTAAGTATAGGCGACAACATGAGCAATGAAACAAAATGATGGACACTTGGCTCATCAAACCCCTATACTTAGAACAAAGTAAGTCCTAAGCAAGGCAAACATGAGAATGGGTGGATGAGCAATACGGGAGATGGAGATTAACAGAAGCGGATGTACAACAGAGATGGATGTACATGTGATCAAAAGGTAGAAAGCGAACCTTCTTGCGGGACCACTGATTAATGGATCTGGTATGGTGCAGGTCGACATAGGAGTCCACAGTGGACGGAAGCCGATCAGGATCGACAGGGTGGAGATCCTCAGTGGTCCTAGAGTGAAGAAGCACATACGCGTGAGTAGAAGAAGTATGGCTAGGCCCGACCTTGGGCGTCTCGCTGATATCGAAGTGGAATGGGACGAACTCATAATCATCAGAAGAAGTGTAATCAGTGTCATCCTACGAGATGTCATCCAGGTCAAAACCAAAAGGAACAAACTCATCAGTGGAAGTAGTCGAACTCTATTCGTCCTCTAAAATCTCAACCGGATCATCTTTCTCATCAAAAGGCATGAATTCTTGAATGAAAGCAACATGATCAAATTCGGCCTTATTCTCATCAATATCTGCCCTCCGCTCAATGGTGTCAATCGTGTAAATCTCGCGGATGTCATCAACACATCACCAATCACAGGGAGTGGAAACGCCAAGGTCTATGATTTTCGAGTCTTCCTCCTTGGAGAGGTATTCTCGGGTCTCATCATCAGTCATAAAAAAAGTCTCTCTGATATCCCCATAAAGGTCACAGGCCTTAGGGTCAGCTAGAATAGGTGTATTCACATTAGGTGTAGGTCTCTGGTCAACTGTGGGTGTGGTGATCAACACTTCGCTCTCGTCAACAGGACGGAAGCGAATCTTTCATGATCCATAATCAATAACGACCCTCGCAGAGGTGAGGAATGGTCGTCCCAGGATGATTGGAGAATGTTACCCAGTGGAGGTCTCCATGGGCAAAACGACAAAGTCAACATGGTAACTCGTGCCCTGAATCGATATGACGGCATTTTCAAGGATACCCTTCGGCATCTTGATTGATCCATGAGCAAATTGAACGATCATCCTGGTCTTCTTGAGAGTCCCCAAGTGAAGAGACTATACCAGCGACAAGGGTATAAAGCTAATCGAAGCATCGCCATCTAAGAGAGTGTGATCACAGGTATGATCAGAGATAGTCAAGCTGATGAAAGGTGTAGCAGTGTTCTTTTTCCTAAGAATGAGACGGTGTGTGATGGAGTCGGCAGTGGCCATGGTCATGATATGACACTCAGATCTGCTCCTCCGTTTTCTCTTCTTGGGAAGAGGAGAAGATAAATTGGTGATGGCTTGCTGAAGTGGGGCACGGATGATCTCATGTATGGTGGCCACCACTTCGGGTTCAATCAATATTTTTTTAATCTTTGGACATCCTCCATACAAGGGAGAAGGTCGGAATCAGCATCTACATGAGGCATGCCAAGAGCAGTCTGTACCGTGGAATCCTCGAGGTCAGAGATGGGATAGAGTGTGAGTGCAGGTGTGGTCAAATGATCTGGCAGGTGGGCCCTCTCCCCACAGTCTGACTCAACCAAAGGTCTCCCGTATTCTTTTTGTATTTTTAAATTTTTCTTATTTTTTGTATTTTGGGCGATTGCAAGCTCTCATGAAAATCCTTGAATGAACCTATATCATCAAATGGTGGAATATCATGGTCGCTCTTATTTGTACTAGTGAGGTGGTCAATCCTATGTCTCATCTGATCCATCATTTGGGTCAAGTGCTCAAGGGTGGACTCCATGAAAGGTGACTCCAACAGCTCAATCTCAGGTGGATGTGAAGGTGGAAAATATGGAGGTGGATATAGGTGTAGATAGAAGCCCGAGTCCTGATACTGCGACTGAGGCGAATATGTACAAAAATCAGAAAAAGCAGGAGGAGGATCCTCCTGATAAAAGGAAGGTGGACCAACTAGAGTGAACGAGGAATCCACAAAGTCCGGATAAACTAAGCTCCAGGGGTCCATCTCGAAAATAAAAGGAAACGATCGGGAGAGCACGAAGGTCAAATCAAGAGAGCGATGAAGAAGGCACAAATGTGCAGAGGCGATCTAGTATGCACACAAGCAAACACAGGCAAACTCACACAATACAAATCCTCAATTCACCCACTCAACTCGGTGAAGATCGCAAATGCGATCTTTTTATCTTGTCTATTTTAGAGTTAGGTGAGAAGTCAAGAAGTTGTGCAAACACTTACGGTCCATTCGGTTCGGGAATAAGTAAGAATAAGGATAATAAGGGTCTATTCTTTGTTCGGCTGTGATGAGCGCTCCCGCACCCTTAGTTAATTCGGTTAAGTTAATGGTCCAAATTAATTTTAAGTGTTCGTTGCAGTCGGATGCGGGAGGTTGATCAAAAACCACTTAAGTCAGATGTTGGTCAATTTTAAGCGGTGATATTTTTTTACTTGGTGAAGTCCAAGGTCGATCTCAGGGAGGCAACTGTCTCCTTAGGTTGATTACAACAATTTACAAGTGTTTGATATTCGGGGAACAATTTTTTTGGTATTTTTAATTCCTATGCAGACATATGCAGACAATTCTTAGCCAATTTAAAGTCAAATTTAATTGATGTGTCAAACGAAGTCCAAAAATAATGAAAATTGGCCAGAAGATTATTTATGATGAAAATGACCTACACTAATTTTTTTTTGGAATTTTTCGACTCAAAATAAATTTTCTGTGAATTAACAAACAGACAGAGTGATTTTCAGTGTTTAATTTTTAATAAATATCAAACCACAATTTCTCCAAGAACTAAAATTATCCTAGGAAGGTCTAATGATCAGGGACCTAGGAAAATTGACAGAACTTAAATTTATTGTGAAATGAATTAATTAAAATTAATTAAAGAAAATCACTAAACTATTTATTGAGGCCTCGTTATGCGTGCAAATGGTATGAAATTTTTATGGAGTGTTGAAAATAATGTCCTTAAGCTACTGTGAATTTTTGGTGATTTTTAAAGGCACTGATATTTAATTAAAAATCAAAAGGCATCACTGGGCAAAATATGACACAAATGAACCAATTAATTCATTGATAATTCAATTAAGCCAACAAAAATCAGACACGTGTACAAACTGATAGAGGACAAAATTCTCAACAACTTGCAATTTTTAGAATTTCAAAATGATGAAAAATGCATGCTATGGACACGTGCAAACACAAGGGTGTAAATGCAATACTGGAAATTAAAAATTCAATAAGTAAATATGCTGACAGGGACTAAAATGCAATTACCTATAATATGCAGGACTTCTATGCAATTTTTCCACGAAGCACGTGCTCCTCACGTGTTGTCTGCTTCACAGGGGCCTTTTTGCAATTTGTGAAAGCTCCAGGGTCGTCGGTGCAAATAACCCAGGCAGCACGTGCTCCTCACGTGGGGCGGCCTAGGTTCGGAGGGCGTCGGAGTGAGGTTCGGGTCTTCTGGAGGCTCGGGCTAGCCTCGGAGCAGCTTCGGGTTACCCGAGCCTAGGCTTGGGAGGCCGAGGCTCGGATAAGACGACGTGGCGGCTTGAAGGCCCTTGGATCAAGATGAATCCAAGGGGTGTCGGTGAAGACGCGTGGCAGCGGGAGGATCGTCCGATCTGAGGTGTGATCGACGGTCGAGGACGAAGGCGGCGAAGGGACGCGTGGCGAGGCGAGGACCGTTTGATCAGATGATCGAACGGCGACTGCTTCTTCTCCTTCAGCGGGCCTCCGCCGCCTGCGGAGGAGATGGCTGCGCTCCGGTGAAGGCTGCTGAGCTCCGCCTCGGCTGCCAAGCTCAGGTGATGAGCTCCGTCAGCTCCCACCGAGCTCGGAAGACTCGGAAGTGAAAGGCGAAGCCTCCGGTGGTCTCTGGATGACTGGAGGAGGGCTGGAGCTCTGAGTCGATGAAGCTCGAGGAAAGCTCCGACGAGGCTCCGGCCAATGATCAAAGGCGTACCTGCAAGTGTTAGACGTATAGCCGAGGCTCGTGCGTGCGTCTGTGGAAGTGATGGGAGTGATCGGAGAGGCCTGCGGCGAAGGGAGGTGGTCGGTTGTCGGAGCTCCGGCCAGGTGGTGGAGCTGTAGGTCGATGGCTGGTGAAATAGGGTATCTGAAGGTGTAAAGATGCCAGCGAAGATCAGAGCTTCATCGCGAAGCTCATCGGAGTGTCGAGGAGGCGCGGAGATGACCGTGGACGGCGAATAAAAGCGGAGAAAATAGAGGAAAAAGAAGAACAAGATCGGAGAAGAAATGGAGGGAGTTTCACCTGGGGATGGGGCCTCCTGCTTGAGGTCCAGGTCGTCGCTCGAGGGCCGGTGATCGCCCGAGCTCGTGCAGCGTCACGGAAGGCAGCTGCGACACGGCGGAGATGCCGTGGATCTCGCCGGAGAAGACGCCTGTCTTCGCTCGAAGAGACGGCCAATTGCTGTCACCAATTGAGAGCTCTGAGCTCGGGGGTTTCTCCTGGAGTGGCGGATGCGGATGAAGGTGGCCGGAGGGGGGGTATTTAAAGGGTGAAGGTGACGGCTGGAGTGGGTGAGTGGCGAAGTTGGTGGCTGTCGTGGGGCGAGTGTGGCGGAGATGGTGGTGTTTGAGGGAGCTGGCGAGGGAGAGGGACGAGTGGCGATGAACGTGGAGGTGATGGTGGTCGAAGAAGGTGGCTAGAGTGCGGCCAAGAATAGGAAGGGGCAGCCCCTCCCGCAAGGCGGAGATCGTGGGAGAGAGGGTTGCCAGAGGTAGGAGACGAGGTCCTGGCCGTTGGATCTCGTGATCCAACGGCCAGATCGAAGTGCAAAGGGACGTCTGGGATTAGATCAAGGATGCCCAGATGAAGGGTTCTGACGGGGGCCACGTGGCGCGTTGTAGAGCGGTGCGAGCGGATGGTTCAGATAAAAAGGGGGGAAGTCGATCTGATGGTCGAGACTCGCTGGAAGGTGGGCGGCTGAGATGAGAGGATCGGGGGCGCGATCGAGCGGCGTAGATGACGCCACGTGGAGGGCTGAGAGTGCGACGCTAACGGATGGTGGTGATGAGGAGTAGGAGATAATCGGACGGCTGAGGGAGTGAGCGCACGTGGTCACAGAGGGGCCGTTGGATCTGAGGCGCGATCCAACGGTGGGGGGCGAAGGCGGATCAGACAAAGGGCAGCGGGCCGCGTGGCGCAATCAGAGGGCGCCACGTGGCCTGCTGTGAATGGCTGGAAGGGAAAACACGTGTAGAGAGAAGAGGAGGCCGAATTTGGAAAAACTCAAAACATGAAAGTTGTAGATCTTGATGAGATCTACAAGTTTCATGTTGACCAAAGACGGAGATGAGGTCAAATATGGTACATAAATACAAGGATACATAAATGTACAAATGTAGTATACAAAATGACCCAAAAACCCAAGTTCCTCATACAAGCTCCAATTTCAATGAAATTAGTCTCATTTTGAAGGTCTTTTAATACGTAGTATTCTAAGAGTGAGTCGACCTAAGTAGGAGTTTGTATGCGGGCTTTATGTGTGTTTTAATGTACAAGGGTTCTCAGGATATTTGGGCTATTTTTCAAGGGTGATTTTTGGCATTCTTCCCTATATTATTAAGGAGTATACACATATATTATAGAGAGGAAGTTATTTGATGAAGAAGTATTTTACAGGGGATTTCTGGCTTTCTTATTTAAATGCAGATGAGCTGCTAAAATGCATGAATTATGGATGCATGCATGAGTGTTATTTATGCAAGATAAAAGGAAATATGCTTCTATTTTCTCGGGAACAAGGCTCTATTTTTGACTTTTGATGTGATGAATCACAGATTCATCAACCCCCTATACTTAAACCTTGCTCGTCCCCGAGCAACTAAATGAAATGATTTTGGGTTCCATACCAAGGTCATGAGCAAAAGTTGAAAATGGATTCTGACTCGACCTTTGGATTAATTGTGTGGCGGAACCTTATTTGGACCTGAACTTAAGACCTAACAGACTTCAAGTTCCACAAGTCTTCTATTCAAGACGCCTTAATAGTCAGGTCAGAACAAATCCTCAAACGCAAATTTCTGATGACTATGATTCTTACTTGTACTGTGTAAGTGAGATGTAACTCTCCACATCAGAAATGACTCGGAACCAGCCTCCTCTAACAAGGTAACTCAATAACCTGGTCCAGTAACTCTTTCCTCGAGGAGCGGGGTATTCCCTTCTAAGTTCAAGTGCGACCAACTCAAGAGGAGGGGGTAGAGAAAAGAATGGACGGTGGCCAGTGTAGCCACCTATCCCGGGATGCCTGACCAGTGTAGCCAAGTCATCCAGCTGCATTTTCCTTGCTAATATACATACTCCGACAGGTATCATTCTTTTTCTTGGACCTGTCTGATTTTTTTGGAGTTCTTTCTTGCATTTTTTTTTTTGGAACTATATTCAAGGTGCAGCATATACATCAGGAGTTTTTCCTCTTGAGCTAGTAGACTATCCCTCTTTTGAAGCATTATTGCAACCCACAGCATCCCGTCCTTAGCCTTCATCACCACTAGACCAAGTTGAGACGCACTTCCTTCACTATAAGAAGAAGAGAGGTTCCGCCTAGAAGTACTACCCTCATATGCTACCCCAAGTCAAAGGAAACTACCTCCTTACCACCTCATCAATGAAGAGCTATGTGCATTGTGCTTGTCCAAGTTAGGTCATTATCTAAAAGAATCCTGCGTATGCACGAGATATTCTACTTAGACTAGTCAAGATGACATGTGAACATAGACTTGTGGACTCAAAGAATTAAGTCTCTTGACCTGAGAAATCTTAACTCCAGTTCCTATAAGGTTCCTCTGAAATTAGGTGGATTAAGGTCAAATCAAGTCCATCCTCAATATCTACTCATAACTTGGTTCAGAACCCACTAGCTTTTCACTTTTCATATGCAGAAATATGCAGATGAGATGTCATGCTATGAAAATGCAGGACTCTTTTTATTATTTTTTTTTATGCAGGGATGATATGCAAGAGTAAATAAGAAGCCTTTATTTTTGTTTTATTTTTCTGGTATACAACAATTATTTACAAAAGTATGTTTTACAAGAATTTTACAACTTTTTATACAAGTATTATACATATAGTACATATTATACAAGTGTACAAAAAGTTTTTTTTTTTGTTTTTTGATTTTTACCCACCCGTAATTATTGCAAAATATATACAACAGTACGTGAAAGTACGAGCTATGGGTAAAGTATATATGTAATATATACACGCCCCCCTATACTTAGCGTGTGCTATGTCCTCAGAGCACGAAAGCGACTAAAAAGACATAGCTCGGGCTAAGCGTAGGAGAGCTAGAATAACAGAAGTATAGAAGTCGTCTCGCCCCCCTATACTTAGGCTCTGGCGGCCTAAGTGTAGAAGAAGATCAGAAATGGGGCGGACGAGGTTAAGAGGAGAAATGGAGGAGTATCAGTGCGGGCATTGGTCCCCCCTATACTTAGGCTTAGGTCAGCCTAAGTATCGGTAGGAAATGAGTATAAGGACCAATGTGATCTGGAGAATGTACAGTGAATCGACTCGGGTGACCCCTTCCCCCTATACTTAGGATCTGGTCATCCTAAGTACAATCCGAGATAATGATTCGATGATGTGGGGACGGGTTACTAGAATCGTGAGGGTAAGGATAGGATATACAGGAAGAATGATATATATACAGCTGAGTCGGTCTGAATCTTTTGAAGATGCTGCTGATGGCTGGAGTTCATTGCTGCAAGGTCTCATACGCGGCTTGAGATGTATCTGCTGTATCTGTCTCGCATATGAATACAATCTCCTCCACATGGACTAACTGTTCATTGGATTCGATGAAGTGCTTCAACAGCTGCCCGTTTACTAGGAATGTCGGTGCGTCATTTGCGAGATCTGAGATCTCGACACATCCACTATCATGCACCGTTCGGACAACGAATGGTCCCGTCCATTTAGACTTTAGTTTGCCTTGGAAAGTCTTCAGCCTGGCATTGAACAACCATACCTTCTGTCCAGGAACAAAGGTCTTTCGTCTGATATATCTATCGTGCCAACGCTTTACCTTGTCCTTGTACACCACACTGTTGTCGTATGCTCGGTTTCTGACTTCCACAAGCTCATTCAGATCCATGTCTCTTTGTTTCTGGCCTAGGTGTGTGTTCCAGTTGACCTTCTTTATTGCCCATTCTGATTTGTGCACTAACTCTGCGGGCAAATGGCACGGCTTTCCGAATACCATTCGGAATGGGGAGGTGCCTAACGGAGTCTTGTAAGCCGTCCTATACGCCCAGAGGACTTGATCCAAGATCTGAGACCAGTCCTTCCTGTCTGGGCGGACGAGCTTTTGCAATATGGTTTTCACCTCCCTATTCGACACCTCAGCCATACCATTGGTTTGTGGGTGGTAAGGACTAGCGACACGGTGTTCGATGCCGTAGTCCTTCAGGAGTTTCTTCACCTCCCGATTCACAAAGTGGCTACCCCCATCTGATATCATCATTTTGGGGATCCCGAACCTAGAGATTATGTGCTCTCTGATAAATTTACAGACAGTCCTGCTGTCTGCGGTTCGGGTCGGGATAGCCTCCACCCATCTGGACAGATAGTCAACCGCAAGGAGGATGTATTCAAACCCGTGGCTGACAGGGAATGGGCCCATGAAATCGATGCCCCAGGCGTCAAAGACATCACAAATGATGACCGGCTGCATTGGCATTTCATCCTTGGAACCAACGGTTCCTCCCATCCTCTGGCAAACTGGGCACGACTTCGCGAAGGCGGTGGCATCGCGAAACAGAGTCGGCCAGTAAAAGCCACATTGAAGTACCTTCCATGCGGTCCTCTTCCCGGAGTGGTGTCCTCCTGCCTCTAAGCTATGGCATAAAGAAAGGACACTCTGGTATTCCTCCTGAGGAATACAACGTCTCCAGACACAATCCGGTCCTTCAAAGAAAAGGATCGGATCCTCCCAATGGTAGTGTCTAGCGTCCGACTTTAATCGGTCAATTTGGCTCTTGGGCCAATCCTCGGGAAATTTCTTGGAGACAAGATAGTTCACGATATTGGCATACCATGGGAGTGAGTCGATAACAAAAATCGACTCGTCAGGGAAGGAGTCTCGAATTGGGGAAACCTCGGAAGTATTAAGATCTTCGAGACGAGAGAGATGATCGGCTACTACGTTCTTCTTTCCAGGTTTATCACGGATGTCCAAATCAAACTCCTGGAGAAGTAAAATCCAACGAAGAAGACGCGCCTTCGCGTCCTTCTTCTCCATTAAATATCGTAGTGCCGTGTGGTCTGTGAACACAGTTACCTTGGATCCAATTAAATGAGATCTGAATTTGTCCAAGGCAAACACTACCGCAAGCATTTCCTTTTCGGTAACTGTATAGTTACGCTGAGCAGAATCAAGCACTTTGCTTGCGTAGTGAATTGCAAACGGGACGCCATCTCTTCTTTGTCCCAATACAGCCCCCACAGCATAATCTGAGGCGTCCGTCATGATCTCAAAAGGGAGAGACCAATCTGGGGCTTGTAAGATGGGTGCGTCCATGATCATTCCTTGTAACCGCTTGAAGGCCTCAAGACACTTGTGATCGACAATAAACTCCGCGTCTTTGCCTAAAAGCTCAGTTAGCGGCCGGGCAATCTTAGAAAAATCCTTTATAAATCTCCGATAAAATCCGACATGCCCGAGGAACGACCGCAACTGCCGTACGTTGGTTGGTGGCTGGAGTCGTCTGATCACGTCCACCTTGGCAGGGTCAACCTCCATTCCTCTCTTGGAGATGACATGCCCCAACACTATGCCCTCCGTCACCATAAAGTGACTTTTCTCCCAGGAGAGCACCAGATTGACCTCACAACATCTTTTGAGGACTCGGTCCAGATTCCTAAGGCAGGAATCAAAGGAGTCGCCGTGGACCGAGAAGTCATCCATGAAGACTTCCAGGAATTCGCCGACCATTTCGGCGAATACAGCAATCATACACCTTTGAAAAGTACCTGGAGCATTGCATAGCCCAAAAGGCATGCGCCTGAAAGCATAGGTACCAAAGGGGCATGTGAACGTGGTCTTTTCCTGGTCCTCTGGAGCTATGGCTACTTGATTGTAGCCCGAGAACCCATCAAGAAAACAAAAGAATTCTTTCCCCGCTAGTCTTTCTAAAATCTGATCAATAAATGGTAGGGGGAAATGATCCTTTTTCGTCGCGGCATTCAGGCGTCTGTAATCCACACAGACGCGCCACGACGTGGGTACTCTTGTCACGATCTCCTCTCCGTCCTCATTGGTGGTCGTCTGAATTCCCGACTTTTTCGGGACAACATGGATTGGGGCCACCCACTTAGAATCGGAGATTGGATAAATGAAACCCGCGTCGCACCATTTTTCTATCTCTTTCTTCACAACCTCTCGTAGATTTGGATTCAATCGACGTTGGAATTCACGAGAGGGTTTGGCTTCGTTTTCCAAATATATATGGTGCGAACACAGAGCGGGATTTATCCCATGGAGATCGGAAATGCTCCAGCCTATTGCCTTGCGGTTCTTCTCCAGGATCTCTAGCAAGCGAGATTCCTGCTCCTCGGTCAATTGCGAACTGATAATGACCGGAAATTTCTTGTCTTGTCCCGCAAGGAAGGCATATTTCAGGGTTGTGGGTAAGGGTTTGAGCTCAGGGATGGTATGATCGTCTAAGAAGTCTGGCTCAATCTGTTCTGGTTCGGTGTTGGAAGTGGCTGGATCCTGTTCTGCAGCGGCTGCCACCAAGCTCGGTTCTGGAGTCGGATCGTCAAAGGTCTCCATGCAATCGGCAAACGCCTCGTCCGACTCGTCATCCTCATCTTCCGATTGTCCTAAGGATGTAAGGATTGACAGGCCCACTTGGGCCTCTGTGTCATCGAAGATGTAGGGCGATGCAGGCTCAGAGCTGTACTCGTTCCTGAATATCTCGCAGACTGACTCATGCACTGGATCATCTTCAAAGGAGATGGACACATTGGTGCTGGCTGGGTTCTGTCTCCATGGCCCAACTAAGTCTACATGTTCACGGTCTGTTTCGAGAGAAGAGTACTCGGTGCTGGATTCGGAGTCTGGTCTCTGCCATCTTGTCTGCTTCATCTCTAGTTCCTCATCTCCGCCTGGAGTTTGGAACTGAATTCTCCCATTCTTATAATCGAATAGGGCCCCTGCTGTTCTGAGGAAGGGCCTACCCAAAATGATCTGGGAATCTCTCCAATTACGAGGGGTTTCCATATCGAGGACAGTAAAGTCCACCATGTATTCCTGCCCCTCGACTTTGATCACAATGTTCCTTAACTCTCCTTGGGACTTCTTAGTGGATTTGTCTGCAAACTGAAGAATAGCTCTAGATTTTCTAAGAGGTCCGAGATTGAGCCGCTCATAAAGGGCTGTGGGCATCAAGTTGATCGAGGAACCATTGTCCAGGAGAGTGCGTGCAAACGCGATGTCATCAACATGACTCACTACATAGTGTGCACCCATGTCTCTTCGTTTCCGAGGAAACGAGTTCTTTATCGCACAAGTTGTGGCTACTGACAGGACGTGTTTCTCAACACGGCTTTTGGTTTTCCTGCTAACCCTAGTAGGTGTGCATCTCACCTTAAGTATTTTTGGAATGCAGGGGTCATTTCCACGAACTTGTCAAAGGGTATTGTGACCTTGATATGTTTGTTACAAAACTCAGCCATCTCAGGGTCATCTTTTTGGATTTTTTTGTTTTTCTTCTTCCCACCCTTGAGAGCTTGGGGGAAAGGGATTATTAACTCAGGTTCTGGAACTGAAATATCTTCATTAGCTGCTGAAACTGAGTTCTGAACAAGACTTTGACTCGGACTTTTATACAGACTCTGACTCTTACTTTGACGAAAAGGGAAATGCTTGGGCGAAACCGGTGATGCGTCTTCCGCTTCTTCTGGCTGGTCCTCCTCAGATGGAGGTGCGGGCTCATCGGTGTCGTCGGACTCTGGATGACTACGGGGCTGGTGCTTCGAGGACTCAGATGTCCTCTTCTTCTGCTGGTGGTGGTGGTGCTCCTCCTCTTCCTCCTCCGAATTCTCCTCAGGTCGAATTTCGGAGGTTCCTTCCTGTTGTGCCCGTGCCCGATCAGGTATGGTCACGGTCCTTCCGCTCCTGAGGGACATATGGTTAACATTATCATACGAAGGGATCTCATGTTCAGATAAATAATTATCTGAATAGTATACCTGATCTCGGGGTCGGTTCTGGCCTTGATGTATGCTATTTGGGTTGGCCTGAACCTGTGCGGGAATTGGAGTCCTTGGCGCCATTTGTTGATCCTGAGCACGAGAGACCCGATTGATGTCGGTTCTCATGTCCAGGTAGTCGTTCTGCATCTGCTGAACCCTATCAGACAGTGTCTGGATCGCCAAGGTGAGGGACTCCAATTCGGTGGGCTGGGCTAGCTGCTGAGTGGATGCGGTCCTGAACTGGCCCTGCTGGCCGTGCCGGTACTGCTGCTGATGGGGCGGTGCTGGCCCCTGCTGGTAGGTGCGCTGCTGCGGCTGGTACCCTTGTTCTGGCCTGGACTGATATCGCGGGATTGTGACGGGCCTGGTCTCTTGGTAGACTGGGGTTGGGCGGTGTGCCTGGTCCTTCCCCATCTCGATTTGCCGGACTAGTGGGTCGCGGCTATACCAGAGCCCGTTGATTTCGTAAACGGGCGGAGGCTCCTCGTACTCTGTCTCAACGGGTGGGGGTGCATAATGGTTCTGCTGGGTGTAAGTCTGATCCCAGCTGCTCTGAGACCCCGGTGCCTGTTCCTGTACAAGATGGACTCGATGTACAGGTACAGGTGGTGTAGACGGGGTGGGTAGCTTAATCCTGGCTACCTTTTCAGAGAGTTCCTCCACCTTCTTGGGAAGGCTCGAAAAAGACTCCATCTCCGCGACTCTCTTGTGGATCTGCTCGACCATAGTAAGCTTGTCTGCAATCATCCCCATGCTGGGGATGAGGTCCTCTGTCAGATCTGCAACAGTCCTTTTAGTTGTCTCGTTGGATAGAATCGAGGGAGACAACTGATAGGCCCTTGTGGCCTGTGACCTGCCGGTTTCTGCCATCTGCTCTAGGATTTTCCATACGGCGTGCTCGTTCTTGTTCAGATAGCTTCCTCCGCAGGCGGCGCTGACTAACCCCTGCATCTCTGGGGTTAGGCCGCAGAACAGGGTCTGGACTAAGATTGCCTTAGAAATGCCGTGGCATGGGCATTTCTGTACTAAGTCATTGAACCTGTCCCACGCCTCGTGGAACGGTTCGCAGGGTCCTTGGGCGAAGCTGGCAATCTTCGTTCGCATCTGATTGGTTCTACTGAGTGGGTAGAACTTCTTCAAGAAGAGGTCCTTGAACTGCATCCAGGTAGTACAGACCACCCCTAGGTTTTTCAGCCAATGTGCAGCCTTATCTCCTAAGGCAAACGGGGTGGCTTTTAGTCGGATATAATCTTGGCCAACATTGGGATGGCTCAGATTATTGCAGACTAGTTCGAAGTCACGGAGGAAAGTGTACGGCTCTTCGCTTAGGTTTCCGTTGAACTTCGGCAGCAGGCTAAGGAAGTGGGGCTTCAGCTCGAATGCCTGGTCGGGAACTGCAGGTGCTAGCCAATTCTGGATTTCGTTCTCCGCCGGGTTATAGGTATCGACCATTGGTCGGTCGATCCCTTCAGCTACTATTATCCGCCCCATTCGTGCAGTGAGATCAGCATTTTTCTGTTCAGCTTCAGCAAGGCGTCTTAGAATCTGTCTCATCTGGTCCTCATCAGGCGGCATCTTTGGTGGCATTTCTTCCTCTACTTCTGGGGATTGGAAAATAAGGTCGGTGTTAGAGGTTGAATCAAGGAAGGGATAACCGAGGCAATGATCTTCCTCGGTAATCTCAGAGGAGATACAAGGGTTGGTTTGAGAGTAACCACCCTGAGCAGGAGGGAACCAGGACTCAAGAGGGTCATGAGTCCTGGGTGGTCCAAGGTGCGCTCGGACCGGAAAAGACGAGTTACGTGGGGGACTCATAGAGAGATTAGTGAACGGTGCGTCGAGATCTCCCCGGTTACTCATCTTGGTGAAGCAAGAAGAAGATAGGATTTTACTCCTACCTGAAGCAAGCACAAGATCAATCCAAGACCCTGGATTCACACTCAACACAGTGAAGGTCTCAAAGTTGAGTCCAATTTATCTTGTAGTTTTTAAGTGTGATTTTCAAGCAAATCTAGCAAGGATTACGCGGCCTAGAGGGAAGTCGGCTCAGAGCCGGATGCGTCTTCCCTGTCTATCCTGTCGTCTAAGATACCGCCGCTCCTTCCTTTCTTCGCTCCTATCCCAAGCCGATGGACTCAGTGACCATGCCCCTATCTACCTGCAAGCAGGCGGAGGCTGACAAGGCCGGAACTTCGCCCCGGAGGGTTACTGGCAGCTTGTCGCGAAGTACCGCAATTTCGCCCCTATCTACCTGAGACAGGCGGAGGCTACTTGGTACTAGTCAAAGAATCTGAAAATATTCGGCTCGTGATATTTGCTAGGATCAGTTAGAACGTGATATGGAAGACGGGGATTTGGGCTCTACCTTAGGGTGTTCACACACACTCAGGTACCCTCACTCAGCCTGAAAACAAGGTCGGGGATTAGTCTCCCGCAAACAATTTTCAGCTTTTATTCCCTTTTTATGGTCAATACTGTTAGCAGTCCCGGTTTTAAAGTTAGGTTATCACTGTAATTAATCACCACAAAGCACGCCTATCGTACAGTCCCAATCTCCTTTTTAATTAAGTGAGAAAATCAGAGAGGGGAATCGAGAAAAGCCGATGCAAGGTTGAAATCAATGATGCGTATGCTAAGTAAAGAGTACTTACAGTGATCCCTTCGCTTGTTGATGCAGGATGCTATACAGAATTGAAAACTCTACCCTACATGCAAATGCAAGCGATGAAAGCCGCTCCTAGACAGGCAGTTCTATTAACGTGAAGAATGGTTTAATTTGAACTAAGTCCTGCGGTCTAGGTGCGTCTATTAAGTGTGTTGTGTGGTCCTATTGATTACGAGCACAAACAAGTCCTAGAGTGGCTCGAGGAGCCGCTAGTGCAAGCTAAATTATCAATCAACCACACAGCACACGGGACACGGTTTTCCACTATATTTACACGCGCGAGATCCCAAACGGGAACCGCTGGAAATAATGCAAAAGAAAAATAATTAAAAAGAATACAATGCCTCTCTTTCTCTCCACACAATCTAAATGCTAAGTCCTCGAAGTGTCGCCGACTCCTCGCGGTCCTCGCACAAAAATTAAATGAAGGTCAGAGAGTGACACAAAAATAAAATAATGCAAAGGAAATAAATGAGAGAAATAATCACAAGAAAAACCGGGGGTCAGACTACCCGGGGATTAGAAGATCAAACACTCAAAAATATGATGTAAATTAACCTAAGCCGTGCCTCCCCGGCAACGGCGCCATTTTGATGAGCGCTCCCGCACCCTTAGTTAATTCGGTTAAGTTAATGGTCCAAATTAATTTTAAGTGTTCGTTGCAGTCGGATGCGGGAGGTTGATCAAAAACCACTTAAGTCAGATGTTGGTCAATTTTAAGCGGTGATATTTTTTTACTTGGTGAAGTCCAAGGTCGATCTCAGGGAGGCAACTGTCTCCTTAGGTTGATTACAACAATTTACAAGTGTTTGATATTCGGGGAACAATTTTTTTGGTATTTTTAATTCCTATGCAGACATATGCAGACAATTCTTAGCCAATTTAAAGTCAAATTTAATTGATGTGTCAAACGAAGTCCAAAAATAATGAAAATTGGCCAGAAGATTATTTATGATGAAAATGACCTACACTAATTTTTTTTTGGAATTTTTCGACTCAAAATAAATTTTCTGTGAATTAACAAACAGACAGAGTGATTTTCAGTGTTTAATTTTTAATAAATATCAAACCACAATTTCTCCAAGAACTAAAATTATCCTAGGAAGGTCTAATGATCAGGGACCTAGGAAAATTGACAGAACTTAAATTTATTGTGAAATGAATTAATTAAAATTAATTAAAGAAAATCACTAAACTATTTATTGAGGCCTCGTTATGCGTGCAAATGGTATGAAATTTTTATGGAGTGTTGAAAATAATGTCCTTAAGCTACTGTGAATTTTTGGTGATTTTTAAAGGCACTGATATTTAATTAAAAATCAAAAGGCATCACTGGGCAAAATATGACACAAATGAACCAATTAATTCATTGATAATTCAATTAAGCCAACAAAAATCAGACACGTGTACAAACTGATAGAGGACAAAATTCTCAACAACTTGCAATTTTTAGAATTTCAAAATGATGAAAAATGCATGCTATGGACACGTGCAAACACAAGGGTGTAAATGCAATACTGGAAATTAAAAATTCAATAAGTAAATATGCTGACAGGGACTAAAATGCAATTACCTATAATATGCAGGACTTCTATGCAATTTTTCCACGAAGCACGTGCTCCTCACGTGTTGTCTGCTTCACAGGGGCCTTTTTGCAATTTGTGAAAGCTCCAGGGTCGTCGGTGCAAATAACCCAGGCAGCACGTGCTCCTCACGTGGGGCGGCCTAGGTTCGGAGGGCGTCGGAGTGAGGTTCGGGTCTTCTGGAGGCTCGGGCTAGCCTCGGAGCAGCTTCGGGTTACCCGAGCCTAGGCTTGGGAGGCCGAGGCTCGGATAAGACGACGTGGCGGCTTGAAGGCCCTTGGATCAAGATGAATCCAAGGGGTGTCGGTGAAGACGCGTGGCAGCGGGAGGATCGTCCGATCTGAGGTGTGATCGACGGTCGAGGACGAAGGCGGCGAAGGGACGCGTGGCGAGGCGAGGACCGTTTGATCAGATGATCGAACGGCGACTGCTTCTTCTCCTTCAGCGGGCCTCCGCCGCCTGCGGAGGAGATGGCTGCGCTCCGGTGAAGGCTGCTGAGCTCCGCCTCGGCTGCCAAGCTCAGGTGATGAGCTCCGTCAGCTCCCACCGAGCTCGGAAGACTCGGAAGTGAAAGGCGAAGCCTCCGGTGGTCTCTGGATGACTGGAGGAGGGCTGGAGCTCTGAGTCGATGAAGCTCGAGGAAAGCTCCGACGAGGCTCCGGCCAATGATCAAAGGCGTACCTGCAAGTGTTAGACGTATAGCCGAGGCTCGTGCGTGCGTCTGTGGAAGTGATGGGAGTGATCGGAGAGGCCTGCGGCGAAGGGAGGTGGTCGGTTGTCGGAGCTCCGGCCAGGTGGTGGAGCTGTAGGTCGATGGCTGGTGAAATAGGGTATCTGAAGGTGTAAAGATGCCAGCGAAGATCAGAGCTTCATCGCGAAGCTCATCGGAGTGTCGAGGAGGCGCGGAGATGACCGTGGACGGCGAATAAAAGCGGAGAAAATAGAGGAAAAAGAAGAACAAGATCGGAGAAGAAATGGAGGGAGTTTCACCTGGGGATGGGGCCTCCTGCTTGAGGTCCAGGTCGTCGCTCGAGGGCCGGTGATCGCCCGAGCTCGTGCAGCGTCACGGAAGGCAGCTGCGACACGGCGGAGATGCCGTGGATCTCGCCGGAGAAGACGCCTGTCTTCGCTCGAAGAGACGGCCAATTGCTGTCACCAATTGAGAGCTCTGAGCTCGGGGGTTTCTCCTGGAGTGGCGGATGCGGATGAAGGTGGCCGGAGGGGGGGTATTTAAAGGGTGAAGGTGACGGCTGGAGTGGGTGAGTGGCGAAGTTGGTGGCTGTCGTGGGGCGAGTGTGGCGGAGATGGTGGTGTTTGAGGGAGCTGGCGAGGGAGAGGGACGAGTGGCGATGAACGTGGAGGTGATGGTGGTCGAAGAAGGTGGCTAGAGTGCGGCCAAGAATAGGAAGGGGCAGCCCCTCCCGCAAGGCGGAGATCGTGGGAGTGAGGGTTGCCAGAGGTAGGAGACGAGGTCCTGGCCGTTGGATCTCGTGATCCAACGGCCAGATCGAAGTGCAAAGGGACGTCTGGGATTAGATCAAGGATGCCCAGATGAAGGGTTCTGACGGGGGCCACGTGGCGTGTTGTAGAGCGGTGCGAGCGGATGGTTCAGATAAAAAGGGGGGAAGTCGATCTGATGGTCGAGACTCGCTGGAAGGTGGGCGGCTGAGATGAGAGGATCGGGGGCGCGATCGAGCGGCGTAGATGACGCCACGTGGAGGGCTGAGAGTGCGGCGCTAACGGATGGTGGTGATGAGGAGTAGGAGATAATCGGACGGCTGAGGGAGTGAGCGCACGTGGTCACAGAGGGGCCGTTGGATCTGAGGCGCGATCCAACGGTGGGGGGCGAAGGCGGATCAGACAAAGGGCAGCGGGCCGCGTGGCGCAATCAGAGGGCGCCACGTGGCCTGCTGTGAATGGCTGGAAGGGAAAACACGTGTAGAGAGAAGAGGAGGCCGAATTTGGAAAAACTCAAAACATGAAAGTTGTAGATCTTGATGAGATCTACAAGTTTCATGTTGACCAAAGACGGAGATGAGGTCAAATATGGTACATAAATACAAGGATACATAAATGTACAAATGTAGTATACAAAATGACCCAAAAACCCAAGTTCCTCATACAAGCTCCAATTTCAATGAAATTAGTCTCATTTTGAAGGTCTTTTAATACGTAGTATTCTAAGAGTGAGTCGACCTAAGTAGGAGTTTGTATGCGGGCTTTATGTGTGTTTTAATGTACAAGGGTTCTCAGGATATTTGGGCTATTTTTCAAGGGTGATTTTTGGCATTCTTCCCTATATTATTAAGGAGTATACACATATATTATAGAGAGGAAGTTATTTGATGAAGAAGTATTTTACAGGGGATTTCTGGCTTTCTTATTTAAATGCAGATGAGCTGCTAAAATGCATGAATTATGGATGCATGCATGAGTGTTATTTATGCAAGATAAAAGGAAATATGCTTCTATTTTCTCGGGAACAAGGCTCTATTTTTGACTTTTGATGTGATGAATCACAGATTCATCAGGCTGGAGGACAGGAATAAGGATAATAAGGTGAAATAAATGTAGGTAAGGTGGGATAAAGATAGGAATAAGAGTGAAATAAGATGGAATAATGGGGAATAGTCATACCACTGGGAACCGTGTCAAGAGGAGAATTGGCCCCTTATTCTAGGGCGTATTCTCCTACCAAACAGGGCCGTCTGAATGGGATTTTGGCACTAATCCTTGGTGTGTGCGTGAGCAACGTAAAACGAAGATAATGAGAGGATTACTCGCCCCAAACCAATATTTTTTTCTTTTTGATTGATTATAGGGTCGAGTAATGTTAACAGTCCCAATTTTATTGATTGTCACCTTTTTTAGATTTTCAATGAGAATGCACATGCCAATCGATGAGTCAATTCCTTTAAGCACCTAAGTTGGCAAAATTAGAGGTCGAGTAGCGTAAAAGCAATGCAAGTGGAAAATCAATGATGAATGCTAAAGAGAAATGCCCACCTTGCCTCCAACACTCTACATGCAAGGATGCTCAGCGGAATTGAAACCTAAACCATATGCAGATGCAAGCCGACGAAATCGCCCTAAGTTCAGAAATTGCTTTTATCGGGAAGAACCGTATTTCAAAATTTGACTAAGTCCAAATGTAGACTATAGGAGCATGCAATGGTGATTAATGTGTTTGGACCTAATACTATTGACAAGCAACTCCTAAAACTAAGGCCTCAATCACACAAACAAAGAAAACAAAATCGGAAAACAAATAAAAAATGCGAAAAAAACCCGACAAAACTGCGGTGAGCCCCCAAGTGAACAAACACTTGGAAGTTGGGCCCGAATGTCCAATGTCAAAGTACATGTATTATTACAATAAATAAGGGTCTCTCACTCACTCCAAATTACAAAAATAAATAAATATACAAAAATGCTCAAAAAGTAAATGTCTTCTCAATTCCTCCAAGCCTCCTTTGGTGCTAGGTCGGATGCTCACACCGCCTTCATGTGGGTGTGCAGGCACCTAGGGTGAAGCGCCTCCCTCGATCCATGGTTCCTCGCACAAAGTCAACAAAGAGTGTGGATGTCCAGGCTCCTAGGGAGAAGTGCCTCCTTCGATCCATGGTTCCTCGCACAAAGTCAACAAAAGAGGGTTAGACAACTCAACAAGATATATCAAATAAAGGAGAAAATAATAGAGCAAAAGTATAGACAAATAATATCACAATCAATCAAGAAGTCGATCTAAACGTCGTTGCTCCCCGGCAACGATGCCATTTAATTGACCCAGAGATCGAGTGGTCTTAAGTTTCACACAAGGCGGGAACTTAGTCGTCGAATCGACCACACGAAATCCGGGTTAAGTCAACAATTAACCCACATCAGAGATCAAACAATGAAAAGCGATGCGGAGTTAAAATTTATTATAACTCTACAATGGATGTGTATTGTGTGCAAGCATGTAGAGGTCGAACATAGGGAGCAAGCATGTAAATCGGGCAATAAGTGCTAAAAAACGAATGTGATGTGTTTGTTTATATGTGCTATTTTTTGTGGGTTTTTATTTTTTTTCTATTTTTTATTTAATTTTTGATGTTATATTTTTATATTTTGATTTTTAATTTTCTTATTTTATATTTTAGATTTTTTTATATTTTATTTTTCTTTTAAATGATAAAATAAAGTATATATACAATAAAGAAAAGGGAAGAGGTAATGTATATATAAAAATAGGTAAAATAAGCAAAATTTAGGAAATAAAATATTTTTGTGCTTTTAATATTTTTCTGATGTTTTTGTTATTTTTCTATATTTTTGCTAAATATTTTGGTATCTTTAAAGTCAAAAATACTGAAAATAGGGAATAAAATACAAATCCGAAATTAAAATGGATAAATAAAATACAAAATAGAGACAAAAATTCTCCAAATTGATTTTAAATGAAGATAATAAAATAAGAAAAATTCAGAAACAGAAATTAGATTTTTTTAAATTTTAAGGAATTTTTAATATTTTTATAAAGGTTTTAGGGATTTTACAGTTTTTATGAGTTTTCTTTTGTATTTTTTAATTATTTTTGGTCTGAATATAAAACACACAAAAATAAACAAAATATATTTTGAGGGGAATTTTTCAAGGAGTTTTTGTATTTTCCAATGCAGACAGTTTGATTTTTTATGAATATTAAAATGCAAAAAAAGTAAAATAAAAATATGGCGTTAAAGTAGAATGCAAAAGAAAGCTAAGGTATTTTTTTGGGATTTTCTAGGGTTTTATAGATGCATGAAATAAATAAAAGCAACAAAGAGAAAATTCACCCCTGGTAGGGGTATTTTTGTAAATACGCAAAAGTCCAGAGGCCAAAATGTAATTTTCCTGCAAAATTATAACTAATTAATAAAATTCCAGAGCTAATCAGAAATAAGCAAAATCCAAAGGCTATTCCTGCAAAATTGCCAAAGTCACGTGCACGAGGCACGTGACCTAGAAGGGACCTGTCGGTAATTATCAAAAAGGGTAAATTACAATTTGGGTCCCCATCTATGGGTTCGATCTCAGAATGGGTCCTGATCTTTAAATTGTAACGATTTGGGTCCCATGACCATTAATGTAAGGAACTTTTTGGGGCTAATGACGAGTATGTCCTTGTTTAAAACTTAGAACCCAATCCCCATTCCCTTCCCAACAAGGGTATATTCGTCATGAACCCCAAAATTTCCATTTTCTAAATGGTCCTGGGACCCGAATCGTTACAATTTAAAGATTGGGACCCATTCTGGGATCGGACCCATATATGGGAACCCAAATTGTAATTTACCCTATCAAAAATCTAAAGGCCGGATTGCAAATTTCCAAAAGTAATATAACGAAATAAAATAGTTCTGGGACTTAAAGTAAATACCAAAACCTCCAGGGGGTTTGCTACAAAAAGACCAGAATCACGTGCATAAGGCACGTGACTTGTAGGGACTAAAAGGTAATATTACATAAATCCGGGGGAGGCAACATGAAAAAAGTACAAAATATTTAAATGGCTAATGAAATATTAAATATTAAATATTAAAATGCCTAGGGTGATAAATGCAAAATACACAGGCAGACACAATCCGACGGCACATCCTTCTTCACTTGACATGTGGCGGCACAGGGCTGCGCGATGACGCTTCGCGTTGACGGCTGGGATTAGATCCTTCTCTGGTGATCGAACGGCTCAGGTGCGGCTAGATCTAACGGTGGTTGCTAGATCTGGGGCGCCGGCTTTGATCGGACGACGGAGAGCCCCATAGGAAGAACATGGAAGAGACGCTGACGAGGCGACCTTCCCCGACCTCGATCCTCAGTCTCCAGCGTGCTGAAGGGCTCAAAAGTGGCCGACGTGCTCCCTAGGAGGTCCTTCTGATGGCTGGGCACTCCAAAAAGCTCCAGCGACGGCTGGAGCTCGTGCGCGAGGGCGACGGAGTTGGGGGACTCCAGGTATCACGACGAACGACCAAAATAAGCTCCAGGGGCTTTAACGTTCGAGGACCTGCAACAAAAATGGTTATGGGGTCGCGGGCAAGTTGTTGCGACCACCCGTGGGCAAGAAAGGGCGGAGAATGGCGAGATGGAGGCTCGTGGTGATCGAAATGGTGTTTGATGGGAGAATCGACTAAATGGAAGATGGAAATTAATCCTAAGACAAACCTATGCTAAGAAAAAGCGAAGAAAACAAGAAGAAAACGTACCTCGAAGGCTGGTTAGCCTGAGATGGAACCTCGACGGCGGCTTCGCCGGAGATAAGTGGAACACGCCTCGCGACACACCTAACCCGCTTCTAGGGAGCTGGAGGAGCTCCTGTCACGAGCTCCAGTCCAGAGCTCGCAAAAATGAGGGCCAGGACGGTCAAAAGAGGGTTTACAATGGGGAAGGAAGACCTGGCGAGGTTTTGTACATGTGGTCATGGCGTGCTCTTCGAAGAGTGGTCAGGCGAACGATGAAGATCTTGGAAGATCCAAGTACCCGGCGTGAATCACGGATAATCAAGGAGAAAAACCCAAGAAGTCATCGACGCCCAAGGATGAAGGGTGTGAGCCCCAAAATTGGTAGAAACGAGGAAAAATGCAGTTCTGACAAGAACAAGAAGGGGATCAGAGAGTTGACCTGCGGTCAACTCTCCGGCCCTCCTGGTTGGTCTACGTGGATCGACTAGAAAAAATCCTGAAAAATATATTTTGTAAATTCATTTAAAAATAGCAAATGAATTTATTAAATTTTGGTTAATTGATTAAAATATTTACTATTTTATAACTTATTTTATTATGATTTTTATTTATTTTTTTGAGATTTGGAATTACAAGTTACCTTTTATGAGCTATATAGGTATATTTATCTATATATTTTAATATTTTATTTTTATTTTATATATTTAATTTTTATTATTTATTATTATTATTTTATATATTTATAACTTATTTTTATAAACTTAAATATATTTTTATTTTATTTTTCTGATGTATTTTATACAATTAAATAAATAGAAGTATATTCTTTATATGTATATTTATAGGTATTATACCTATGTATTTTATATAAGTATTTTATTTTTATGTTTTAGTGTTTTATTCCTATTCTAATATACATATATATTATAAATAACATTTACAATATACAATTATAAAAATAGTGAATAATAAATAAAATGAATATTTTAATCGGGTAAAGTATACAATAGGGGTCCAAAACTCAACTTTCAAACCGTAACTCCGAAAAATATGAAACCACCTTCATTAAATATCTTATTAAAAATTATATGCAATCAAATTTGTTTTGATGCATTTTGAGTTTTTATTTGAGAGATACAGATCTGGGAAGTTGGGATTCTGGAATCTTATTCAGATCATATCTTTTTATTTGTACATTATTTTTGTGTGAAATCAATTTTATATTTTTCTATATTTAATTATCTACAACTTTCATGTACAAATTTTATTTATTTGAAGTATAAAAAGTGGAACTAAAAATAGGTCCCAAAATTGAATTAAGAATGAATTAAATAACATGGATTTTTATTTGTTTTTGGCATTATCTCCCCCTACTTTATTCTTTGTCGACCTAGTCATCGAGATGCCTAGGTCTCGGGGTTTCGGGTCATAAAACATTTGAAATATTTTATTCTTTTTCTTTTATTTTCTTTATTCTATAATTTTGGCATTTAAAACAGTTTTTTGTACACTATTTACACAACTATGCATGAATGATAAAATGCCTGAATTAAGCCTATTTACACGTATTTACTAGAGTTTTTAAGGCCAAAATGATAGAATAAAGATAAAATGTCAAGAGCACATATGCATGCCAAAACATATTCTTAGATTTTATAAGGATTATTCGATAATTACGATCATCATCGACATGCCACTTCCAAAGTACATTCGATGAGAGATCAAGACTCTAGAGACATACAAACCCAATGGTTGTAGTCTTGTTATCTATTTAATTGACATTCCTCGTTATTATGAGGAAGACTTGCACATTACAACCACACACATTATGTGTCCAACTGCAAGTACAATATCTTGATCATGAGTCCAATTCATGAGAATTTACTGGTTATTATTGAGTATAACATTGAGTGGGTTTAATGAAGGATTGTCTGAAATAAGATATTTGCATAAAGAAATATAAATGTATATTTTATTTTGATTTAGGAATTTTATATCAAAGTTGTCTTGCCTTGTCTACGTTGAAAGTTCATTCCCTTAATCACTTTCAATGTAAGAGATATACTTACCATTATATCTCAAGTAAGAGATCTGGGATCTCCTTCCCTATCTTTGTTACATCCCAATAATATGAGAACTTGTAACTTGGATAAAAAGAAGCAGGAACATATTCCGCCTTGCAAGTCCAACTTGCAGTCCCAATTCGGTCTTTAACACCCGGACCCATCACCCTAAGGTGATGTTGACCCATCGTTAATTGAACCAACCGTCAACATGATTAGTACTCGCTATGCGCAATCCAATATCACCTCAATAATATGAGGACCCGATATTGGGGTCACTGCGCATACGACCTTACTCTTTCGCAAAGCAAATAGCCTGATCCAGATGCGCTTGCATACAGAAGCTGTCACTTTGGACAGGCGTCTCCTACATATAATCCCTGGCGACGGAACCCTTCGCCTTGACGGGAGACCATGGATGTCACTCATGTGATCCTCCACATCATATTCAAATTCTAATTAATTATCGTGAATCATATTCACATAATTAATTATTTCAAGGGAAATAAAACATCTATTCATAATAGAGTATCTTAATTTTAATTGGATTTCAATTAATTTAATCGTATTAAATTAATGATCCAACTAATATCCAACAAATATTTTTTATTATTACTTGAAATATGGTATTATCTCAAATACGTATTATTTCAAATTTTAATAATTAGAAAAATACACCATGATCTCTCCTGCATTATCGAGTCCCTACCCGCTGTCATGGCCAGTACCGACAGGAGTGGGACAGACTGCACACGGTGCAACCTGCTACCCTAACGCTCCCCAACTAGACACCATATCCACCTCAGGAAAGGATAATGTCAAATTGATCATTGTGTACTTGAGATAATAATCGGTTTTTCAACCGAAGTTATACCCTATATAATAATAATCAAAACATTTTTGATTAACATTATAATGAGATTTGCTAAAAAATCTCAAATCCTATTCAAGCAACATGTTCGTTGAAAAGTAGATTGTGTAATCAATTGTGATCTAGATCATATCTAATCAAGTATTGGTTAAGATAATGTCATTTAAGGAAATAATCATCATCAAATATTCCAAAAATATTTATCTATAATTATTCCAAGAAATTAAACCATTTATTTTCACTAATTGATTAAATGACAATCACAAGGTTCTTGATTAGAAAAGTAATTTCCAGCAGTGACCATCACTTACTAAAGTAATCATATTTCAATCAATTTAAATCCAAATTAAGCAAAGTAAGTTTCCAAAGTTTGCTAATTTGATTTACAACAGAACCTAAGCGATTATGCATTCCAAAGCATTTTAAATCAGTAATTAACTCCTTATTTACGTCACGATTTGCAATCCCCGAAATAGTGGATACTTGTTCACTAGTTTTATCATAACTTGAGAAAACGGATTCGAAATCACGCAAACTCAAATCCTACGGTTTCCTTATTTAATGGGAAAAACCCCAAGTTTTTTTTGTGTTTAAACAATTTAAAAAGGGTTGAAAATAATCACTAAACAAAGATGCGAAAATGAAATGCGAGAAAATTTTCGCAAACCCCAATGAACCCAAGTCGCCTTAGGTTTATGGATCGTATCCGAAACCTTCAACCTATGGCTCTAGTACCACTTGAAGGATATGGTAAGATACTTAAGTGCATCACAGAAGCGTGAGGATCGCATCGTATGCGATCCGGAGCGACTAGTCGCACTAGTCGCTCGAGGCAGTGGAAATTAAAATTTTTTCATGTGACGAAACCAAATGATCCAAGAACACTTCTCGGATCTTTTTGTCTAAACCACAAACAAGTAATAGGATTACCTTTAGAAGCGTGGTTGCGATCGAGTCTCTAAACGAAGAGATCTCCTGTCTCAAGTCCGATCTGACAGAGGAGACGCTTGCAAGCGTGTTGATGAAACATGTGCTCCTCGCAATCCATGTTGATGATCCAAGCAGCGAATCTCCTGATCTCGACACACGAGATCCGATGTCTTCTTCACAAGCGAGGCACACCGAAGGAGATGGAGATCCATGAGCAAATGAATCGGGCAACATAGCGACGACGATGCGATGATGGAGACTCTCTCTAGGGCATCCATGGTGGACGGCCATGTACGAGAGAGTGAGAGAGAGGGCGGGTAGAGAGAAAGAGAGAGGGACAGAGCCTTGTGTTTCTCATTAGCATATGAAGAGCAAGGGGTTCCCTTCTATTTATAATATTTTGGGATCCATGGATCTCAATCCATGGACAACACAAATCTAATAGCTCTCATTGATTTATGTTTTTTTTAATGGATAAGATTTTGTTGGTAAAAACCAATGACAATTGATTTAATTTAGATAAAAATATATGTATAAATTAATATGAATCAATCCCAAAATTAAATCAACAACATATGAAGATAATGGAAAGGAGAGTGTCTCATTCCATGTATATGGAGTGGACAGCCACCATTTCCTAATAGGAATTGGTGGTCGTCCCCTCCTTCCAATATGGAAGGGGCATCTCCAATGTAATCTCCTTAGATTACATCATTCCATGTATCTCCAATTTTACAACAATAATTGTTTTAAATTATTCTACAAAAATAATTCATAATTATTTTGTGAATATTGTAATCTTACCATTGAAAATTTGTGAATCACATTTACAACTCAAAATAAAATGTGAATTACATTTTCAATTTAATGTCCAATGTGAATCCAATTCACATCAATATTTAATTAATAAATGTAAATTACAAATAACTCTCTCTTATATATTATAAATCACATTTATAATATATATATATGATTAATATGGATAGTGCTATCCACATTATTCATATCCATGATAATTAAATCATATTTAATCATCTTGGATCGCTATTCTCATGTGCTCAAATAATGTGAATCACATTCACATTATTCACATCTTTGATAATCAAATCTCATTTAATTATCTAAGATAACTCTCTTTATAATATGAATCAAATTCATATTATTAATGATAATAAAATCATATTTAATTATCCATTTTCTCAATGCTCGGGTACATATATCAACAATGAAATTATCCTGAACTCTTTTAAGGATAATGCGCTTTCTCCACGGATACTTGGAGATAACATGGCGATTATATTGTTCCACGTACAGTGACTTGGATATTGAGATCACATCTCAAATCCGGATCTTGTGGACTTCTCATAGATGCTTGATTAAATCAAGACCGCAAATCTAATCTTCTCATTGCATCTGAATCACATTCATATTAATGTCCAACATTTGGATCAAGATCAGATTACTTCTCTACCGAGAGGAGTCAATAAAATCCAAACCCGTTTCATCACTCCCTAGGAATGGAAACATCATGGTTATACAATTGTTTATGATCACATCACCCTCAGGTATTCTTAATACCTGTACATCATGCGTACTGGAAGACCCAAAATAATCCCAAAGTATAGGATCAATTTTACACTGTCTACTTCAAGGATTTATCATTAAGTTTCTCATTCGATCATTGGGAGTTGGTATCGATGATATACTCTTCAAAAACATATATCATACCTAGGTGTTGATCATATACTTTCCAAAAGTATATACCAAACCTTATAAATTCAGTCAAGTTTCCAAAGCGAGACGACCGCGCGCGGAATTTGATTCTTCCCAATATCTTATGAGTGAGCTCATGTCTTCCTGTTCATTAATTGAACCTATATGATCCCTTTGAGAGATCGTATTACTCATATGTCCTTGTATGCACACTAGCGTGCCGGTGTATAGACCTTGATTAGGTCGTCAACCTATTGGTCTGTCAAATGTACATACTCAAATATATAGTAACACATCTGTCTCCTGTCAGAGGATGCGTGCCTATATCATGACAGCATACGATATAGGACTTTGGTTATCTCGATCTCGTTAAGTCAACTCTTTTGACCTAACTTATCTAACAGCCCCGAATCTCAATTCCTATGCAGAGGACCTGCATCAAGAGGTCGGTTAGATATCAACCTTTAGGGAAAAGATTGTCATCTCCTTCTCATGCTGGAGATCATCTCTTAATAATCATTTGACGGTGCTTGATGAGTTCTCAATCTAACTCTTTAGATATTCATCGTAGTACCAGCCTCTATGATTCAATAATTGAATCAACAGCTGCATGATCATCAAGATGGCTATGGTACATAACCCTAATTGTACTAAGAGACATATTACTTATTCTTCATTTCAAATCAGGGAATGATATTTGCAATAACATTTATTGCATAATGGCTCGCCGTGGGCTCGCATGTCCAACACTGAGCCCCCTTGTCCTGCGAGAAGAGGCCAATCTTCCCCCTGCCGATGCTTTATACCATCGGTTTACAACTCCAAACCCTTGACCAGACGAAGCTTATGGATTTTATCCCCCATGTTGCCCCTCCTCTCATGCGTTGCTCCACAACCGATAATAGATTGGAGAAGGTAAATGAAGATGAAAAAGGGTATAGAAGAAGGAATGAGGGAGTGAGGAAGAAATCCAACCGTTGGATTTCACGTGATTTGATTAACTCATTTTTAACCCAATCAAGTTAACCCAAAATGTGTCAATTTAACGGCGTGGTTCGTGCAGTAAGATGAAGAAAGTTTACAGGGTCGAGGGGGAAATTAGGTTGTTCAAAGGTCAATGAGGTAATTGGCAAACGTAAATACATTGTTTTGCAGTAGGGACACTTCTTATCATGTTCCAAAGTAACTTTAAAAAAAATTAACCAAATTCTATAACTATCCCTGAGGTGTCTTCAAAATATTTACTTAGGATGAGTATTAAGCCTTCACTATCTTTTAATGTTATTTTTAATAGTATTAAATTACATAAATAATCGTGAACTATGAATCAAATTTTAAGGTTGAACCCAAACTTTAAAAAGTTACAATTCTAGCACACGATCTTTTCCATTTATTTGAACGTGGTCTACGATTAATGGAATTTAGTTGATTGCATAATTTTTCTAGCATAATCATATTACCTCAAATCCGCGTTTGTAACAAATCATAACGATCAAGTAGCGCATGTCCTACATGCGATATAGCACATTATGCTTCATAAAACTTACCGCCATGATTGAACTCAAGAACTAATTAAGTTCAGGATAAAAATAGTGGATGGATGCAAACAGTAATATTATCAATCGGAACAAATTGACAAACCGGACCCAGAGTGGTGGTTTGTTTACTGGGTTAGTCGGGATAATCCGGTTTACCCGCATGCATCTATGATTTGAAATTCCATCACAAATCAATATGATATCACATTACATTTCTTATTCCAACCCTCATAACCATCCAAACAACAGTACTATTCACAGATGATACCTCAACCATCCTAGGAACTAAACATACTCCTAGTTTAGGGGAGGGTTTTACCCTATGTTATCCCCCACAAACCCTCATTCCACCTTCTTGGGGTTCTTTTGATAACAGGGTTGGGTTGGGTAGGGTTTGAATAGTGGTTGTTTGGATGGTTGGGATGATTGGAGAGTGTTGGAATGATAAATGTGATGGGATATGATATTGATTATGTGCTATATTAACTTCTACAATGATTATAATATTGTTTATATTAATTTTTTATTTAAACGTGGTTAAAAAATATGGTAAAATGGGACTGGCCCTTGGGGGAGCTAACTTAGATCACCTGTCCTATTTTTCTCATTTTTTATTTTCTGAAAAAAAAAACCATGAAAATTCACAATTATATCTATATTTTGTCATTCAAGTTTCTTGTGAAATAGAAACTCCTACAACCTCCATCCAGACGATCATTTTTTAACGGTCGCAGAATTGTTGAAATCGACCCCATCTGGATGGAGGCCGTGGGAGCCTTTGTTTCGCACAAAACTTGAATGATGTAATATAGAGATATAGTGGTGAATTTTCACGATTTCATTTTCAAAAAAAATAAAAAAATAGGAAAAATGGGGACGGGGGAGCCAAGTTAGCTCCCCGAGGCAACCCTATTTCATCATAAAAAATAGTATACCAAAGAAATTATACAGTCCATACAACTAATTCCAACCCAAGAATGCAGAGATAGAGAAAGGACATGTTACCCTATAGGTAACCAAGCAACCAAACATGCCCTTGGAGCCACGGGTAATTTTTTTATTCTCTATCACGTGAGTCCCACACGAAAACACATTTCTCTTTCATTTAGTACATCAAATTACTCATTTCTCTTTAGTATATTCCAAAAAAACATTACAGTATATCATCTTGTCATCTAAAAATATATATAATGCTTAACTTTTAATCATTTTTCAAACTTCAATACAATCACATCACAACAAACCTCCCAACAGTAGATCCTCTATCCAAACACGCAAAAAGGTTATCCGCTAGATAATCATTTTTCTCGGTATGCATGCTTATACATGCACATGTGGATTCATATTTTTTCTGCATTGGTGGTCCCGATAAAGAGTGATTTGTTGCGGGATATGCTGCACAAAAAACTACCTCAGCTAAAGTGACTAAGCATGAGAAGGCATGTATTGACAATCAACATGTATTCATCCCATTTGATTTTGATACATTTGGGTTCTTAACAAGTGAAGCAGTGGAGCTCCTAAAAGGATCCAAAAATTTATGCATAGCGATATTATGGTTCCTAGATCTATGAATGTTGTATTTCGAAGGATTAGATTTGTCATCCAAAATGATTGACGTAACTTGTTGCCCGTCTTCCATTAATGTCTATGTAATGATTTTTTATGCAATTTCTGCGTAATTATACGTTTAAGATGTGTATATGCAGGTGATGTAAATATATTTATATTTGTCTTTATATGACTTGACTCAAATAAATTCCTTCGAATGTTTTGCTTATGATTATGTTTTGTGTATGTATGTTTTAATTGAATATTGATCGGATCATCGGTTATCTTTTCTTCCTTGTTGATTTGATTTGACGTGGTTTAAAAGATTAAAGATGACCATTCATTTTGAACCGGTTTAATTGCATGGTGGACATTCCTGTTAAATATCTCGGAAACAACAACATTAGATATTCGATTGAAAACATAGGGCGACATATGATAAGAATACCTTAAGAAGTGGTTGATCTGCAGTATTAAGTTGATATCATTGAAAAAGGAGAGGTAGGTATCAAACAAGAGGAGAATATATAAAGAGATACAAGATGTATACGATGGTTGAAAAGGGTGAAACTTTGGTTGGGTTATTTCAAATGCTTATTTTAAATAACTAGTGCACACCCGACCTTTTTTCATGATAAAGTACATTTGTTAACGAATATATGCAGAGAAGAATGGATTTGTGGTCAGGGGTAGTAACAGGAATTTCATCAAGGAGGGGCCAAGTATACAACTATTATGTATGCTCAAAAATAGAAAAATCAATGTATTTTCTAACAATATTTTCAAATAGAATCAATATTTTTAAAATGGATCTACATTCAATTTTGATAGACGTAGAATTTAAATCTATGATTAATGTTAGATTTTCAAATAGATTAGTATTTTCATTGGCGATTTTTAAATTTTAATAATATAATAATTTAAACCTCTCTAAACCCACCCTAAAAAGGCTAAATTATCAGGTGAAATTCTGAAACAAAAAAATCATGGTTAAAAGGAAACAATAAATATATTTTATTTACAAGCATTATTAAAAACAATAAGAGAGATAAATAAACTCGATTACAATTTTATATCAAATTATTTTGATACTTTGGAAGTGATTGGATAAATCATGTAAAAGAAAGTAAAATTGAGGGAGATAAGATTCGAACTCTGGTCTTCAAAATAATAACCATGTTGCTCTATCACTTGACCATTTAATAATTCTACAACTTTTCTCTAACAACAATAATTATAATACAATTAAGGAGAGACAATATTAAAAATTTAATACATTTCACAAATGACATATAATAATCATGGGGGGAGGCATGCCCCCCCCCCAAGTTCCGCCCTTTTTTTGGTCAAATAACAAAAATTAAGTATTCATGTGTATCTGTTCTTACAATAGCCTCCATGCAAAAGGACTGTTTTGAAGATCTTGCCTCCTCGACAACTTGTAGTGCAAATGCAACCATGACGCGTTAAAGTTGTGTCTTAGCGAGGTCGATTCACACCAATGAAGTGAGGTATTTCCTTTGGTTGCTTAACATAAGGTTGTTCAACATCGAACTAATCAGACGTAGTGTGATCAAGAAGGTGCAACTCCATGTGTTCACGGATATTATCACATATACCCGTATCAATAAACTCAAGCCTTAAGTAAAGCATAGAATTCTCACTAGAGTTAAAATCCATATTACAAGTAATGTTATGTTCACATAGCTACCATATTATATATCCCTTTTATTTATGTGCCTTAACATGTAAACACCTCTTTATTTCCAATCGATTCTAACCATGTCTTGTTAACATAACACTATACAACACGATAAAAAACATGTAAAATAGAATAATCAACATGATAAGTATACCAAATTTCTGATTCGCCAACTAACAAGTTTTAATCACGGTTTTCATCTGAAAAATTATCCTATTATCGTCAGCATCCGAGAGTGAGCAACTTGTTTTTCGATCTCAATAACATTGCAAAGTAGTGTTTTGAAGGTTTGGTATGGTCAAGGAGGAAACAAATAGCAACATTAGAGACTCAGTGAATATGTAGTGACAATGTGATTTTTTTAATAGTAGGTTCGGTAATTTCGGGGGTCAGAGCACCCTCCTTAGGATTCGAACTCGGATCCTTTAGGCCCCGTTCGGCGGGCAGCTTACCCGCGGGTTAGGGGGGTTTACCCCTTTAACCCACTTCCCCTCTCTCCTGCGTGGGCCCCACTTTATTCCTTTTTTTAAAAATTAAATAAATCAATTTTACATCATCAATCCTATCAAAAAATAATATATTATACCATCATATCATATAAAAATTATAAACAACTCCACTTCTACTCACTTTTCCAAACTTCAATAAAATCAATCATAATAACTATTCACTTTTTCAAACTCCAATACAATCATATCACCCCAAACCCATTTCTAACACACCCCCAGTTTAACCCTCTATCCAAACACCAAAACACAAAAATGGGTTACCCTCTACCAGTTTAACCCGCCTTAATCCGCCAACCAAACGCACCCTTAGGCTCCGTTCGGCTAGGGAGTTAAACCCCTCTTTGAGGGTTTATCTCCCTTAGTCCATTCATTCTCTCTCCCATGTGGGCCCCACTCTTTCTCTTTTTTTAAAAAAATATTAAATAAATCAATTCTCTTTCATCAATTCTATCAAAAAAAATAATGTAATTTACCTTCATATCATATAAAAATTATAAACTACTCCACTTCTACTCATTTTTTCAAACTTTAATACAATCAAATCACAATAACTACTCACTTTTCCAAACTTCAATACAATCATATCACAACAAACCCACCCCCAGTTTAACCCTCTATCCAAACACCAAAACACAAAAATGTGTTACTATCTCTCAGTTTAACCCACCCTACCCCACGTATCAAACGTATCATTTAAGTGTAGAGACACTGCACTACCATCGGACCTGTAACACCCCCAAAATATAGTCCTATACCGTGGAACTTGAAAAGTTCCGGGTGGGATAAATAGCGAGGTGGTTACTACCTAGCAACCCGACTTAAGCATTTTGGAGGTGGTTAATCGGGTCCGCATGGGCCCAATCCCAAGAGGTTGTTAGGGCCAGTAATGCTCCGCTAACGGACCGGGGACCTAAGCCCGGGACGTTACAAATGGTATCAGAGCCGAACACCCTCTGACAGTGGAAAGGGCTACCCGAGAGGTGGAGCCGCCCTTACAAGAGGTTGGAGGAAATGGCTACCCGGAGCGTGCAGCCGCCACTGTCACTGGGAAGAAGTGATGTGCCATGTCGCAACGAGGACGTTGCGAATATAAGTGGGGGAGGTTGTAACACCCCCAAAAGATAGTCCCATACCGTGGAACATGAAAAGTTCTGGGTGGGATAAATAGCGAGGAGGTTACTACCTAACAACCCGGCTTAAGCATTTTGGGGGTGGTTAATCGGGTCCGCATGGGCCCAATCCCAAGAGGTTGTTAAGGCCAGTAATGCTTCGCTAACGGACCGGGAACCTAAGCCCGAGACATTACATGACCCCTCCTTGAGTCTGACACCGTGTGATTAGAGGACCTTGTGGTGCTTGTTAGGTCTTTTCTCGAGAGGCATGTCGATTTTCCCATAATTACGTGCATATCCTTTTGTCCTAATAGAAGTAGTTATCTTTATTTCTCTTTTGTTATAGTCCTTACATTTTCATTTTTGCATTTAGACCCGTAAACTTGCACAAATTGTTTCTACTTTTTTAGGGACTTATATTAAATATCTCATTTGCGTTGTAGATTGTTATTTCAAATTTCCGGTTCTTGCAATATTTTTTTGATGATTTTTATTAGGTGCTTGCCATGTTGAATCAGATTAATGGATATCAAATTCATTCTAGTGGATTGTGTTCTACAATGTTACCCTTTGATTAGGTATTGACAATACATGTATTATAACAAAACTCACATTAAAAAAATCATGAAATGTGTATAAAAATATTTTTTTACTTAGTTTTATTAATTGAATTTTATTAAGCATGTTTTTAAATATCTTGCCACTGAAAATTTACTTCATATCCATCTACCCATAATTTATCTCCCATAAAGTTTGTTTTCAGAATAATTCTTTTGTTATTATTTCATTAATAAAAAAATCATACAAAATTTCATTAAAAATAAAAAATGACCGATGAACATTCATTTCCTTGTACTGTTGTATTTGAATTCTGTTTTTCGTAAGTAATTTTTATATGCTTTTACGAGCCTTACTAATATATTTTGGAGTCATTCATTTTACGGTTGCGAGCTGCATTTCAAATTAATTCGATGTATTTAAGGGTTTTGTGTTATTTGATTGATTTTGAGTTATATTTTCAACGATTCACTCTATGATATGTTCTTGGGTAATCGACTTCGCATATACCATCCGCTTAGTCATACCAAAGCTGGAACCCATGCCTTCACCATCTTCCTACCCTAAGCCCACCAACCAGAATCTTAAACCTAATCCTATTCCCCGACCCCAGTCCTCTACTCTCGCTATACCAAATTCCAAAGCCTAACCCGAATCAACTACAACATCCTCCATATGGACCATTTATCATTCCTTCTACCTTAGAAAGTGTCCCTACCTTTTTGGCAATAAGACTCAGTGCCCATGTCTTCTTACAAAGTTCGCGGCATTCCCCTTCTATTATTTCACTTACGCCCCTATATTACATTGGCAGAAGGACAATACTGCGATTTTTGTAAGAATACACATACACAAGTGTTATTGCAAAAAATGCAGCAACATGATTGTAATTGCATAATCTCACAGGACCACAAGTGTAAAAAACATAGAATTTTAAACCCGACGCCAATATTTAGAACCAAATCTCTAGACAAAAACCTTAAACTCTATGCAACCCTAATCCCCTTAGAATACCATCCCTAAACTACCCTTAAACAATACTTGACCCGTCAAGTACCAAGCTCCTTTCTTTCTGAACTCTTTTGAATAGCATCAAGGCTATATACCTGAATAGGAACTTGGAATTTGTGTCTTTGAGTGGCATGGGACTAAAATCTACCCATTTCCAACTGTATTTGCAACCCCCATTGCAAGCAACCAAGTTTGAAATTCCTTTTAATTCTCTCAACAATGGGGGTTGATAATGCATCTTGAATTAACCATGGTTCGCAACCTAAAAGTTGGCATTTTTGTTCTTGTTTGTGTTGTTGTGTTGAAGTACCATGCGATCTTTGTAACTGATTCTTATTTCATTGGAATCTCATAATTATGTAAGTGTTGGAAAGATCTTCAATTCCTCTGCAAACTTCCTGAAAAGAGGTTTGCATTACCATGCCGCTTGAGCTTCTAAATTCAAGCTTACTACGACGCTATCCTGCCAGTATGATCAGTTGATCTTAAAATTCACAATCCCATTGAATCCCTTCACAAAACACCGTGATTTTAGTTGCGTATGAAAGCTACTTGATAAGGCTACAAACTCTACATCATCCTTGCTTGGCCCGAGCCATCTGAAGCCTCCCCTCATTAATTTCTCGCTTCAATATTTATGTTATCCTTTGATTTCTAGTGAACCATGGTGTTGCAATTGCATGCATGTTACTTTCATTTTCTTTATTCATCATTTTTATTTGATGCACTTCTTTCTCTTTCTTGATGTGAGTTCGATCCATTCCCTCTCGTTTCACCATAGCTTTGAAGAGTAGACACTAATTTGGCTTTGAACTTGATTTGTCTTTACTTTCCCCTGCTTGCTTCCATGGAGCCCATGATCATTTCCTACAATGGTTGATGCTCACTTCGAGCTATTTCTCCTATTTAGCTTTTATTTTAGATGTGGTTTGTATCATCCCTAAGTTATGTTGTTGAAGGATTCTTGCGTGTTCCTTCATTTGCATTCTCTTTGCATTTCATGTTTCTTGTTCATCCAATTTGATTCACAATTCATACGTAGCATACACAAGCACCCGACTATCACCATCACCTTTGTGATTTTCACCATCTTTCACCGTTGTTTCTACCTGTCTAGATACATTTCAACAACCCAATATTTTTTTATTATCTATAAAAACATAAAAAAAGATTAAAAAACCACTAAATTCACAAAAAGAGGAAGAACACACATGCTTCGTGACCTTACCTTCATGTGGTTTGACTTGTACTCGCCATTGTACATACAGACACAACTCACACATTTTGTGGCTTGTTGCATTGAGGTCAGTTTTTATTGTTGACTAGTTTGATCTGTGTCGCACGATGGCATGTGTTTTTACACATCTTGGAAAACAAGGATTTTATCTACAATTTTATAAAAAAATGATAAAAAAATAAATTGTATGTATTTCCTTCCTTGTTTTCACATATCTAAAAATCACAACACGAAAATCTAACCACACTAGAAAATTCTATATGTTTTTAAAAAAATAGCAAAAGATGAAAAATAACTATATTTTCAAAAATAAATATATTGCAATAGAAAATACAAATAATATTATTTGTTATTTTTAGGTAATTAAAGCCCATATTTTCTTATGTATGCAAGTTATTTTCAAATTAACATTTATTATATAAGTATTAAAATCTCATAAAATTCATGGAATATATTATAACAATAAAACACAAACATTCAACCATAATTTTTGATGATTTTATACCTGGTCGAAAAATAAAAATTCCTTTTTTTATAATTATACACTTGGAAACTATTTCTAAAAATAATAATATGTCTTAGAATGATTTAAAAATATCTCAGTATATAAAAGAAACTATTTTTTAAAAAATAGAAATACACATATTTTTCGACACGATCTTCTACCAGACTCAACGAGTCGTCTCATGCTAGAAAAATGACATGGGAGCTCATGAAACATGAAAGCCTCATATCATGAATTCTTTTGGGACTCAAACTTTTGTGTTGGACGGGCACAATCGCAATGGTCTCATATGAGAACTTTATTTCAGATATGGTGTCATATGAGAACTTTATTTCCGATCATATCTCAATGAGTAATTCTTGTGCGATAGCTTCATAGAATGCAATGAAGGTAACCCTAATATGATAGTATATGTTCGCTCCATAGTAACCAAAAGATAAGAGATCCTCGATCATAAAGTCGACGAGTATAAGGGTGCTCCTTTGTTCACTTTCCTATATCCAACTGATCTAAAATCGTCATGGTGTTCCCCCTGATATCTCTGATACTATCAGATATCGAGAACTGATCATCATATCCATATCCGATTAGTTCAATTCAAACCCAGCTTAATCGACTCGAACTCAAGCTTGTGTGAGCTCAATATCCGCATATATTCAAAACGACTCAACCCCAAGCAATCATTGAGTCAAACCAAGGTAGGTCACCCCCCGCAATGGACATGTCTTCACCCGCACCGCTGACATCCCTATCTCTTCGAACCCCATCCCATCAAGATCCACGGACGCATACATTCCACATGGCACGATCCCACCATCGGTCGCGCACATCGAGCCACAATCACCATCAAACACCTCAAAGGAAGTTGCAAAGTAGACTTTGCCTTGAGAGGACGAGCATATGGGCTGTCTCCCCCAACTTGCAAAGAAGTTGTTGCTTCCGTTGGTCTCTCCCCCGGAGCGGTTAGCACAGGACCTCCACCGGCGGTGGGGGCCCACACAACCAACTTGGGCGGGACCCACGGGGGAGTAGTTCGAATCCGACGTCTTCTCACATGGCCTTGGGGTCGCATGCGCACCTCTGTCCGGTGGGATTAAATAACGGGGCTATTATTGTGGCATTGTCTCCCCAGTTGGCAATAATTAAGCGAGATTCGTGGAAAGATCTAGAAGTTAGATAGGGTACCCATCCTTCTATCAACGTAGCATCATTCCATTTTTGCCTTCGTATCGAATGGTCGAGATACACCACGTAGCATCTATTCTGTGGGCAATTTGGTTGGCAAGGAATGAAACTATTTTTCGAGGAGAGAGATTTTATATCGAAATGTAATTGAACATTTCAGACTCCTACGTGGGTCTTGATCACTGTAACTTTTTAAATATTAAAATCGGATGAGTTACATAGAAATTGATGGGAGACGGGCAACAAGCTGCGCCACCAATCCCTTTTGAATGGCAAATCCAATTCTTCGAAATACAACATTCATAGACTTGGGGACCATAACACTGCTATGCATGATATTTGAATCCTCTTAAGGAGCTCCACTGCTTCACTTGCCAAGAACCCAAATGTATCAAAACCAAAGGGGATGAATACGTGTTGATTGTCAATGCATGCCTTCTCATGCTTAGCCACTTTAGCTAAGGCAGCTTTTTGTGCAGCGCATCCCGCAACAAAATCATTCTTTATCGGACCCACCAATGGAGACACTCCAGTCAAATCAACACATGCATGCTTTCCTCCAACCCATCCAAATATCAAAACATCTGCCGGTCTAAGTGTCGATCTCCCCTCTTGTGGATCAGTTAAGAAATTCACCAGTGCTTCTTTTTTTGAAGCAACACCTGCATGTCTGAGTATATCAAATAGAACATCTCTGACAATATCATGTCTGTATTTAAAATCTGGGAGCTCGCGACAATGAACGGCATGATCCTCAAAAGCATCCAAGCAAGATTTGTGGCATACTGGACAAGCCTCATCTGGTGGGAAAAGGGGAATCATGAGGCGGTACTTGAGAATACTACGATATTCAATGGGTGACATATGCAATCCAAGCCCCTCAATAGGAATGACAAGTAGGAAATCTTGGCCATGTTCAGCTTGTAAACAATGGAAAATTGCTTTTTGCCTAGCAGACATGTCAAACTCAGCTTCCATATCTTTTACGATTTTGCTAAAAAAAGAATTCGCCAAAGCATTCTAGGCTTTAGGGGGGACGGTATCCTTACTAGCAAAATGTGTAAGATCAATAGATGGGAGTGCGACACGTAGGCCTTCCAAAGCATTAGGAAAATCAGAATCCATACCGTGTATCCCGCTGTCTCGTAGCATGTGGTCTTGGAGCATCCATGATTGAGCTCTGGAGGCCACAAAAGCATATGAAGAAGCCTCAATAGCTGAGTAAAGACCTAATCCGCCGAGCCGGATGGGTAGCAACGCCACTCTCCATTGAAGGTCACCAAAGAAAGGACCCCCAACCACCACAATATCCTCAATAGCTCCACGTAACCCTTTGTCAAACCATGCAGCGGCCCGTTTCATGTATGTGGGTTGACATGTCCGTAAGCCGAACATAAGCTTGACAGTACCCATACGAGAACGTAATAAAAGTAGCTCACCTTGTAACTAATCCTGTGAATGAAAGTTTTTTGGGTGTCCACCTTTACGGTTCGACACCCTTTTTCCCTCAAAAAAAAGGAATGGTCGAGATAGGAAGCGTCGTATTGGAACTGTTGGCGATCCGCTGCAGAGTAGATTCAGGTTTCGCATTTAGCTTTTAATTCGTTTATTTCTGCATCAGAACCATCGGCATTTGAATACCATATTTGATGACTCTCTGGATACAATATGTATTCGATTATATTGTCCGCTTTCATCCGTAATCGTTACTGATAGTTCACGGCCTTTTTTTTGGTGTAATAGTTAAGGTTGGTCGGCCCATTTGCTCGCAAACATAAGCCCAATCTTTCGGACTCGCAACCTGAAAGCCCGCGAGAGCGTCAAGTTTGAGAGGGAGGTATTCACTATCTTGGGGCGTAAGAAAAATTATGGTTTTTCTGTGTATTGATATTTTTGAGAAACATGGTAATTTTATTAACAATACATTTTACTGAGGTTATGTTATCTACCATCCACTGATCATTCCTTATTTGACTGTATATATTTCGTGGAGCCACTTAGCCTAGTTGATTCGGGCGCCTTGAGTTGGACGCGGTCTACCTACGGTATGGCTCTGTTAATGATTAATGACAGACCATGGATAACCATCGCCCATATTGGTCACCTATAATTCGCCGAGAGTCGAGCCCGTCACCTGGAACTCCAGGTAGCTCCGTCATCATGCGACATCGGTCCGTCTTCATCCTGTAGGTAATCTCGTTGTTACTTCTCTCCTTTTCTGCTTCTTCATCGTATATTCTCTTCTTAACCATTCCATTCTCCGTTCTTCTAATGCATCCTTGATCCATCTACTTATTATTCATATTTTAGCCCTATATATAAACCAAAGTTCTAACTTCTAAATAAACCCTTTAATAAGAGTTAATTAATATTACATACAATGTATATAATTAATGTTATTTGATGTAAATAAATAAAAGATTAATTCATCTGGTAAATGTTATACGTATTTAACTTTGTGCTTCCTATATTTTCACGTGCTTTTCAATTATATGAAAATCTTAAAAAATAGATTAATGTGTACATAATTTAGTGTAAATATAACTCTATTAAAAATCTCAAGAAAACAAGCAAAACAATTGAAAATATCTATAAAAAAATATTACTATGTATATGGTGTATTTTAGTTTTGAATTCTATATGAAAGTTGTAGCTCTCAAAAAGATACACATCTTTCATGTTAAATACTTCTTTATTCAATAATATTTCTAATTTATTTTATTTTTTTTCATTTCTACTCTTAGAATTTTCTCATTGGACCACGTAGTTGCCTCTGAGGCCAGCCATGTGGCTCGTCTCTTCATTATAGGCCACTCCTTCACGCGGTTGTCTAATAAGTTGATCAGACGACGCTTAACCATTCAATCTGGCCTTCTTATGAGTCGTCTGATCTTTAGATCAGACGGTGAACATCACGCTTGTTTCATATCTCTACCCCATAATGGGGTCGATCCTAGCCTCTTGATTTCGCCCGATCCTAGCTTATTCTCGGCCTAATTATAGGGGGAACTTGAGCCCCCACCCATTTCTACTCATCAGACCCCTCTTCTAGGTCCTCTTCTTATACTTGGGTTATTTCTTAACCTAAGTATGGGGGAAGACCCGGGTCAGTTCCCAAATATCCCTTTTACATTTTAGCATGAGTTATGGCTTCATATCACTTAGTGATATGAGGACACATCACAAGCTAAGTACAGGGGGTGTACCGTATATATTTCATATATATTTTAGTTATAGTTCATATTTTCAATTTTTTGGGGCTAGGGTAAAGTATCTTTTGAACTGATTTGAATAAAATATTTTTAAAATAATTTGAAAATTTTTATAACTGTGTGTTATTGTCTTTGAAAATAGTTTACAATGGTTTAAGAATTAAGAATTTTACTTGTTTTGAAGCCATTTGAAAAATATTTTGAAAAGTATATTTATGTGCCATGGTTTGTAAAATAATTTCAAAAATCTTTTCAAAAATGAGGGTGAAAATGAGGCAAACATATATTTTGTGAACAAGTCTAACTCTATTCAAAAAATTTAAAAAAATAAAAAAGTAAAAAAAATTAAAAATCACAAAAAATACTAACATGATAAGTTGGTTAAATCCCTTACACTATCACTGTCATTCCAGACTTGAGGAATAAAGAAGCTTTGGTGCATGAGATCTTAGTATTCATAGTTATCATACCTTAGTCATTATAGTCTAAGACTTAATTATTCATGCTTCCCTAGTTTAAAAGACATGCGCGTTATATTTCAGACTTAATCTCTCCCTTAAGAATATGATCCGGCATCACACACACAACTGCATTGATGATGAGATGAGTTGATGCTTCACTAGAGAAAATAAACAAAGGGTTTTGAGTCTGGATACAATCTAATGATGCTCGAGGATGGGATAAAATTGATGAAGGCTTTATGGAACCCGAGTGTCAGAACCTTAAGCCGATACGAGAACAAGGTTCATGTACAAATCTCTTGATATTGACCCAAGTGCCAGGGTGTGGTAAAACATAAAAATGTTGATCAGTGTGTGCCAACTTGGTAAAAGCAGTGGAGCTAGCCAAAAAATTAAATAGAGATAAAGAGAAGAAGAGCTTTTACCTTCAAAGACAAATACAAAGTGCTTCTACCAAAGGCGAACGCTCCCAACCTTTCAAAGTGTCCACATGGACCGCCATATTAGTCTTTTACGAGCCGGGTTAGCACCAAAAAAGGGATCTGCATCGTATAATGATAAAAGTATGGGTGCCGAATGTATATTAGATACTCAAAAGAGACACACCCCGGTACATTCTCAGGAAAACAAGTGTAGACTACTCGACACTCTCTTGACAGACACACCGATCAACACAAAAATATACATGTGTTGAGTTAATAAGGTACTTGAGGCGATCCTTATTTTATTGTGATGGATCGAAGAAAAGACATAAACATGTACCCTCCATAATCTGGCCTTTCACCCTCACTTTCAAGTCTGACAACTAAAGAGACTGTGGATTGAATGCAATAAATGATTTATTCCCTTGTGTTGAGGATTATGTCTTGATGAGAATCTCTTGGACTAGGACTTTGAGTGGCGTTTCGATTCAACTCTCATAAATGCAGTTCACACTTAATGTCACATCCTTATGCTATATGTGTAAAGAGAGAGTATGATAATTAGAGAAGTTGGATTCCTTTTGACTAGAGCTTTGTTCAACATAGAATAGAATCGAGGGCTCTTAATGAATCAAGTCTTGCAAATCGTGTACACATTCAAAGATTAGTCCGACTTATTCATTCTTCATTTGCTCAAGGATGAGCAAGGATTAAGTATACGGAGGTGATAAATCTATGCTTTATCATCATATTATTTATTTATTATCCCTCTAACTTAAACACAATAAAATAAAAAGCTAATTAACTAACATCAATAATTAACCCTTCATAAATAATTAATCCTAATTAATGTATATAAAATAATTAATCCTAATTAATGTATATAAAATGATTAATTAATGTACATTTTTATGTGTTTTATTAATTATTAAGAGTACCAAAAATAGATAACTATTGTACATATATGTTTTCAAATTAAATATAAATTAAAAATATCAAAAGAAATAAAAAATGAGTGTTTTTAATCATTAGAAATACTTAAAAATATAAGTATAATTACATGACCTATTTTGATTGTTTGTTTAACATCAAACTTGTAGATTTTAAAAAGTTCTATAATTTCCATGTTTTACACGTTTTCATTCGAAGCTTGTATATATTTGTTTTTTTATTTTTCTTTGTTTTATTCATTTTCTATTTTTTTCCTATTGGACCACGTGGCACCTCCACCTCCAGCCATATGGCTCACCCTTTCTTCTCCACCGCCTTCACTCTCTACCTTTGATTCATCTTGATGGATTCCATCCTAACCGCTCCTACCCGTTGCACTCTTCTCCCTCTGATCCGATCTCCAGAATAGATCAGAGACCCCCACTTGTGCCTTTCCCATGAACGTTGGATCGCATGATCCAATGACTAAGGACCATCGTCAACCTCCAGCAACCTTACTCCCCACACGATACACTTCACCGACCACCTCTCTCCTCCATGATTCCTCAACCACATCAGGCCACCTCTCCTCCAACCGTTCACTCCCAATCGTTGACCTCACATTCTTCTTCCATGTAGTCACCACCACCTCTACGATCACCCTCACATGCGTCGAGGAGCATTAATTAAACTTGACCCGATAACTCCATGTACCTGCTCCTCCTCTTCAAAATCACCATCATTGATCACGTTAGCGAGTGTCCACCTTTATGTGGTTCTATCCCTAGCCTCCCCCATCCCTCGGGTAACAGTTTTGGGGCGAGAGGTCAAGGCCACCATGGGTATGAAACCCGGTCAGATCCATGTTCGTCCGACCATGCTACGGTTGCCACGACAACCATTTGAGCTTCATGGAATACTGACCAGGTGAAGCGATGACTGGAGCCCCTCTTTGGCTCAGCCCAAGCCACATATCCACCTTTGATGACTTCTTCAACCCATGTAAGCTTCCTTTTATTATTTTTCCATGTTTTTTATGAATTAATTAGATCAACACAATCACCTTCATCCCCAATTGACCCCCACGCACCTTTACTTGTGACCCCTGATCCATGCGATGGGTCTAGTTCATCTCTTCCCCTCCTCCAGAACCTACTTCACCCCATACATTCTTCTTCGATCTTGTGACGTGTCCGCTAAATACATGGTGTAATTTGCACTCGTTGTAATACGTGTACTTAGCGAATCAGTCAGAACCGAGAAAAGTTCTCCGTGAAGAGTGTCTCGGCTTGAATTTATATCCCGGGCAAGTCCGCAGTCGAACATAGGGAGGAAAATGAACAACTTTGGGTTAATTCAGAATAATTAGTTCTAGGTTCCCAAATGATATTTTTTTAATGCCAAAATAATTGACAATGCAAATGCGGGTAGATCAAATTAATAAGAAAGTCTATAACTTAGCCAAATTAATTTTAATCTAAAATTAATTTGATTTAGCCAAATTATATTTTTTCTACAAACCTAATCCAATGATGAATGCATCACACATTTTTTTGGAATTTTATGGATTAAAATGCAACAATGAAAAATACACACTTTTTATGGGTTGTTTTGTAACTTTTCACACAAACATAATTCAAAAATTATGAAAATTTTATCGGAACATACACATGATGCAAGGAGGCTACCGTATTTTTTGAATTTTTCGAGAAAATATGATTTTTTTTATGGATTTTTTAATGAAATCAGAGTGACAGTGAGTATTTAATTCCTAATAAATCCACAATATCAATTCATCCAGAGAGCTAACTATCTCAAATAGATATTTTAATAAATAATCCAGGAGAGTTGGAATTTCGCAAAAATTGTGTATGAGCACAAAGTGGGTAAAATATGTAATATTTCACTCAAATAATTTTAATTAATTATCCAAAGCTCTGAAAAATACAAATAAATATCCAGGTGATAGAGAATTAGTTTCTCAACAACATGACACTTTTTCATTAAAATAAACGACGCAAAATTATATCCAAATTAATATGCAAACATAGGGGTGTCTGTACAAAACAGAAAATAACTTGAATAGAGCAAAACATGCACATGGACTTGTTTGTAAATACAGAAACTTAACGAAATAAAAAATGCAATTTGCCCAATAAAATAATAAAAGAAAGAAGGATCTTCATCTTCATTTCTTTGTAGGTGGGTGGTTAGGGCAGGGACTCGATCAAGGAGGGCGATGGTGGAGATCGTCGCGCGAGGCAAAGGTTGGCGGCTGGTCCTAGGGGGCCGTACGGATGGGCGAGCAGCGGGGCGGGCACCGCCGCGCGTGGAGGAACTGGAGGTGATGCGGTGACCTGGTTGCAAGTTGGAGGTAATGGCGGATGGAGGCCTACGGCAGGTGGAGGCGCAGAGAGTTGTGACAGAAGGCGGCCGCCTAGAGAAGCGGCGCTGCGAAGGGTCTTTGGTGTGGAGGAGGCTACAACGAGGAGGGGTTGTGGTGCCGCAGCCGATGTTGGTGGTTTCCGCAGTGGACCGGAGGAGGGCCGGGCTGGCGGAGCCGCTGATGGCAGTGGCGGGAAGGGGGGTGGCAGGTTGCGGCCTGCTGCTTCCCTTCTCTCTTTGATTTTTTTTTAAATTTTTTGTGTTGTGATTTTAATTTTTCAATTTAATTTTCTTTTTTCTTTTTTATTTTTTTAAACAGAGAATAACCAATGATGCAAAAATATGATGTGGTGATGGTGGTAATATGACAAAGTAGAACAAATGGAGTAGGGGAGGTGAATGTGAGGTGATTAAAAAATTCAAAAATAAGAACAATGGCAAATGATAAAAAGGGAAATTACCTAAAATGGAAGCGTTCGCCTATGGTGTGCTCACGAGGAGCACGGTCCTCGCTCGAATAATCAACGAGCGATGAGCTCGAGCAGCGCGTGGAGGCGGCTACGCTGTTGGCCGGAATGCCAACGAATCTCACCAGAGAGGGTTGTCGTCGCTCGACTGTAGTTGCATCGTGAAGGATATGGGGAGATCCTTAAGCGCATCACAGAACCGTGAGGATCACATCGTATGCGATCGTGAGCGACTAGTCGCACTAGTTGCTCGAGGCAGCAGAAATTAAAAATGTTCATGTGATGAAACCACATGATCCCAGAACACTTCTCGAATCGTTTCATCTAAACCACAAACAAGTAATAGGATTACCTCTTAAAGTGTGGTTGCGACCGGGTCTCTAAACGAAGAGACCTCCTGTCTCAAGTCCGATCCGACGGAGGAGATGCTTGCGAGCGTGTTGATGAAATATGTGCTTCTCGCAATCCATGTTGCTGATCCAAGCGGCAGATCTCCTGATCTCGACATACAAGATCCGATGTCTTCTTCACGAGCGAGGCGCACCAAAGGAGACATAGATCCATGAGCAAACGATCGGGCAGCAAACAACGATGTTGCGGCGATGGAGAACCTCTCTAGGGCATCCATGGTGGACGACCACATGAGAGAAGAAGAGAGGGCATGTAGAGAATGTGAGAGAGAGAGAGAGAGCTTTATGTTCTCATTAGCCTTGGAAGAGCAAGGAGTGCCCTTCTATTTATAATATTTTGGGATCCATGGATCTCAATCCATGGGCAACACAAATCCAATGGCTCTCATTGATTTGTGTTTCTCTCAATGGCTAAGATTTGTGTTGGTAAAAACCAACAACAATTAATTTAATTTAGATTAAATCTATATTGATAAATCAATATAAATCAATCCCAAATTAAATCAAACAAATATTGAGATAATGGGAGAGAGAGTGTACCTCCTTCTATATGGAGTGGACGACCACCCTTTCCTAATAGGAATTGGTGGTCGTCCCCTCTCCTATTAGAAAGGAGACATCCCATGTAATCTTTCAAGATTAGAATGTCCCATGTATCTCCAATATTTACAACAACAATTGTTGTAAATTATTCTACAAAAAAGAATGCATAATTATTTTGAGAATATTGCAATCTTGTCATTGAAAAATTGTGAATCACATCCACACCCCAAAATAAAATGTAAATTTCATTTTCAATTATTTGTCCAATGTGAATCCAATTCACATCAACATTTAATTAACAAATGTAAATTAAAAATATTAATATCGATAATGCTATCTACATTATTCATATCCATGATAATTAAATCACATTTAATCATCTTGGATGTCTATTCTCATGTGCCCAAATAATATGAATTACATTCACATTATTTACATCTTTGATAATCTCATTTAGTTATCTTAGATAACTCTCTTTATAATATGAATCCAATTCATATTATTCATGATAATTAAATCACATTTAATTATCCATTTTCTTCATGCTCGGATACATATATCAACAATGGAATTATCCTGAACTCTTTCAAGTATAATGCACTTTCTCCACGAATACTTGGAGATAAGGACAGGGTGATTGTATTGTTCCATGTATAGTGACTTGGATATTGAGATCGCATCTCAAATCCAGATCTCGGGCCTCCCATAGATGCTTGATTAAATCAAGACCGCAAATCTATTTTTCTATTGCATCTGAATCACATTCAGATCAATGTCCAATATTTGGACTAAGATCAGATTACTTCTATACTGAGAGGAGTCACTAAAATCCAGACCCGTTTCATCACTCCCTACGAATGGAAGCGTCATGGTTATACAACCATTTATCATCACATCACCCTCAGGTATTCCTAATACCTGTACATCATGCATACTGGAAGACCCAGAATAAACCCGAAGTATAAGATCAATTTTGCACTGTCTACTTTAGAGTTTTATCATTAAGTTTCTCATTCGATCATTGGGAGTCGGTATCGATCATATACTTTCCAAAAGCATATATCATACCCATGTGTTGATCATATACTTCCAAAAGTATATATCAAACCTACAAATTTAGTCCAGCTTCCAAAGCAAGACGACCGTGATGAACGTAAAATTTACCTCTTTAAGAACGAATAATAATCGTAGTATAGGAGACAAATTTGGTTCAGCAAAAACCACATTCGTTTGAATGTTGTGGAGTATTTATACTTGGCAAGTCTACCAAGGTCGAACACAGGGACACAACTACTTAATTTATTTATCGAATTTTGATCAATGAAGCACAAGGATGAATAATTCTCAATGTCAGGTCCATATGATAAACTATGCTATTTACAAAGCATTGTTATGATTTATGCATTTTTAATTGATTTTTATGCAATTATAAAGTGAATGCATGAAGATGATGCAAGAGAAGATGTATGCTGAACAACATATTACAAATATACCCTAAAAATACGAGCAATATAATACAAAATGAAATCAGAGTCAATTTGATCATAAGATGAAAAGCGGTCATCAAATCCAAGAAATAACCAGAAGAGCAGGTTCTTATTTTTCACATAAAAATTTACTTCAATTAAAATAGTGGCGAATGAGAAATTAAACATGCTAAGATGTAGAGGACAAGCCAAGGATCAAAATGACACTAAAACCATGCAATTTTGACCTAAGATGCTCAAGTTATGAAGAAAAAACTGTGCAGGGGCATAATTGTAATAAAAATAGAAGAAATAAAAGGATAAATATTGCATTTAGGTCCTTGGAGGGACCTAAATGCAAATAAAGAAAACTGCCTGGGCCCCTGTGTAAATTGTCCATGTGCGGGGGCATTTTTGTAATTTCTAAAATTCGGCGGGGTATCCCTGTAAAATACCCCAGGCGCGCACGTGAGGCACACGCCTGGAGGACCAAAATGCAAATAGCAGTTTTTCCAGGGTCTTTCATGCAAATTACCCAGGCCCTCACGTGTTGGGCACGTGAGGCGCCTAGGCTCGGGAGGTACCCTCAGGGTTGGGACAAGTGGCGGCTTCTTGTGGCTCGGGTCGAGGTCAAATGAGACCCGAGCCTGTAGCTTCAGCTAGAGGTTCGGCTGCCATGTGTCTTCATCTCGGCCGTCCGATCCGGGTGATCGGACGGCACCTGTACTTTCATCCTCCTCCGTAGTCCACCAGAGAAGGCGGGTCTCCGGTGGACTCGATGGAGCTCCATCGTGCTCCAAGAGGCCTTCTGAAGATCTGAGAAGATAGCCAGGCTCTAGCGAAGCAGCTGGTGACGCGGCGGTGCTCTGGCAGCGAATGGATTGGCAGATCGATGGTGTGCCACTGGTGGCGGAGGAGGAGACCGGCTCCTATTCTAACTCTGATCATTGACATCGTGAGCACCTGCAAATGTTAGAAATAGCTGAAGCGTGCTCGTGATGAAGTGAGTGGGTGAGATGGAGGCCCTGGGTGACGGGAGGCGGTGGCCCAATATCTTCTTCTCCGGCGAGATGAAGAAGAAGGGGAAATCGAAGTGGGGTGGCTCCGGAGAAAGGGGAGGTAGTCGGCGTGGAGGAGTGATAGATGGTGAAGCTCGGGAGGTGTTCAGGAGGTGGAGGAAGGTGATGTAGACGATGGATAAATTAGGAGAAATGTAAGTGAAAATCACCTTGCCAGAGCAAGGCGTAGATGGCGGCTGAATTGGCTTGGGCTGAGGCTTAGTCGAGCCTCGGGGTCATCGCCCGGCAAGGTCAGCCGGGCCTCGGAGCTTGGCGGAGCGTGATTGGTGCCCGCAGCACGGCCATGGCGGCCGTGGGTCAACACCGAGCAAAATCCATCTTCGCCTCGACGTTCTGCCCCTCTGTTGTCACCGGAGGGGCGGAGGAGGCTAAGATCAAGCCCAATAATGGTGGTCGATCGATGAAAGTGGCGGGGGAGGAGCTCCGGCGGTTACATAGTGAAGGGGGTTTTCGACAGGGGTTTTGATGGCGAATGGAGTGATGGCGAGGGGTCCTAGAGGTTACGCGAGGAAGAAGGAAGGTAGCGCTTCGTGGGCCGACCGTTTGGAGAGAGAGGGAAGGCCGGAGTCGCCTTCCAAAATAGGAAGGGGGGGTGGTATGCGCGTGAGGTGAAACGGCTGGAAGAGGGGGTTACGGAGGTAGGAGACAAGCTCCTAGTCGTTGGATCTTTTGATCCGACAGCTAGGATGGGAGCACGTGGGAATGGTGGAGATCAGATCATAGAATCTGATCGGTCGGCTGGAGGCGAGGCATTAAAGAGCGGTCTAGATGAACCGATGGTGGAGATCGGGCGGCTACAGGGAAGGGAAGACGTGGAGTGCGGGGAAGCGTAGGATAAGAAGTGATCGGGCGGCTGAAGTGAGGGGATGACGTGGGAAAAGGAAGGGCATTGGATGTAATGATGATCGGGCGGTGGAGGTTAAGGCGCTAGCGAGCGGTTGAGATTTGATCAGAGGTTTAGATCATATGGTGGATGATGGGGCGGAATTCAACGGATGAGATGGAGGCGGGGGAGAGTAGATCCAACGGTCAGGAAGAGAGCCGGGTGGCGGATGGAGGAGCGGCCACATGGCCCAATCAGAAAAATTCAAAGAATAAATACAAAGATAAATACAAAAGAATTAGTTAGAAGCAAAACTAGGAAAAAGTCAAAACATGAAAGTTGCTCGTCTCGACAAGATCTACAACTTTCATGTTGGTCAAAAAGCCAAAAGAGGTCATTTGTACAAAACGTATTTTCGGGGGTATTTTTAAGGGGGATAAAAACACCAATTTTTATCTTTGAATTATTTTTGTAATTTTTTTAGGCTTTTCAAAAGTCAATGATTTATAGACAATTATTCTACCTAATTTTTAGGGGTTTTTGAAGGTAAAATAAGTACAAGAAAAATAATGAAAAATTAAATACAATAATTTAGGGGTAAAATATACACAATATGATATATGATAATAATAAGAAATTGATGGTGGTTTTTATTGGATTAGTTAAGACTGGGATTTAATTTGTGGTTTTTAGCATGATGAATACAAGATTCATCATACCCCTATACTTAAACCATGCTCTTCCTCGAGCATCTAAAGAATGAAGGGGTCGGATTAATTCCTGACAGTGCGCGTGAAATTTTCAAGGCTCGATCTTTCGAAGACTCTTGACCTAAGTGATCCTAAATTCTCAGCTTATCCATGCTCTAGTCAGAAGGAATCCAACTTCTCTAATTATCAGACTCTCTTTTTGTACATATAGTATAAGGATATGAAATTTAGTGTACTGCATTTCATGAGAGCCGAGTCGATACATCACTCAAAGTTCTAGTCCCAAAGACTCTCCTCTAAGCCTAATCCTCAATACTAGGGAATAAGTCTATTCTTGCTTCACTCAACCGTCTCATTAGTTTGTCAGACTTGAAATGTTGATGGACAACCAGATGATGGAGGTAATGGGATTGTGTCTATTTTTCTCACCCTCACATTGGAACAAGGGACCTCTCGAGTGCCTTTTTACTCAACACATGTAAATTTTAATAATGTTGATCAATGTGTCCGTCAAAAGAGTTGGAGTCGTCTGCACTTGTTTTTCTGGGAGTACACCGGGGTGTGTCTTTTCTGAGTATCTAAGATACCTTCGACACCCAGATTGTATCGCTTACGATACAGAGCCCTTTTTGTGGTGTCAGCCCGACTCCTTGGCCTAATTAGCGCTTGGTCCAAGTGGACACTTTGAAAATGTTTGGGAGCGCTCGCCATTGGTGGAAGCTCATTTGTAATTTGACTTTGGTATTTAGAGCTTTTTCTTTGACATTTCATTTCTTTTGTTGGCTAGCTCCACAGCTTTTACCAAAAGTTGGCGCTCACTGATCAACAACTTTCATTAAGTTTCATCACACCCTGGCACATAGGTAAATATCAAAGAGATAGCATATGAATCTTGTTCACATACTGGCTATGGTTTTGCTGACACTCAGGTTTTCTAAAGCCTTCATTAATTTTATCCCATCCTCGAATATCATTAGATCGAGTCTAAACTCAAATATCTGGTTCCTAGTTCCTCAAGTGATATCTCAACTCAGCTCATCAATCATGCAGTTGTGGAAGTGACAATACTGATCATATTTTTCTTGAAGGTAGAGATGAAGAGTGCAATATAGCGCTCAAATCTTTCAAACCAAGGAAGTGTGGATATTTAAGTCTTAAAAACCCTAATGACTAAGGCATGTTAACTCAGACTCTCAAGATCACAGAAATCCAGTGTCCTCAAAATCCTCAAGCCTTGAGTGAGTGTGGAAGTGTCAGGAATACACCAACTCCTTGGTTAGTGATTTTGTTGTGTGATTTTTGGCTTTTACAGATTTTTATGGGTTTTATTTTTTATTTTTTTATTTTTATTTTTTTGATTCTTCGGAGAGACAATGACTGGCCCAGGCTCAAATAAAAGTATCCACTCCGAGCCAGTATGGGTGTAAGTACGGGCCGAGACCCGTGTTACTTGAGGACGGGGCCATATGCGATGTCCTCTAAACCACCCACTCTGCTAAGGGAGACCAAGGTTCCCTCACTGAAAGTGTCTACTAAGCCTAGTAGTCAGAGTCAAACTCCAAGAAGGGTTTTTAATTTTCAATTTTCAATTTTTTTGACAGGAATATTTACAAAAAATTAATTCCTCAACTTTAATAAACAATTTTTACAAGGTTTTTACAACACTCAGTTCACAAGTTTACCAAAACCCAGCCCGAAAATAAAATTTAAAAAGGTTTCAAAACACGAGCTAAGGCTAAAGTAAATATACAGTAATATATGGTATACCCCTCTATACATAAATTTTGATATGTCTCATAGCACAAGTGCCATGAAGCCAAGGCTCGATTCAAATATCGGGTGATATAGCGGAACTGAGGGGGAGGGTCCCCCTATACTTAGGACAAAATCGACCTAAGTACAAGAAGACAGAACGAGGGAGGGATGAGCAGGCAGGTCCCCCCTATATTTAGGCTACAAATAGCCTATGTAAGGTCTGAATTAGGGGGGTGTTCTATGATACAAGGGTGGGGGGGGGGGGGGGTTCGTGAAATACACACACACACAGAGAGAGAGAGAGAGAGAGAGAGAGAGAGAGAGAGAGATACGGGGGAAGACGGTGGGGGTGAGTGTGTATGTGCAAGTGTAGGTGTGTGGGGGGGAGGGGGTAGATCATTAAGTGATCTACTCTTTCTTTCTTTTTCTTTTTTTTTACAACATGCTAGACTGGAAGTAAATATGCAAATGCAATATTTTTTTCAGATATGCCATGCAATCTGACTGATTAAAAGACTCCAGAATTTCTTCACAGATTCTTTTGCGGCCTCTTCAGCGGAAGCTCCCGACTTCACGCCTCCATGAAGACCGAGCGTCCTCGATGATCATGGGCCTTGCCACAAAAGAGAAATGTTAGAACACACAGAGAAATTAGATCAGCAGATATGATGCAAAAGATGATGCATGAAATGAGGATCTAAAAGATTTGAAATTATTCAACAAAAAATCAAAATTTAATAATTAAGCTAAGTCGTGTCCCTGGCAACAGAGCCATTTGATGAATGTAAAATTTGCCTCTTTAAGAATGAATAATAATCGTAGTATAGGAGACAAATTTGGTTCAGCAAAAACCATGGTCGTTTGAATGATGTGGAGTATTTATACTTGGCAAGTCTACCACGGTCGAACACAGGGACATGGCTACTTAATTTATTTATCGAATTTAGATCAATGAAGCACAAGGATGAACAATTCTCAATTTCAGGTCCATATGATGAACTATGCTATTTACAAAGCATTGCTATGATGTATGCAATTTTTAATTGATTTTTATGCAATTATTAAGTGAATGCATGAATATGATGCAAGAGAAGATGTATGCTGAACAACAGATTACAAATACACCCTAAAAATATGAGCAACATAATACAAAATGAAATCAGAGTCAATTTGATCATAACATGAAAAGAGGTCATCAAATCCAAGCAATAACCAGAAGAGCAGATTCTCATTTTTCACATAAAAATTTACTTCAATTAAAATAATGGTGAATGAGAAAATTAAACATGCTAAGATGTAGAGGACAAAACAAGGATCAAAATGACACTAAAATCATGCAATTTGGACCTACGATGCTCAAGTTATGAAGAAAATAGTGCAGGGGCATAATTGTAATAAAAATGCAAGAAATAAAAGGATAAATATTGCATTTAGGTCCATAGAGGGATCTAAATGCAAATAAAGAAAACTACATGGGCCCCTGTGTAAATTGTCTATGTGCGGGGGCATTTTTGTAATTTCCAAAATCCGATGGGGTATCCCTGTAAAATACCCCAAGCGCGTACGTGAGGCACGCGCCTGGAGGACCAAAATGCAAATACCAGTTTTTTCCAGGGTCTTTCATGCAAATTTCCCAGACCCTCATGTGCTAGGGACGTGAGGCGCCTAGGCTCGGGAGGTACCCTCAGGGTTGGGATAAGTGGCAGCTTCTTGTGGCTTGGGTCGAGGTCAGGTGGGACCCGAGCCTGTAGCTTCAGCTGGAGGTTTGGCTTCCACGTGTCTTCATCTCGGCCGTTCGATCCGGGTGATCGGACGGCACCTGTACTTTCATCCTCCTCCGTAGTCCGCCGGAGAAGGCGGGTCTCCGGTGGACTCGATGGAGCTCCACCGTTCTCCAAGACGCCTTCTGAAGATCTGAGAAGATACCCGAGCTCTAGCGAAGCAGCTGGTGACGCGGCGGTGCTCCGACAGCGAATGGATTGGCAGATCGATGGTGTGCCATCAGTGGCGGAGGAGGAGACCGGCTCCTATTCTAACTCCGATCATTAACGTCGTGAGCACCTGCAAATGTTAGAAATAGCCGAAGCGTGCTCGTGATGAAGTGAGTGGGTGAGATGGAGGCCCTGGGTGACGGGAGGCGGTGGCCCAATATCTTCTTCTCCGGTGAGATGAAGAAGAAGGGGAAATCGAAGTGGGGTGGCTCTAGAGAAAGGGGAGGTGGTCGGCGTGGAGGAGTGATAGATGGTGAAGCTCGGGAGGTGTTCAGGTGGTGGTGGAAGGTGGTGTAGACGATGAATAAATTAGGAGAAGTGTAAGTGAAAATCACCTTACCGGAGCAAGGCGTAGATGGCGGCTGAATTGGCTTGGGCTGAGGCTCAGTCGAGCCTCGGGGTCATCGCCCGGCGAGGTCAGCCGGGCCTCGGAGCTTGGCGGAGCGTGGAGGCGCCCGCAGCACGACCATGGCGGCTGTGGGTCAACACCGAGCAAAATCCATCTTCGCCTCGACGTTCCGCCCCTCCGCTATCACCGGAGGGGCGGAGGAGGCTAGGATCAAGCCCGATAATGGTGGACTATCGATGAAAGTGGCGGGGGAGAGGTTTTTATAGGGGGAGGAGCTCCGGAGGTTACATAGTGAAGGGGTTTTCGACGAGGATTTTGATGGCGAATGGAGTGATGGCGAGGGGTCCTGGAGGTTACGTGAGGAAGAAGGAAGGTAGGGCTTCGTGGGCCGACCGTTTGGAGAGAGAGGGAAGGCCGGAGTCGCCTTCCAAAATAGGAAGGGGGTGGTGTGCGCGCGAGGTGAAACGGCTGGAAGAGGGGGTTACGGAGGTAGGAGATGAGCTCCTAGCCGTTGGATCTTTTGATCCGATGGTTAGGATGGGAGCGCGTGGGAACGGTGGAGATCAGATCATAGAATCTGATCGGTCGGCTGGAGGCGAGGCGTTAAAGAGTGGTCTAGATGAAGCGATGGTGGAGATCGGGCAGCTACAGGGAAGGGAAGACGTGGAGTATGGGGAAGAGTAGGATAAGAAGTGATCGGGCGGCTGAAGTGAGAGGCTGACGTGGGAAAAGGAAGGGCGTTGGATGTAATGATGATCGGACGTGGAGGTTAAGGCACTAGCGAGCGGTTGAGATTGATCAGAGGTTTAGATCAGACGGTGGATGATGGGGCAGAATTCAACAGATGAGATGGAGGCGGGGGAGAGTAGATCCAACGGTCAGGAATAGCGCCGGGTGGCGGAAGGAGGAGCGGCCACGTGGACGGCCCAGAGGGCGCCACATGACCCAATCAGAACAATTCAAAGAATAAATACAAAGATAAATACAAAAGAATTAGTTAGATGCAAAATTAGGAAAAAGTCAAAACATGAAAGTTGCTCGTCTCGACGAGATCTACAACTTTCATGTTGGTTAAAAAGACAAAAGAGGTCATTTGTACAAAATGTATTTTTAGAGGTATTTTTAAGGGGGATAAAAACACCAATTTTTATCTTTAATTGTTTTTGTAATTTTTTTAGGCTTTCAAAGGTCAATGATTTATAGATAATTATTCTACCTAATTTTAGAGGTTTTTGAAGATAAAATAAATACAAGAAAAATAATGAAAAAATAAATACAATAATTTAGGGGTAAAATATACACAATATGATATATGATAATAATAAAGAATTGATGGTGGTGTTTATTGGATTAGTCAAGACAGGGGTTTAATTTGCGATTTTTAGCATGATGAATACGAGATTCACTAGACTGTGCACGGAATTTTATTCTTCCCAATATCTCATGAGTGAGCTCATGTCTTCCGATTCAGTAATGAACCTGTAAAATCCCTTTTGAGAGATCTTATTACTCATATGCCCTTGCATGCACACCAGCTTGCCGGTATATAGACCTTAATTAGGTCATCAACCTATTGGCTGCCAAATGTATATACTCAGACATATAGTAACACATCTGTCTTTCGGACAGAGGATGCGTGCCTATATCTTGACAGCATACGACATAGGACTTTGGTTATCTCGATCTCGTTAAGTCAACTCTTTAACCTAACTAATCTGACACCTCTGAATCTCTATTCCCATGCAGAGGACCTGCATCAAGAGGTCGATCAGATATCAGCCAAGTGAGAAAGGATTGACATCTCCTACTCAGGTTGGATATCCTCTCTTAACAATCATTTGGCGGTACTTGATGAGTCCTCAATCTAACTCTTTAGATATTCATCCAAGCACCAGCCTCTATGATTCAATAATTGAATAAACAGTTGTATGATCATCAAGGTGGCCATGGTACATGACCCTAATTGTACTAAGGGACCTATTATGCAAATTGGTTATTCTTCATTTCGAGTCATGGAATGATATTCGCATAAACATTTATTGCATAATTGCTCACCGTGGGCTCGCATATCCCATTATCTCCCACTATTCCAAAGAGCCATTAAGGGGCTAATCATTTAAACCCGCACTCTTGTAACAATCATAGGCTATTTAGAAAAATAGCTTGGTAAGCTGATCAGTCACTCTGTTCCCAAGAGACTGTGCCAAGTCCTTTTACGACACTTGCATATCCCCTAGTAACAGTGTTCGCATCCAATGCGAATGCTGCATCTTATGCAACCAATACTCAATATTGTCCGTTATAGTGTCCTTGACACTACATCTTAATAATTATTATAACTAATATGTAATTTCCATTATCCTTATAAAAACACCCTTATTCGTGGAGATCTCTATCTCCCAAGGTATTCGTAGTTAAGACCTTTTAGATCTCCATCTATAAAGTCTTAATTTCTTGAAGATAAGACTTAGAGATCACTATCTCTAAAGTCTTGTCATCTTTGAAGATATTGTTATTACTGTAACCGGGTGTTTTATCTCCATAGTAGGATTAGTAACAATTTACTACTCCCACTGCATGGCAGACATGTGGCTTTTGTACACATCAAGCACACACTCGGCTTCTCGTAACTGATGCATAAGGGCAACCGGTTTAGCATTCACTTCCTCAACTCTTTGAGGTGCTATCCCTTTAGACAGGTCACTACCACATCTTAAGGGAAAGAAGCCTTTCTTGGAATTTTCCAGAAAATGTAATATGTCCAAGGTGTACTACTAATGTGACGGTCCCAATACCCTCTTCTCTTTGCTTCTGAACATCTTCAGAACTAAGATCTAAGAGGTATCCTTGAGATCATATCTCAATGTATGGAATAGCCAGTCTATAAAACACTTATTATTATCCTTATATCATTCCAAATGATTAGGATATTATCTACATTTAGCACAATGAAGGCAATGACACTCCCACTAAGCTTCACACGGTTCATCAAGATTCTATATGAAATCATAACATTTATAATTTCATCAAATCTTATGTTACAAATACAAGAAGCTTATTTGAGTCCAAAGACGGAGTTCCTTAGCTTGCATACCTTGCTTTCCTCAACCATGAAGCCCTAGGGCTACTTCATGTGAATATCCTCAGAGAGGTATTAATAGAGGAATGCAATCTTGACTCGCATCATGAATATGTCATAGTCAAGTTGTGTAGCTATGGTTAGCAATATTCTGATGGGTTTAAGCATGGTCACTGAAGAGCAAGTCTCATCGCAAGCGATGTCTTCTCTTCAGTGTGTAGTTCATGGCTACGAGCCGTGCTTTGAAGGTCCCTACCTTCTCATCATGTTCCCTCTTTCTCTTGAAGATCCATTTACACCTTAATGGGTCTAACCCTTATAAGTGGATCCTCGAGGGTCCATTTACAACACTTGTATATGAAGTCTACATTAGACTTTTATTGCTAACATCCATCTTTCCATGCTATGATCTTCAGAAGCTTCATCACATGAAGTCGGATCATTGTCAGATTCAACTGACACATGGAATTCATCCTCAAACTTATTTGAAGAGGTATTAATGTTTCATCTTTAATTGTCTATTTAGTTTCCGATTTCAGGAGCCCCATTATCTTCTCAAGATTAAATGAGTTCCTTCACTTTATTTTCATCTTGATTCTTAAGAGCGTAGCACTCTCTGGTGCTAGATTCCAGCTTACTAGCATGGAACCTTGTTAGGATATATAATGTAGTCTCTACCACATATATATACCTGGAAACTAAGAGATAGTTATGCTAAGATTAATCATTGATCAAATCATGTCACACATGATCAATTGTATCTCCCTACAACTCTATTGAGTTAAGGTGCATTAGGAGGATTGAGATAGGAATGATATTCACATCTCCATAAGGTATTCCTTGAATTCATTTAATAGGTACAAGCTACCTCGGTTAGATCAAATTCATTTCATCTTCCTTCAAACTTTGGTTCTAAACCAAAATTGTGAAATCTTTGAATATTTCAAAGGTTTCTTAGGTGAAGAGAAGAAATCTCATATCATACATAATCATCAATAGATATCACATATCCATAATGTTTACTATGATATAGATGATTCACATACATCAATATGTACGAGATCCTGAATACCTTGGCATCTTACACCTTTCCCAAAGAAGGGTGTATTGGATATTTTACTTTGAATACAATATTCATAAGTATGCAAGTTTTGAAATTTTAGACATTCTAAAGTTTCATCTCTTACTTGTCCATTGATCTCATCAATAGACATATTCCAAAACATGATGCCAGATCATTGTCAAGCGATCTTCATCCTCCTATTGATCTTTAAAGGTTTAATTTTCAGTATTAGAAATCTTAATGAACTATTCATTAATTTTCTAACTTAGTGGAGTCCACTAGATGTTAGACTACTATCTAAAATATATCCATCATAACTCTTTTTGATAGGTTTATTACAGAATTCATGTTTATTTCCAACATTTAGAAATAAACTATGAGTGTATTTCTAATATCCAGGTCACAGAGACATTCTCTAAGACTAAGGACTCCCACTGAAAATATGAAGTCTATTGATCCAGTGGAAATTGTTGCAACAATTGCATCAATTCCAACATGGATGACCATTAAACCTTAAGATCAAATTTCTATTATTCCAATACATATGCAACCAATTGCAAGTATCATTAGAAGATTGAGATACAATTATTAGACTTTATCTTATCAAATAAGTAAGTAAATTTCAATGATTAAATGTATATGTAGATCATTCTGATGCACTATCTGATTCCTTCTATAGGGATTCTAGATAGACTTGATAGTCATACTATCGATACATTGCCTTATTGTAGTATTGGCATTCATCCAGCTCTTTGGGTGTCATATGGAAGTCACATAAGTACAGTCAACTCTTTGACTTTCCTTCTCGCTTGGGTTCGACCCATGCTTCCACTGCTCTCTTCATCTATAAGCAACCATTGCTTAAGACAAAGGGTCTCTTATGCCGAATTCAAAGGATTTCAATATAGAGCATTTCAACATTTGTGTATGCTTCATTTAATTTCATACAATATGAATATTCTGAAGCTTCATGAATGACTGGAGTATAGATAGTAGAATGATGACACTCATCATATCTACACACATCTTAACTCTTAAAGATTTAGGTTTAGGCAGGTACTCAAACATTTTGAATACATTCATCTCTTATAGAGTCACCATTCTACATGATGCAGAGAACCATGCCATTCATGATAAAATATCAAGAGCACATATGCATGCCAAAAACATCTTCTTAGATTTTATAAGGATTATTCGACAATTACGATCATCATCGACATGTCACTTCCAAAGTACATTCGATGAGAGATCAAGACTCTAGAGACATACAAACCCTAGGGTTGTAGTCCTATTGTCTATTTAATTATCATTCCTCATTATTATCAGGAAGACTTGCACATTGCAACCACGTACATTATGTGTCCAAGTGCAAGTACAATATCTTGATCATGGATCCAATCCATGATATTTTACTGGTTATTTTGAGTATACTATTGAGTGGGTTTAATGAAGGATTATCTGAAATAAGAAATTTTCATAAATGTATATAAATATAAATATATATATATATATATATACACATATTTTTACTTTGATTCATGAATTTTTTATATCAAAGTTGTCTTGCCTTGTCAGCATTGAAAGTTCATTCCCTTGATCACTTTCAATGCAGGAGATATACTTACCGTTATATCTTAGCAAGATATGGGATCTCCTTCCTTATCTTTGTTACATCCCAATAATATGAGAACCTGTAACTCGGATAAAAAGAAGCGGGAACACATTCTGCCTTGCGAGTCCAACTTGCATTTCCCAATTTTGGTCTTTGATGAATCCTCATTCATCACTCTTTATTCTTTTTATTTTAGCTAAATATCTTGGCAAAAGCATCATGTATATAGTTATAAATACAATAAATTAGCAATAAGCATGCATTTGTTAATATTTAATAATTAGTATGTATTTTGTGCAAAAATAAAAGAACAAAGAATAAAAGAAAAAGAAGGAAATATTTAGAATAAATATTGAGTGACCTGTACCCAAGAGAGGGTCCAGTATGGGCTTGATCGCCAAAAGAAGTAGAGAGATAGGGCCACTCTACCTTGTGGATATCTATCACCTATATTTTCACAAAAATAAAAAATAAAAAGGTGTTTTTATCCCCTTACATATTTCTAAAATCAAAACAAAAATTAGAAATTTAAAATAAAAAATAGAATAAAAATCTCTCTCTCTCTCTCACCTTGTATATAATACATGTAATATGTATCACTACCTATTTATTTTATACTTGTAATAACCAATAAAAATAAAATAAAAATTATTTTATACTCCAAATATCATGTTGTAAATAAATAAAATATAAAAATTGGGGTATTTGTGTAAAAATAAAAAAATAAAAATAATTGTACAAAATACACTATGTATTTTATACATGTATATAATATAATATAATGTACATACCATAATTTATTTTTATAAAAATAAATAAAAATCACAAAAAATAGTTTGAAAATAATAAATATTTTTCATTTTTAAAACTTTATAATTTAAAATCATTTCTATTTTTAATTGATTTTACAATTCTTTATGACTTCCTATTTTCTGATTGGTCCAGGAGGGCTGTTGACCCCGGTCAACTACCCCTCCTGGACCTTCCCTTGTGCGGATCCAGGTTTTTGCTCTCATTTCTCCAAAATTTCTCGCCCGGATCTTGCACCTTCTTGTCCTAATTTTGGCGTATGCATCTCCCTAGTGGATCGGTGATCCTCGCGGATCCCTAAGGAGTCACGGGTCGACCTCGGTTCGTGCGCGTGCTTTGATTCTTCCAAGCTTCATGGAACGTGCTATAAAGCTTTTCATTTGCTCTCCCAGCTGGCTAGCTCACGCCACACACCCTTTTGATACCCTAGAACGCTCCGCCTTGGTGACAGCAACCGGAGACTGTCTTCGGTCGTCGGAAAGGTGTGTGCAATCGACGCTCGCCTCTCGTGGTCGGAATGCCGCCGCGATGAGCCTCCTCTGCCAGCCGCAGCGAAGTTGAGGCAACGACCACCATCGTACGCATCTCCTGGAGCTCAGGATTCTACTAGGACCCTCAGGTAACCATTCCGTAGTCCTTACATCCCTTATCTGATTCAATCTTTCATCTACACTCCGTCGCCGCTCCGCCAGCTCCGACCAACCGGTCGGAGCCCCATCACATCCATTCACCCGCTTCGATCGATGATCCAGATCATCCTCCATCTTCCCTCGCCATCTGATCATCCTAATCTTTGCTCAGATAGCCAAGATTAGGCCCTAGGTCTACCTTATCGCTTCGCCGGACACCCCCTTCCATTCACCGTTGCTTCTCTTTATCTTAGGCCAAATAACCCTGACCGGAGCCTTGCTCCGAGTCCGAGCTTTGCCCTGCAGGTCTTAGCGCACGTGGTAACACCCCATATTGCCTTTGACCACCTTTGTCGGTGCTCTCCTAGGTCCCAGCCATTGTCCTGAAGATCTGATCGTCAACGACTCCATCAGCCCTGACTATTCGACACGGAGGGCCCTCATGCTTCTGTTGGCGCCGACCGATCATTCATCGGAGTCTCCGATCTCCCTTGGTGCTCCGGTGAACTTCGCTCAGGCGCTGTTCTTCCAGAGCCCTTCTCTGACATCAGATCGCGCACCTCGCCCAGATGCCATCCTCGTCGTTCATCTCCAGCAGCTATCAGGCCGTTAGATGTCAGATCTAACGGGCCCCGTACCGCCCACGTCCTCAACATCTGACGATCGTTGGATTTGACAGTTGACAGTGCCAGAGCCGCACGTTCACACCCACTCAGCAGCCACCACTTGTCCTCCCCACGCGCAGCCCACGTGCTGCATGGGTAATTTGCTTAGTCTCCCCTATATTTATTTCAGTTTGTCTTTTAGTCTGTGAAAATAAAAGTATATAGTAGGACAGTTTGCACTTTAGTGCATTTAGTTTCCCTTATTTGCTTTTTAGTCATGTCTGTGTGGACCCACGTGCTTCGTCACGTGTTATTTGGGGATATTTGCAGTATGCACCTTGTATTTCTTTACTGTTATGGTTTGAAGTTTTAGTTTTCATATTTGCAAGTATTCCCATGTGCGTACGGATTTGTGACATGTTCTGATATTTGTGGAGAAATTGCAGTTTTGGCCCTGGATTTTTCCCATATGTTCTTAATTAGCCCCAGAACTTATTTTCTTTGCATTTTGGTCCTTGTGTGCTGTGTGTTTTATTTTTTATTTAATAAATAACAAAAATTGTCCAAAAATCACAAAATTTTGATACATGGCTCCTGCCATGGTGTAGGAATTTTGATGAATTTTTAGTCTTATTTTGTTTTCATTTATTATTTTTAAAAATTCAGAAACCTTAAAAATTGTTCCTGTCTGTTTTAGAAAATCAACTAAAATTGATAAAAAGACTTGAAAAAAAAATAAAAAAATCCTTATTGTGTGTTTTGTTGTGTTTTAACTTCTATCCAATGTTCACTTTATTCCCATTTATAAAAACCATAAAAAATTAAAAAAGTAAAGATCTTAGAAAAATCAGTAAAAATTCATAAAAAAAATCAAAAAAATGTGTTTTCAGTTACTATAGTTAATTTTTATTTTATAGTTTATCATAAAAACATTATTGGTATTTTACATGCACTTTAAGTAATATTAACTTGCCTTTATATCTCAGCTGGACATTATTTGTTATTTTTTATTTTATTTCATTTTTAGAAAACGAATTAAAAATCAGAAAAACCCCATAAAATCCACAAAAACATTTGAATATTATAAAAAAAACACAAAAATATTTTTATTTGAATTTTTTGAGTTTTTTTGTGATTTAAATAATTGTTTAAGTGTTGATTTTTGATTTCTTTTTATCCTTTCTTTTATTTTAAAAAATCACTAAAAATTTAAAAATATAAAAACCACCACTTCTTTGTTTTCCTTGGATTTCTGACTACTTTGTAGCGTTAACATCACGTACTCCTTGTGTTCGACCCTGGTAGATATACCAGGTAAATAAATTAGCGAGACCGCTCTCTTGGTTTGATTGATTGATATTTATTTTTTGTAGTCTTACTTTTCTTGTCGAGTCCGATCTGAGTGGTTGAGGTCGCAACGACCATTGATACCATTTTACCTTAGTCGCTCAAGCCATTCTTCAGAATGGCACCGTTGCCGGGGAACACGACTTAGTTGTCCGTTTTCCCTTTTTCGGCTTTATCTTTATTTTATTTTTATTTTTCTTCTCTTTTCTTTTGTTTTGATTTCTTTTTATTTTTATTTTTTTGGTTTTATTCCTTTTTATTTCATTTCCTTTGCTTTTATTTTTGCATTTATTTTCCTTTTTTCCCTTTTATTTTATTTTCCATTTTTATTTATAATAATAACTGTGGACTGACATTTCTGTTCTGCCTTTCTTGCGAGGCCCGACGAGCGAGGGCGGCGATCTTCGGAGAGCTGAGGCACCCGCGTTACTTGAAGGCATCTCGTTTCTGCATCGAGCCGCATGAGAGAGGAGGAGTAGAACTTGGGGAGTTGTAGTGTAGTTTAGTGTAGGCTTAGTTTATTTTCTGCATATTATTATTGTAATAATATAGGACAGACTCTGGACTCAGACTTGGTGTTATCTCGGGGTCTATTTTGCCGAGCACCGGTGTGCTCGAGGGACCTCACCGTGGATTTTCGCCAATTTTGTTTTTGACTGCATTTTATTTTCTTTTTGATTCTCAAAGCTTTTGGCCATTAGACATAGGATTTTTGCTTGCTTGTGACGTAATTACTTAAGGCCCAACCCTAAGTGCATATCTGTTCCTATAGATCGTTAATTGGACTTTATTAATTAAATCATAAATAAAAAGTTAACTCGGTCGCCTGAGGGGTCACGTGCCGCTAGAGGTCGTATACAGCATTGGCAGGATCCGTTGTGGCGGACACCGATCGGCATCAGAGATCAGACCCCAACCCCTCTTGTTGACCCGTTAGCTACAGTTCTTCGCGAGTAGAAATTATTTATCTAAAGCCAATTTCTTCTTGCATCATATAGATAGGTTTAATTCAGTCTTCTAATTTATGCGCGGATCACTCTGCATGTAGAGAGCTAAAGTCAGATACGCATTTTTTAATCTGCATGCATCATAGTGTTTGATCGCGCATCGGCTTTTTCGACTTCTCCCCCTATTTTTGGACTTAAAATAATCAGGAGAATCAAAAAATTCGTTAGGCATTGTTTGCTTTGAAAAAATCTCTAAAAATGAAAAAAACATAAAATTGGGACTGTTAAAGCATACTTGATCCCAAAAGACACATGACCTAAAAATTTGTCTTGGGAGAGTAATCCCCTCATTGTATGATTTGGATGAGGGAGAGAGTGACCCGCATACTAGGTTAGAGTCACATCCGACCTCTCTACAGACTATTGGTTTCATGTTAGTCGTTCTCTAGTGAGGATCGCTCTGGTTTCCAGTAAAGCGGGCCCATTATCCTTAACAGAGCGAGTCGATCGGGTAGCCGGTAAACGGTCTGCGACTTGTACTGGCTGGGAAAGATCTAGCCTTGGGATCGAGATAGTCTCCTGGGAGCGTTGGATTCCCAACAGCTCGCTTAATCGCTCTGAAAGACTATTTGATCACCTAATAAAATCGACAAGATACCGAACCTTTACGGTCATCAGCTCTACGTGAGTAGGTGAATTGAGGGTTTGCTTGACCGATCTTGTGTGTTTTTCCAGATCTCATCCGCCTTCACTCGCCACATCAAGATGATGGGCCGGAGGTCCCTTAGGCAACCTCTGGCTACACCGCTTTCGAGCACTCCGGCCTGCTCATCTAGGTTGGTTCGCGAGAGCCGAGACCCGCTCTCTGAACCCGAGTTTAACTCCGTCCTATTCCCCCTCAACCACCCTTCTACCAGTCCTGAGGTTCCCGAGCAGAGACCGCAACAGACAATAGATGATTTATCGACACCTGAGTTTGGGTCTTTTGCCTTTGTAGAGACCATGGTCAGCAGTGAGGAGCGCACCGATAGACCCAGTGGGAACCAGACTTATGTACTTGATCAGGGTGCCATCAACAACACCCTATTAGCCTCCTTAGATACCATGCAGTGTCAGATTAGGGACCGGGGGACTTTCATGGTGGACATGCATCGAGAGATGGAGCAGATGAGAGCTGACCGAGAGCAGCGCAGAGCCGATGGAGGAGGAGATATTCCCGAGGACAGAGAGCCTGAGGAGCCAGCACAGCCAGCAGCACCTGCACAACCAATGAGAGAGTTGCACAACCCTGGTGCAACCCTGACCCATAGATGGATACAATTGCCAGCCATTTTGGGAGATTTCAAGCTCCCGCCTCAGACTATCCAGCTTCTACCCCAATTCCACGGACTAGCCATAGAGGAGCCACACCTTCATCTCCAAGAGTTCGAGATGATCTGCAGTACTGTCCACGATCGACTCGTGGACGAGGACACCATCAAGATGATGGCCTTCCCGTTCTCCCTCGTAGACAGAGCAACCAACTGGCTGAAGCACCTAGGGAGATTCATCACATCATGGGAACAGCTCCGGAACGAGTACTTGAACAACTACTATCTACTCGGCCGGACGAATGCAGCCAGGGCCCTGATCAACAGCTTTTCCATGCTCCCCAACGAGCAATTTTATAAAGCATGAGACAGGTTCAGAGAGCTCATAGATCGGTGTCCTCATCATGATATATCCAAGCCCAACCTTGTCCGGAGTTCCTTCTACGGGCTTACATCGGAGTTGCAGGGGCTAGTCAATGCATCCTATAGGGGTTCCTATTTCTCCAAGGATGAGGATCAGGTCTGGGCCATCTACGAGGAGATGACAGAGAACTACACAGTGATGTCCCAGACCTGACTGTATGCACAGGGGAAGCCCACACCACAGGCCTTGTCCTATCAGAGAATAGCACGGGTCGATGCCAGTCCATCTACTTCATCAGCAGCTGCAGCACAGGTAGAGTCGACGATCGCTGATATGGGAATTATCAACGAGAAGTTGGACCGCATCGAGCTTATTGAGAAGAAGCAGTGCCAGAGCATGACTCAGATAGATCAGATGACACGGACGTTGAGTGACCTGAAGACCCAGATCATGTGTCTCCATGAGGCACAGACGGCTTCTCAGCCCCGTCTCAGGTCACGGGCAGATCCCAGCAGCAGCAACAGCACGACCCAGCCTTCCGCTCACTACCGACAGGTGCATCAGATTCAGGCGGAGCAGCAACAACAACAGCAGTATGTCCAGCCACCACCATCTCAGGACAGCCAGATGCTAGTTTACCAGTGGATCAGCCCCTAGCAGTTCTCCTTCCACCCACTTACGAGCATGAGCCGTTGATGGATGTCAACGGCATTTGGTATGACCGACCTCAGCCTGGGATCCGATGAGACCATCTCGGAGTTCGTTGGTCGATCGGAGGTACCTCTTCCCAACAGCAGCCTCTAGTTCAGGGTTGCCAGATCAGTCATCAGCACCAGCATCCCTTAGTTCCCACAGCCACTTCCACCTTACCAGCAACATGGTCCTCGTCCCTATCAGCAGGGACAGTCATGGAGGCAGCAACAACAGCCTCAACAGTTTCATCCACAGTATCCCTCTCACCCTCAGCAGCAGCCTCACATTCAGAGAGGCCACCCGTCCGGTTCTCATGGGCCCGCCTATGAGAACCCAGCTTTAGATGATCTAGCACGTCTCATCTCCGAGCAGCAGGCTACCTTCAGATGGGAGATGGACGAGTTCCGTCAGGAGATGAGAGAGATAGTGAAGGGCAAGGCCGCCATACCCGCCCAGATTGAGCCAAACCCGAATAACCTTAAGAGGAAATCTGAGCAGGTAGAGGTTACAGAGGTTACCACTCCTAGTGATTCACTTGGTGATATTTCTGCATACACTTTTGATGCTGACTTTGTTACACTTAGGAGCGGTAGGATGCCAGCCGACGGTGCCTCGTCTGAACGACAACCACATGCAGACTCAGGAGCGCCAGACGAGGAGGAGAGCAGTGCTGATGTCGCTCGTGATGATGATGAAGACGGTGGTCCTGACGCCACCAAGGATGCTGATCCAGCTGACGGTACTGAGGTTGTCACTTCACCAGAGGCAGGAGGTGGTGCTGATTCCACCAGATTCAATGTTGAGCCAGAGCGCGGTGCTGATGGCGCAAGTCCAGATGCCCGTGGGTGGTATTGAGGCCACCATTTCTATTCATGTTGCATTTCCTTCTGTCATTATATCTCAGGACTATTCTGGTAATAAAGGATAGGGTTCTTCATTTGTGAGTCCATCTGTGATGCATGGAGATGTTTGTATGGATTCTACTTTGCCATAGCAGCAACGACCTGATCCTATCCCTCCATCTGAGGAGGGCCCAACCATCCCCTTCCCCCAAGCACTCCACTTGGCGAAGGGGACCAAAAAAAAAATCCAAAAAAATCACAGCAGCTAGAGTTCAGCTAGCAGATGATAGATAGATTTTAGATACATCTGACTCTACAGGAGGCCTTGGAGCACATCTCTCTCTTCCAGAGGAGCCTTAAAGAGAAGATCACTATTCGCAGGAAGAGGAGGAACCATCACTCAGAGATCCATGTGCTCACTCGTGCCACCTGCTTCGCCATCCAGAACCATCTGCCAGCCAAGAGGCCAGATGCAGGAGCTCCCTATGTCAGATGCCACATACATGAGCAGAGGTTCGATCAGACTCTACTAGATAGTGGCTCTTCCATCAACCTACTTCCGGTAGCCTTACTCGACCGATTCGAGTTTGGCCCTCTTCGACAGAGCAGGATGGTCCTTCAGTTTGCTGATCGATCTGTCAAGAGGCCGAATGGGTTGCTGAAGGACGTGGTCGTCACAATTCAGGACCTGAAATTCTCCATGGACTTCATTGTGTTGGACATGGAGATCCTTGAGTATGTGACCGATACCCCCATCATACTAGGACGCCCGTTCTTGATTCACGTCAAGGGCGAGAGTATACAAATACAGACGATCGATGAGACTAGAGCGTAAGATTCAGCTTGCTCAGAGCCGCACACAGACTTAGAGCAGATGACAGAGGCAGAGCGAGATGTCCACCAGGAGTGTGACTTAATGCTGGTGGTTGGGTGAAGCTCAGGCGACGGTCAAATGGAGATGGAGGAGATCGTAGGAAGCGGATTAAATTCGAGAAAATCAAGAAAAACAAAGATTAAAAAATCTCCTCACCGAAGCGAGGAGTTAGCAGAGGACTGGCCTGGGATTGAGCTCCGGTGGAGCTCTGGGTCTTCGCCCAGCGTGCGCGGCCGGGGCACGGAGCTCAGGGGTGGCTTGAACCACCTAGACACGGCGGAGCGCCGCCGTGGGTCAACACCAGGCCAACACCATCGTTGCCTCTTAATTCCTCCCCTCCGCTGTCACCGGAGGGGCGGAGGAAGCTAGGTGAAGGCCCAAATTGGTGGACGACGGCGAACGGAGGTGGAGGAATGGGTTTTATAGGTGGAGATATCCGGCGGTTACAGTGGTAGAAGGCGTTTTGGAGAGGCGGTCTAATGGCGATGGGGTAACGTCTGGGAGTTATGGGGATCGCGCGAGGATGGTGGGGTAGCGGGCTATGTGGGGCTACCGTTAGGAGAGAAAGGGGTGGCCGGAGGTGATGGCCAAAAAAGGAAGGGGGCGGAGGGTTTGCGAGTTGAAACGGCTGGGGAAGGGGGTTACGCGAGGTTGACGATGAGCCACAGCCGTTGGATCGTGAGATCCAACGGCTGGGAGTAGAACGTGCTTGGACAGTGGTGATCAGATCCTAAGATCTGATCGAGAGGCTAGGAAGTAGGCGGGGGAGGGTGGTTAGGATTGAGAGTTTGTTGAGATCTACGGCTAGGGTTGATAGGGTGACGTGGAAGCTTGAGGGTCGTAGGATGAGAGTTTGATCGAGCGGCTAAGGATCGGGCGCTAGTGGGCGGTCATGATCTGATCTAGGAGTCAGATCAAGGGTTGAGAATTGCGGCGGGGATGGAGGGTTGAGATGAAGGCGGAGATAGCGTGATCTAATGGCCCAGGAGAGGGCCGGGGTGGCGCGAAGGAGAGCGGGCCACATGGGTGGCCCAGAGGGCGCCACGAGGCCCAATGAAAAAAATCAGAAATAATTACAAAGAAAAATACAAAAGAAATAGTTAGAGGCCGAATTTGGAAAAAGTCAAAACATGAAATTTGCTCGTCTCGATGAAATCTACAACTTTCATGTTGGTCAAAAAGCCAAAAGAGGTCATTTGTACAAAAGCTATTTTTGGGGGGTATTTTTAAGGGGATAAAAACACCAAGTTTGTGGTTTTGATTTGTTTTTGTATTTTTTATCTTTTTAAGGGTCAGTGATTTATAGACAAGTTATCTACCTAATTTTTAGGGGGTTTTGAGTGAGAAAAAAGATACAGAAAAATAAGGGCAATTAAATACAATAAATTAATGGTAAATTATACACAATATGGTACATGATAAAAATAGATTATTAAAGGTGATTTTATTGGTTTATTTAAGACAGAGGTTTTAATAAGTGACTTTTAGCATGATGAATTCGAGATTCATCATACCCCTATACTTAAACCATGCTCGTCCTCGAGCATCTTAAAGAATGAAGGAGTAGGATTAATTCCTGACAGTGCGCGTGAAAATTTACAAGGCTTGATCTTTCGAAGACCCTTGACCTAAATGATCCTAAAATTCCAGGTTTATCCAAGCCTTCGTCAGAAGGAATCCAACTTCTCTGATTATCAGACTCTCTTTTTGTACATATAATATAAGGATATGACATTTAGTGTACTGCATTTCATGAGAGCCGAGTCGATGCATCACCCAAAGTTTCAGTCCCAAAGACTCTCCTCTAGACCTAATCCTCAATACTAGGGAATAAGTCCACTCTTGCTTCAGTCCACCATCTCATTAGTTTGTCAGACTTTGAAATGTTGATGGACGGCCAGATGATGGAGGTACTGGGATTGTGTCTAGTTTTCTCACCCTCTCATTGGAACAAGTGGCCTCTCGAGTGCCTTTTACTCAACACATGTAAATTATTATTTTGTTGATCAATGTGTCCGTCAAGAGAGTTGGAGTCGTCTGCACTTGTTTTTCTGGGAGTACACCGGGGTGTGTCTTTTCTGAGTATCTAAGATACCTTCAACACCCAGACTTGTATAGCTTACGATGCAGGGCCCTTTTTGTGGTGTCAGCCCGACTCCTTGGTCCTAATTAGCGCTTGGTCCAAGTGGACACTTTGAAAATGTTTGGGAGCGCTCGCCATTGGTGGAAGCTCATTTGGAATTTGACTTTGGATTTAGAGCTTTTCTTTGACATTTCATTTCTTTTGTTGGCTAGCTCCACTGCTTTTACCAAGAGATTGGCGCACACTGATCAACAAATTCCTTTAAGTTTCATCACACCCTGGCATTTTTAGATAAATATCAAAGAGATAGCATATGAATTTTGTTCACATACTAGCTAGCGTTTTGCTGACACTCAGGTTTTCTGAAGCCTTCATTAACTTTATCCCATCCTCGAATATCATTAGATCGGGTCCAAAATTAAATCTATGATCCTAGTTCCTCAAGTGATATCTCAACTCAGCTCATCAATTATGCAGTTGTGGAAGTGACTGTGCTGATCATATTTTCTTGAAGGTAGAGATGAAGAGTGCAATATAGCACTCAAATCTTTCAAACCAGAGGAGTGTGGATATTTAAGTTATGAAAAACCCTAATGACTAAGGCATGTTAACTCAGACTCTCAAGATCCCAGAGATCCAGTGTCCTTAAAATCCTCAAGCCTTGCGTGAGTGTGAATGTGTCAAGAATACACCAACTCCTTGGGTTAGTGAATTTTTGTGTGATTTTTATCTTTTGCAAATTTTTATGGGTTTTAATTAATAATAATTTTCTTTTTTTTAATTCCTCGGAGAGACAATGACTGGCCCAGGCTCAAATAAAAGTATACACTTTCAGCCAGTATGGGTGTAAGTATGGGCCGAGGCCTGTGTTACTTGAGGACGGGGCCGTATGCGATGTCCTCTAAACCACCCACTCTGCTAAGGGAGACCGAGGTTCCCTCACTGAAAATGCCTACTAAACCTAGTAGTCAGAGGCAACCTCACAAGAAAGATTTTCAGTTTTTCCATTTTTTAATACAGGAATATTTACAAAAATTAAACCCTTAAATTTTAATTTTTACAGGTTTTTGCTCAGTTCACTAGTTTACCAAAACCCAACCCGAAAAATAAAATTTTAAAAAGTTTTAAAAACGCGAGCTAAGGCTAAAGTAATATACAATAATATACGGTATACCCCCTATACTTAAAATTTGCTATGTCCTCATAGCACAAGTGCCATAAAGCCAAGACTCGGTTCAAGTACAGGGTGATACAGCGGAACTGAGGAGGAGGGTCCCCCTATACTTAGGCCAAAATTGGCCTAAGTACAAGAAGACGGGACGAAGGATGGAAGAGCGAGCAGGTCCCCCATATACTTAGGCTACAAATAGCCTAAGTAAGGTCTGTGTTAGGGGGGGTTCTATGATACAAGGGTGAGGGGGAGGGGGTTTGTGAAAAATAAATACATAGAGAGAGAGAGTGTGTGTGAAATATACAGGGGGAGGGTGGGGTGAGTATGTGCATGTGCAGTGTAGGTGTGTGTGTGTGAGGGGGGGGGGTTTGTGTACAGCATGCAAGACTGAAAATAAATATGCAGATGCAAGTTATCTATTTTTCTTTTACAAACTGCAATGCAATTTTGATTGCTACAATCTCCCAAATCCTTCACAGGTTCTTTTTCGGCCTCTTCAGCGGAAGTTTTCGACTTCACGCCTCCATGAAGATCAAGCGTCCTCGATCACCATGGGCCCTGCCACAAAAGATAGACATTAGAAAACCTGGAGACATTAAATCAGCAAATAATATGCAAAGAAATGATGCATGAAATGAGGACCTAGAAATTATTGAATTAATTTAAAAAAATCAAAATTCAAAAATTAAGCAAAGCCGTATCCCCGGCAATGGCGCCATTTGATGATCGTAAAATTCGCCTCTATAATAATGTGGAATTATGCTGCAGTACAGGAGACGAATTTGGTTCAGCAAAGATAATAGACTTTGAATGCTGTGGAATATTTATACTTGGCAAGTATACCAAGGTCGAACGCAGGGATACGACAGCCTAATGTGTGTATTGAATTTTGATTCATGAAGGCATAATGTCAATTAATTTCAGTTTCAGGTCCATATGCAAATTATGATGCACTATGATATTTACAAGGCGATGCCATGATGCATGCATTTTTTATTTTGTTTTTATGCAAGTTAAAATGATGCATGGTCGAACAATGCAAGAGAATATGCATGATGAATAAAATGTCAGAAATACCTACAATTATACCCTAAAATGAGAGCAACGTAATATAGAATGAAATTAGAGCCCATTTGAACACATCATTAAAAATCGGTCATCAAATCAATCAAGACAAGTAGAGCACGGTCCCATTTTTCACATAAAAAATCACTTAAATTAAAACAGTGTCAAATGGAACAAATAAGTATGCTAGAATGTAGAGGACAAAATAAGGATCAAAACGACACTAAAATCATGCAATTTGGACCTACGATGCTCAAGTTATGCTAAAAACAGTGCAAGGGCATAATGGTAATAAAAATGCAATAAAATAAAGGGATGAATATTGCATTTAGGTCTCTAGAGGGACCTAAATGCAAATAAAGAAAACCGCCTGGGGTCCTTTGTAATTTTTCTTTTGCGCGCAGGGACCTGTTTTTAATTCTGAAAACCTTCGAGGGCCTCCCTGTAATTTACCCAGGCACGCACGCGAGGCACGTGCCTGGGGACCTTTATGCAATTACAATAAACAGCAAGGTCTTTCTAGCATTTTGCCCAGCACCTCACGTGCGCTGCACATGAGGGGCTAGGCTTGGGAAGAGGCTTGGGTTCGGGTCCACGTGGCAGCTGTCTGTGGTTTGGATTGAAGCTCGGATAACCCGAGCCTATTGGTCTGGAGGGGAGGCTCGGGGTTCCACGTGGCTTTATCTCGACCGTCCGATCAGTAGGATCGGACGGAGGCTGTAGCACCTTCTTCATCGCGGGCCACCGGAGGAGGCGGGGCTCCGGCGACCCTCCCTTGGTTCCGTCGTCGCTCAATGGATCGTCTGAAGGTCGAAGGAGCTAGCTGGGCCTCCGACGAAGATCTCTGAGGCGGCGCGGAGCTCCGAAGATGTCTGGAGCTGCACGGCGAAGGACTGTCGTAGGAGGAGGGAAGCGTGAAGATGCTCCGACATGTGTTCCGGCCATTGAGGATACATGCAAGGGTTAGTGATAGCTGAAGCGTGCGGACGTGTTTTGCGAAGTGCGGAAGGTGAAATGGGAGCCGGCGGAGGTGGAGAACGTGGTGGCTCAGGCGATTCCTCCGCCATGGGGACGGAGGAGTGGAGTCGGGGTGCTAGGGGGTTCTGGAGGAAGGAGAAGGGTGCGCGAGGATGCTGGTGGTTGGGTGAAGCTCAGGCGACGGTCAAACGGAGATGGAGGTGATCGTAGGAAGCGGATTAAATTCGAGAAAATCAAGAAAAACAAAGATTAAAAAATCTCCTCGCCGGAGCGAGGAGTTAGCGGAGGACTGGCCTGGGATTGAGCTCCGGTGGAGCTCTGGGTCTTCGCCCAGCGTGCGCGGCCGGGGCACGGAGCTCAGGGGTGGCTTGAACCACCTAGACACGGCGGAGCGCCTCCGTGGGTCAACACCAGGCCAACACCATCATTGCCTCTCAATTCCGCCCCTCCGCTGTCACCAGAGGGGCGGAGGAAGCTAGGTGAAGGCCCAAATTGGTGGACGACGGTGAACGGAGGCGGAGGAATGGGTTTTATAGGTGGAGATATCCGGCGGTTACAGTGGTAGAGGGCGTTTTGGAGAGGCGGTCTAATGATGATGGGGTAACATCTGGGAGTTATGGGGATCGCGCGAGGATGGTGGGGGAGCGGGCTATGCGGGGCTGCCGTTAGGAGAGAAAGGGGTGGCCGGAGGTGATGGCCAAAAAAGGAAGGGGGCGGAGGGTTCACGAGTTGAAACGGCTGGGGAAGGGGGGTTACGCGAGGTTGACGATGAGCCACAGCCGTTGGATCGTGAGATCCAACGGCTGGGAGTAGAGCGTGCTTGGACGGTGGAGATCAGATCCCAAGATCTGATCGAGTGGCTAGGAAGTAGGAGGGGGCGGGTGGTTAGGATTGAGAGTTTGTTGAGATCTATGGCTAGGGTTGATAGGGTGACGTGGAAGCTTGAGGGTCGTAGGATGAGAGTTTGATCGAGCGACTAAGGATCAGGTGCTAGTGGGCGGTCATGATCTGATCTAGGAGTCAGATCAAGGGTTGAGAATTGCGGCGGGGATGGAGGGTTGAGATGAAGGCGGAGATAGCGTGATCTAACGACCCAGAAGAGGGCCGGGTGGCGCAAAGGAGAGCGGGCCACATGGGTGGCCCAGAGGGCGCCACGTGGCCCAATGAAAAAAATCAGAAATAATTACAAAGAAAAATACAAAAGAAATAGTTAGAAGCCGAATTTGGAAAACGTCAAAACATAAAAGTTGCTCGTCTCGATGAGATCTACAACTTTTATGTTGGTCAAAAAGCCAAAAGAGGTCATTTTTACAAAAGCTATTTTTGGGGGGTATTTTTAAGGGGATAAAAAAACCAAGTTTGTGGTTTTGATTTGTTTTTGTATTTTTTTATCTTTTTAAGTGTCAATGATTTATAGACAAGTTATCTACCTAATTTTTAGGGGTTTTTGAGTGAGAAAAAAGATACAGAAAAATAAGGGCAATTAAATACAATAAATTAATGGTAAATTATACACAATATGGTACATGATAAAAATAGATTATTAAAGGTGATTTTATTGGTTTATTTAAGATAGGGGTTTTAATAAGTGACTTTTAGCATGATGAATTCGAGATTCATCATACCCCTATACTTAAACCATGCTCGTCCTCGATCATCTTAAAGAATGAAGGAGTAGGATTAATTCCTGACAGTGCGCGTGAAAATTTACAAGGCTTGATCTTTCAAAGACCCTTGACCTAAATGATCCTAAAATTCCAGGTTTATCCAAGCCTTCGTCAGAAGGCATCCAACTTCCCTGATTATCAGACTCTCTTTTTGTACATATAATATAAGGATATGACATTTAGTGTACTGCATTTCATGAGAGCCGAGTCGATGCATCACCCAAAGTTCCAGTCCCAAAGACTCTCCTCTAGACCTAATCCTCAATACTAGGGAATAAGTCTACTCTTGCTTTAGTCCACCGTCTCATTAGTTTGTCAGACTTTGAAATGTTGATGGACGGCCAGATGATGGAGGTACTGGGATTGTGTCTAGTTTTCTCACCCTCTCATTGGAACAAGGGGCCTCTCGAGTGCCTTTTACTCAACACATGTAAATTATTATTTTGTTGATCAATGTGTCCGTCAAGAGAGTTGGACTCGTCTGCACTTGTTTTTCTGGGAGTACACCAGGGTGTGTCTTTTCTGAGTATCTAAGATACCTTCGACACCCAGACTTGTATCGCTTACGGTGCATGGCCCTTTTTATGGTGTCAGCCCGACTCCTTGGTCCTAATTAGCGCTTGGTCCAAGTGGACACTTTGAAAATGTTTGGGAGCGCTCGCCATTGGTGGAAGCTCATTTGGAATTTGACTTTGTATTTAGAGCTTTTCTTTGACATTTCATTTCTTTTGTTGGCTAGCTCCACTGCTTTTACCAAGAGATTGGCGCACACTGATCAACAAATTCCTTTAAGTTTCATCACACCCTGGTATTTTTAGGTAAATATCAAAGAGATAGCATATGAATCTTGTTCACATATTGGCTAGGGTTTTGCTGACACTCAGGTTTTCTGAAGCCTTCATTAACTTTATCCCATCCTCGAATATCATTAGATCTGGTCCAAACTTAAATCTATGATCCTAGTTCCTCAAGTGATATCTCAACTCAACTTATCAATTATGCAGTTGTGGAAGTGACTGTGCTGATCATATTTTCTTGAAGGTAGAGATGAAGAGTGCAATATAGCACTCAAATCTTTCAAACCAGCGGATGTGGATATTTAAGTTATGAAAAACCCTAATGACTAAGGCATGTTAACTCAGACTCTCAAGATCCCAGAGATCCAGTGTCCTTAAAATCCTCAAGCCTTGCGTGAGTGTGAATGTGTCAAGAATACACCAACTCCTTGGGTTAGTGAATTTTTGTGTGATTTTTATCTTTTACAAATTTTTATGGGTTTTAATTAATAATAATTTTCTTTTTTTTTAATTCCTCGGAGAGACAATGACTGGCCCAGGCTCAAATAAAAGTATACACTTTCAGCCAGTATGGGTGTAAGTACGGGCCGAGGCCTGTGTTACTTGAGGACGGGGCCGTATGCGATGTCCTCTAAACCACCCACTCTGCTAAGGGAGACCGAGGTTCCCTCACTGAAAATGCCTACTAAACCTAGTAGTCAGAGGCAACCTCACAAGAAAGATTTTCAGTTTTTCCATTTTTTTTAATACAGGAATATTTACAAAAATTAAACCCTCAAATTTTAATTTTTACAGGTTTTTACTCAGTTCACTAGTTTACCAAAACCCAACCCGAAAAATAAAATTTTAAAAAGTTTTAAAAACGCGAGCTAAGTCTAAAGTAATATACAATAATATACGATATACCCCCCTATACTTAAAATTTGCTATGTCCTCATAGCACAAGTTCCATAAAGCCAAGGCTCGGTTCAAGTACAGGGTGATACAACGGAACTGAGGAGGAGGGTCCCCCTATACTTAGGCCAAAATTGGCCTAAGTAGAAGAAGACGAGACGAAGGATGGAAGAGCGGGCAGGTCCCCCCTATACTTAGGCTACAAATAGCCTAAGTAAGATCTGTGTTGGGGGGGGGGTTCTATGATACAAGGGTGAGGGGGAGGGGGTTCGTGAAAAATAGATACATAGAGAGAGAGAGAGTGAAATATACAGGGGGAGGGTGGGGTGAGTATGTGCATGTGCAGTATAGTTGTGTGTGTGTGGGGGGGGGGATTTTTTTTGTGTACAATATGCAAGACTGAAAATAAATATGCAGATGCAAGTTATCTATTTTTTTTTACAAAATGCAATGCAATTTTAACTGCTGCAATCTCCCAAATCCTTCACAGGTTCTTTTGCGGCCTCTTCAGCGGAAGTTTTCGACTTCACGCCTCCATGAGGATCAAGCGTCCTCGATCACCATGGGCCCTGCCACAAAAGATAGACGTTAGAAAACCTGGAGATATTAAATCAGCAAATAATATGCAAAGAAATGATGCATGAAATGAGGACCTAGAAATTATTGAATTAATTTAAAAAAATCAAAATTCAAAAATTAAGCAAAGCCGTATCCCCAGCAACGGTGCCATTTGATGATCGCAAAATTCGCCTCTATAATAATGTGGAATTATGCTGTAGTACAGGAGACGAATTTGGTTCAGCAAAGACCATAGACTTTGAATGCTGTGGAATATTTATACTTGGCAAGTATACCAAGGTCGAACGCAGGGATACGACAGCCTAATGTGTGTATTGAAGTTTGATTCATGAAGGCATAATGTCAATTAATTTCAGTTTCAGGTCCATATGCAAATTATGATGCACTATGATATTTACAAGGCGATGCCATGATGCATGCATTTTTTATTTTGTTTTTATGCAAGTTAAAATGATGCATGGGCGAACAATGCAAGAGAATATGCATGATGAATAAAATGTCAGAAATACCTACAATTATACCCTAAAATGAGAGCAACGTAATATAGAATGAAATTAGAGCCCATTTGAACACATCATTAAAAATCGGTCATCAAATCAATCAAGACAAGTAGAGCATGGTCCCATTCTTCACATAAAAAATCACTTAAATTAAAACAGTGTCAAATGGAACAAATAAGTATGCTAGAATGTAAAGGACAAAATAAGGATCAAAACGCCACTAAAATCATGCAATTTGGACCTACGATGCTCAAGTTATGCTAAAAACAGTGCAAGGGCATAATGGTAATAAAAATGCAATAAAATAAAGGGATGAATATTGCATTTAGGTACCTAGAGGGACCTAAATACAAATAAAGAAAACCGCCTGGGGTCCTTTGTAATTTTTCTTTTGCGCGCAGGGACCTGTTTGTAATTCCGAAAACCTTCGAGGGCCTCCCTGTAATTTACCCAAGCACGCACGTGAGGCACGTGCCTGGGGACCTTTATGCAATTACGATAAACAGCAGGGTCTTTCTATCAATTTGCCCAGCACCTCACGTGCGCTGCACGTGAGGGGCTAGGCTCGGGAAGAGGCTTGGGTTCGGGTCCACGTGGCAGTTGTCTGTGGTTTGGATTGAAGCTCGGATAACCCGAGCCTATTGGTCTGGAGGGGAGGCTCGGGGTTCCACGTGGCTTTATCTCGACCGTCCGATCAGGAGGATCGGACGGAGGCTGTAGCACCTTCTTCATCGCGGCCACCGGAGGAGGCGGGGATCCGGCGACCCTCCCTTGGCTCCGCCGTCGCTCAATGGATCGTCTGAAGGTCGAAGGAGCTAGCTGGGCCTCCGGTGAAGATCTCTGAGGCGGCGCGGAGCTCCGAAGATGTCTGGAGCTGCACGGCGAAGGACTGTCGTCGGAGGAGGGAAGCGTGAAGATGCTCCGACATGTGTTCTGGCCATTGAGAATACATGCAGGGGTTAGTGATAGCTGAAGCGTGCGGACGTGTTGTGCGAAGTGCGGAAGGTGAAATGGGAGCCGGCGGAGGTGGAGAACGTGGTGGCTCAGGCGATTCCTCCGCCGTGGGGACGGAGGAGTGGAGTCGGGGTGCTAGGGGGTTCTGGAGGAAGGAGAAGGGTGCGCGAGGATGCTAGTGGTTGGGTGAAGCTCAGGCGGCGGTCAAACGGAGATGGAGGTGATCGTAGGAAGCGGATTAAATTCGAGAAAATCAAGAAAAACAAAGATTAAAAAAATCTCCTCGCCGGAGCGAGGGTTAGCGGAGGACTGGCCTGGGATTGAGCTCCGGTGGAGCTCTGGGTCTTCGCCCAGCGTGCGTGGCCGGGGCACAGAGCTCAGGGGTGGCTTGAACCACCTAGACACGGCGGAGCGCCGCCGTAGGTCAACTCCAGGCCAACACCATCGTTGCCTCTCAATTCCGCCCCTCCGCTGTCACCGGAGGGGCGGAGGAAGCTAGGTGAAGGCCCAAATTGGTGGACGACAGCGAACGGAGGCGGAGGAATGGGTTTTATAGGTGGAGATATCCGGCGGTTACAGTGGTAGAGGGCGTTTTGGAGAGGCGGTCTAATGGCGATGGGGGTAACGTCTGGGAGTTATGGGGATCGCGCGAGGATGGTGGGGGAGTGGGCTATGCGGGGCTGCTGTTAGGAGAGAAAGGGGTGGCCGGAGGTGATGGCCAAAAAAGGAAGGGGGCGGAGGGTTCGCGAGTTGAAACGGCTGGGGAAGGGGGGTTACGCGAGGTTGACGATGAGCCACAGCCGTTGGATCGTGAGATCCAACGGCTGGGAGTAGAGCGTGCTTGGACGGTGGAGATCAGATCCTAAGATCTGATCGAGTGGCTAGGAAGTAGGCGGGGGCGGGTGGTTAGGATTGAGAGTTTGTTGAGATCTACGGCTATGGTTGATAGGGTGACGTGGAAGCTTGAGGGTCGTAGGATGAGAGTTTGATCGAGCGGCTAAGGATCAGGCGCTAGTGGGCGGTCATGATCTGATCTAGGAGTCAGATCAAGGGCTGAGAATTGCGGCGGGGATGGAGGGTTGAGATGAAGGCGGAGATAGCGTCCCAGGAGAGGGCCGGGTGGCGGGAAGGAGAGCGGGCCACGTGGGTGGCCCAGAGGGCGCCACGTGGCCCAATGAAAAAAATCAGAAATAATTACAAAGAAAAATACAAAAGAAATAGTTAGAGGCCGAATTTGGAAAAAGTCAAAACATAAAAGTTGCTCTTCTCGATGAGATCTACAACTTTCATGTTGGTCAAAAAGCCAAAAGAGGTCATTTGTACAAAAGCTATTTTTGGGGGGTATTTTTAAGGGGATAAAAACACCAAGTTTGTGGTTTTGATTTATAGACAAGTTATCTACCTAATTTTTAGGGGTTTTTGAGTGATAAAAAAGATACAAAAAAATAAGGGCAATTAAATACAATAAATTAATGGTAAATTATACACAATATGGTACATGATAAAAATAGATTATTAAAGGTGATTTTATTGGTTTATTTAAGACATGGGTTTTAATAAGTGACTTTTAGCATGATGAATTTGAGATTCATCACTTGGTCAGACCCAGTTTCATGAGTCATCCTCTCGCCTTCAGATCCCGCTGATGCACAGATTCTAGTAGAGGAGAGCTTGGAGAGCGCATCCTTGGCAGGGGACACATTTCAGGTAGTAGATCGCGTTCAGGAGAGCGAGGCAATTGATATGTCTTTTGATTCAGATTAAGATCCCTCGGAGTCAGATATTGATTGGGCGGAGTTTGATGAGATGATTCCATGTCTGATTCCTACAGAGCCAGCTGCTAGGGTGGAGATTGATCCTATTCAAAGCATAGACACACCAACAGAGCAGTCTTCACCAGATTTTCAAGTTCAGCGAGAGTTCTCCCATGCAGATTTGGTTGCTTTCACTCAGATTTTTCAGAGGCCAGATCCACCAGCTCCAAGTTGTTCAGAACTGAAGCCCTTGCCGCAGTCGCTGAAGTATAGGTTCCTTATGGGTGAGCATAATATGCACCCAGTCATTATCTCAGCGGATTTGACTGGAGAGCAAGAATCTCGTTTGATGGAGGTTCTTGAAAAGAACTGCAAGGCGATAGGATGGAGCGTAGCCGATCTCCAGGGGATAAGTCTGGACCTATGCTCCCACCATATCTATCTCGAAGAGGATGCCAAGCCATCGCGTAAGTTCCAGCGATGGTTGAACCCGAATCTTTGAGAGGTTGTCATGAAGGAGATCTCGAAATGGTGGAGCGCCGATTTTATCTACCCCATCTCCGACTCCAAGTGGGTTAGTCCATTACATGTGGTGCCCAAGAAGACGAGCATCACTACAGTTGTGAGCGAGTCTGGAGAAGAGATCGCTACCCGGGTACCCACTTCTTGGAGGGTATGTGCGGACTAGAGACGATTAAATCAGGCCACCAAGAAGGATCATTTCCCGCTGCCTTTTATTGATCAGATTATAGGGAGGCTAGTTGGGAAGAGTCACTACTGTTTTCTTGACGGGTACTCCGGATACAATCAGATGGCCATTGCGCCCGAAGATCAGGACAAGACCACATTCACTTGTCCCTTTGGGACGTATGCTTTCAGACGGATGCCCTTTGGTCTATGTAACACCCCGACGACATTCCAAAGCTGCATGTTGTCCATCTTTTCGGACATGGTAGGTGAGTACTTGGAAGTCTTCATGGACGACTTTTCGGTCTATGGCGATGGGTTTGATGCATGTCTTAGCTGCCTAGACAGTGTCCTTCAGCGATGCATCGAGGTCCATCTTGTGTTATCTTAGGAGAAGTGTCACTTCATGATGAATCATGGGACGGTGCTTGGTCATATCATCTCCAACATGGGTATGGAGGTTGATCCAGCCAAGGTGGATATCATTAAGAAACTCAGTCCACCGTCCAACTTGCGATAGTTACGGTCTTTTCTGTGGCACGTCGGTTTCTACCGACGCTTCATCCATGATTTCAGCAAGATTGCCCGACCGTTGACTGATTTGCTGACCAAAGACACCGAGTTCATTGTGGATGATAGGCGTCTTGCATCATTTGAGACTCTCAAGAGTCTAGTTGTTGAGGCTCCTGTCCTCCAGCCACGTGATTGGTCTCTCCCATTTGAGATCATGACAGATGCCTCCGATTTTGCTGTAGGGGCCGTGTTGGGATAGAGAAGGACGGAGTACCATTTGCCATTCACTACGCTAGCCGTACATTGGATGACGCCTAGCGAGACTACACTGACACTAAGAAGGAGATGCTAGCCGTAGTCTTTGCCCTAGATAAGTTCATATCGTACATCATTGGATCTAAGGTGACTATCTTCACAGACCATACCGCCATCAGGGTCATGGCAAAGAAGGATGCCAAAGCGAGACTGACTAGATGGATCCTTCTACTCCAGGAGTTTGATATTGAGATTAAGGATAAGCCTGAAGTCAAGAATGTGGTGGCGGATCATCTCTCATGATTAGAGCATCTCGAGGATTCTGAGCAGATTGATCCTATGTCTGAGACCTTCCCAAATGAGGCGATCCTTGCTATCGTCTCGCTCCCGTGGTACGCTGACATTGTGAACTATCTTGTTTCTAAGAAAGTTCCACAAGGTTGGCCCAGGCAACGACTTGAGACCTTCCTCGCGAAGGCCAAGTTCTACCATTGGGAGGATCTTGTCCTTTACCATGAGAGAGGGGATAGCGTCTAGCGTCGGTGCATTCCTTAGGAGGAGCACCATAGCGTCCTCACTTACTGCCACAAGCTTGAGGCAGAGGGATATCACTCTGGAAGGAGAACGACAAAGAAAGTGCTCCAATCTGGCCTACGGTGGCCTACCCTCTTCAAGGATTCTGATGAATTCGTGAAGAGGTGTATTGACTGCAGAGGATGGGCACTTGTGGACAGCGTGATATGATGTCGATGTAGCCCATTCACTTCTGTGAGGTTTTTGACGCATGGGGCATCGATTTCGTGGGTCCATTCCCTAGGAGTCAGGGATTCGAGTACATTCTGTTGGCCGTTGATTATGTGAGTCATTGGGTTGAGGCCATCCCTGTCCGGACCGCATATGCTAGGACTGTATGCAGATTTTTGAGGAAGAATATCATTTCACAGTTCAGGGAGCCTAGAGTGTTGATATCTGACGGGGGTCTCATTTCATCAACGACATGGTAAAGGTCCTTGCTAGCGAGTTCACCATTGACCATCGAGTAGCCACTCCATATCATCCTCAGACCAATGGTCTTGCTGAAGTGTCGAACAGGGAGATCAAGACTATATTGCAGAAGGTCGTCCGCCCTGACCGAAAGGATTGGTCACAGCTTTTGGACTCGATCTTGTGGGCATATCGAACTTCCTTCGAAACATCTTTGGGTACATCTCCCTTTCGCCTCGTTTATGACAAGCCCTGCCATTTACCTGTTGAGCTTAGGCATGAGTCACTTTGGGCTGTCACATACATACTTTTGGATCCAGTGAGTGTAAGAGACCAGAGGAGGGCAGAATTGGCAGCCCTGGAGGAGCCTAGAGATGCAGCCTTTTTGAGCAGCCTACAGTACAAGGAGAGAGTGAAAGAGTGGCATGATTCTCATATCAGCCACAAACAGTTTGAGCCAGGATAGAGAGTGTGGTTGTTCGATTCCAGACTTAGATTATTTCTAAGGAAGTTGCAGAGAAGGTAGAAGGGACCATACCTGGTCCGAAAGGTACATGACAATGGAAGCATTGACATATCTGAGATGTCATCTGAGTTTACCTTTCATTTTAAGGGGCAACGGCTTAAACCATATCTAGATCATGACCCACTGGTCGTTGATGTTGCCCCTATTCATTTTACGTGAGATGTGGTCTCTTGACTCACATCTATTGCATCTCTGACGAGTCCGAAATATGCAGCGTTAAAAAGATGTTTTTAATTGTTCTTGCGTAAAAATTAATGTGTTGTCGTACGTTGTAGGCGGCAATCGGAATCGGTCAAGAAAATAACCACAAATAATTATTCAATTTTCAATCTCGTGGTTTTATGTTTATTTTACTTGGCAAGTCCCAAGGTCAAACACAAGGAGGCAAAGGAACAACCTAGAGTTATGTCTATCAAAATTCGTGTGCGGTTTTCGAGGCGATCTTTTTTTTTGGGAATTTTCAATGCAATAAAGGGTGCAATATGCAATTTTGGACTATTTTAGGGACTAAAATGAAATTTACGTTCAAACGATGTCCGAAAAATATGAAACTTGGCCACAATGTAGAATATGATGAAATAAATATAAATACATTGTAATTTTTTTGGAATTTTATGATGCTATATGATTTTTTATGAATTTTTAAATGCAAACAGAATGAATTTCAATATTTAATTATAATAAATATTAAACCTAATTATTTTCAAAGAACAAAATTATCTAATATCCATCACTAGGTGAATTATCTAAGAAAAATCTTAAACCTCGAAAATGCGAGATCTAATACCTATTAAAAATTAAACACTGAAATATGCAAATTGATTTTTACAGAGCAAATTATGCATGCAAATGCAATTCTTTATGGGCATAATGCCAAGCACAATTAATTCTACACTATATGATTTTTCGGGAATTTTTAGAGCAATGGTTAATCAAATACAAATTTCAGAGCACAAACTGGGTAAAATATGCAAATTTCCACAGAATAATTAATTAATAATCATCCATCAATCACAACAATGTCCACAATATGTCAAAATGTAGAGAATTAAATAACAAACATCAAGCTATTTTAGGTCTAAAATCACAGGGAAACACATGGGTCTGATTGCAATAAATATAACTATAAAATGCAAAGGGGGGTTTAATTGCATTTACCGATAATATGGGTGATTCACTGCAAAATTACCAGAGGGGCACGTGCTGCGCACGTGCCCTCTGGTCGGCGACCTCTGGGTCTTCTGGAGTAATATGGAATTATGCTGGGGCCCCTTTGCAAAGTTCCCTCTCTCACGTGTCTAGCACGTGAGAATGGCCTCAGGCAGGTGCCTGGCCTTTGGCTTCTAGACGCTCTTGGCGGAGGAGCGTGCTACGGCGGTTGGAGGAGCGGCGAGGCATAGTAGGAGCGGCGGTTGATGGAGTCGTAGATATTCGAGGTGGAGACCGGAGCAGATGGCGGTCGATGAAGTCGGTGCAGACGTTGGTGCGTGAAGCAGGCGGAGTTGTCGATGTCGTTGGAGGAGTCGTAGGAGTTGATGTCGAGACGCTAATGGCAGTTGCGGAAGATAACGTCGCGTTGTCGGAGATGGCCGCGGTTGTTGACGAAGGCGGGCGTTGAGGTCAGTGGAGATGGTCGTGGTAGCAATCGTTGATGGAGTAGCAGAGGTGCAGCAGAGGTGTAGTCGGAGTGGTTGCTGTTGATGGGGGGCACTGGAGGCGGAGGTACGGTGTGGAGCTGAAGGTTTATGTAGACAGAGATGATGGCTCAACAGCGTCGAAGCACGGAGCTGAAGCGCACGCGGAGGCGCGACGACCAAAGGGAAGGCCAGATCTCGCCGGAGAAGCGGGCAAGCGGTGCTGTCACCACCGCGTGCCTCGCGTTCCTCGTGCAATCGGTGGATAGGTATCCTCTGGGCGGCGATGGTTCTTAAGTAGGACAAGGACTTTGTCCAGAAGAGGAAAGTTGAGGGGAGGCGAAGATTGATTGCGAGAAGGATGGATTTGGGTGGAGATTGATTTGGAGATCGTGACGGGAGAATCAGATCGGAGAGGGATTCGTGGAGGGGCGGCGCCCAAGGGATTCAGGGAGGCAGAGATCTCGGAGGAGAGATACGCGGTGGCGGCGTTCCCGATTTGGGAAGAGGGCGGAGGTAGACGACGCACAGGCGCCGTCCGATCGAGCGCGATCGGATGGCCCCTGTGGCGCCACGTGGCGACAGGGGGCGTGAGGAGGGGGCGCACGTGCGGATCACGTGCCTTGGAGGCACGTGCGACGCACATGCGTCCAATTTTTTTTAATAAAATGAATATATAATAAGGTCGAAAATGGCTGAACGTGGCAGCACTAGGTGCGGCCACGTGTCAGCACCAGAAAATTCCGAAGATAAAATACTTTGTAAAATCACAAATAAATAGAAAATGACCTCGAATCGAAAAAGTTTCTTCACGAAAATTGCTCGTCTTGATGAGATCTACAAGTTTTATGAAGACATCAAAACCAAAATCGATCATTTGCACAAAGTGGTATTTTTGGGGTATCCCATGTACATAGAACGCCTTGATTTTGGGGTTTTGTAATTTCTATGTCATTTTTAGATCAGATAAAAATCCGGAAAAAATATGATAAATCAGAGACAAATATTTTAACATTAATCTAATTTTTTTGGATTTTTCTTAATAAATTATGCACATAAATATTAGGTTAAAAAACGCTAAAATATACAGTATACAAAAGAGGCCTAAAACCCAACTTTCACATATGAGCTCCTATTCACTTGAACTTGGTCTTGTTTTGAAGGTAATTGAATGTACATTAGTTTAAAAGTGAGTAGGATTAAAATGGATACTGGATGGGGAAAGATATGGGGCTTTTAGTCCGGAGATCCTGAAACTAGGTTTGGGTTTTTGGTCCATTTATTTGGGTTAGTGATTTTTTGTATTTTTCATTTATTCTTGTTAGTGATATGTACACAATGGAGGTGGTTTTGTGTCATTCAGAGTTAGCATGAATGAGTGAAAAATCGGGGAAGTTAAGCTATTTACAGGTCAATTTTGGCTTGGATTTTTGGCTTCTTATTTTGTGCAGAAATTAGTGCTAATATGCAATTCTTATGAAAACATGCATGAATGCTAATTATGCAGAATAGATGCCTATATGCTGTTGATTTTGAGGGATTTGAGCTTAATAGATGAGATTTAGAGTGATGAATCCGAGATTCATCATCCCCTTATACTTAAACCATGCTCGTCCCTGAGCATCAAAAAGAAATGCCTTGAGGTGAAATGAGATTGGGTTCCATACCAAGACCATGAGCTGAAGGTGAAAGTGAACCTAAACTCAACCTTTGGATTATTTGTGTGTCGGAACTTCTGTGAGACTTAGAATTTTAAAATCAACAGCCCTCAAGTTCTACACATCATTGCTACAGTTTCGCTCAGAAGTCATCTTAGATCAATCATCTTCCCAAAGTATACCCTATGAATATTGAACAACCGACTCATGTGTGTGAAAGGTTTTAGCTCTTCCCATCCGGAATGCCGGACTATCGCGCAAACCTCCTCTCCAGTAACTCATCCTCGGGGAGTCAGGTATTTCCTTCTATGGTTTGTCGCGTTGTGTTCACAATCGAATTGGGGAAGAAGATAGAAGAAAAGGAAAAGAACTGGAGGGTGGCCAGTGTAGTCACCTCTCCTTGTGAAGCTGGCCAATGTAACCGAGTCTCCACCAAGATCTGCAGGTTTCTTGAAGCTTGGACCTTTTTGGTCAGATTTTATTTGCTAGTTGCTTCTTTGTATTGGGAATTTTTGGTGGTTCTGCTTGGATCTTGTTGTGCCCCTACGGATATAGAATCTTTTTGTTTCCGTACATTTTTGGGGGTCTTAGAAAAATTGTGCCCAGCCATCCATCCCTTCTCCGAAGCTTTATTTCAACCCGTACTCCGGTCTTTAGATTTCCATGCTACCAGAAAAGAAACTCACAAAGTCTTCCAACATCCCGTCTGAGTTTAGCTAAGTGCATAGTGCGAGAGTACAAATTAATTCCTTATTCCAGAGTTGTACCCATAGTGAAGAGACCAGGTTAGACACTAAGAGTCAAACTTTGCACATTGTCATGTGGAACTTAAAGAATTAAGTCAACGACCTGAAGTTTCTAAAATCCTATTTCTCGATGAAGTTCCTCTGAAAATTAGGTGGATTAAGGTTAGGTCCAGACCACTCTCGGTTTCGACTCATGACTCAGTTCAGAACCTAATGACTTTTCACAGATGCAAATGAATGCGATGTTGGATGAAGTGCAAGTGTATGAAATGCAGACACATTTTCTTCTTCTTTTTTTCTTTTTTTAATGCAAGGGATTTTTCTTTAAAAAATGAATAAGAAGCCATTTTTTTCAAAAAATTTGGGCACAGTTAGTGTTAGTAGCAAAACTCTTTTTTTATCTTCTTTTTTTCATTTTTTTTGTTTTTTTGTTTTTTTTGATTAATTACCCACCCCATAAATACATATAGACTTACGCGAAAGTACGAGGTATGGCTAAAATATATACACAGTATATATACAGACCCCCTATACTTAACGAGTGATGTGTCCTCAGAGCACAAGAAGCGTAAAGAAGACATAGCTCGGGCTAAGCGTAAGAAAGTAGAAAAAATTAAGATACAATGGTCCGCCCCCCTATACTTAGACTGTGAATAGTCTAAGAATAGAAGAATATCGCAAAAAGAGGCGGTCGGGATATGTAAATGAGGAGAGTATATACAGGTGGGTGTCGGTTCCCCCTATACTTAGGCTCTGGTCAGCCTAAGTAAAAGAGAAAGGTGGAAATGGAGCGATCGGGAGAAGGAGTGTGATGCGGGAAAATGGTATATACACAGATGGCATCAGTCCCCCCTATACTTAGGTCTTGGCCTAAGTAGAGGAAGAAGCTGTACAAGAACACCGATGTGGTCGGGAGGGAGGGTGGGTAGCCGATGATTAAGGCGGTTTACGGCTGATCTTTTTGTGAGCCTATGATGGGAGATCGTAATGATGAGACGGAGATGAAACATGAGATTCCTAACTATTATCAGTGTCATCCTCAGAAAAATCATGATGGATAGTAGATGAAACATTTGAGTCCGACGAAAGGTAGCCATCATCAGAGTTATCCTCAGAGGAATAGTATTTGAAAGTGAACACACTCCAGATATTCATGTCTTTTTGTTTCTTTAATTGTTTCCTCAAAATTCGTTCCTTTTTAAGATCAATCGGTTTGTCCTCAGATGAATATTCAGAAGCTCCGGTCTCAGTCAGCTCATAAGAAATAAGTCCAGTGGACTTGTGGAAGATAGGAGCATCAGCTTTGGATGAGTAATAATTAGGAACGGGAGTTGTCCAATGAGAATTGAATTTTGGATCCTTTCGAAGATATGGCTTTAGAGTTGCCAAACAGACTTCACTCATATAGACCACCTTTTCCAGACCTGATGACGGATTATCAACCAATTCCTCTTCCGAAAGGTCAAATCTAACTCTTTTTTTCTTGTTTCGTGAAGTTGTTGGTTCACTTGAGTATCCAGATTAGTAGCCATTAGAATTCTTCTCCTTGATTGGTGTTCGGCCTGCGTGTTTGTTCTTAGTCTCCTGAATGTTGGTGCACTCTCGATTTGGGAGGATTTGATCAAGATAATCAAAGTAGGTTGCTCCAGGGTGCGACCATGCATATGTCTCAGGATCGTAGTAGAAGGATTTGTCTATTTTAAGATCCGCGGGAATTGAGATACCAGGGAGAGTCTCTGCATGTTCATTCTCAATTGATTTGACATCGGAGCATTATTGTGTCAAGTGGATGTAATCCATGTACTCAACATAGGTTGACCCAGGGTGTGACCATGCATAAGTCACCGGATCATAAGATTCATATGCTCGATTTTCCATGGTGAGAGCAGCTGGGAATGGAGCAGGGGGAGATTATCTAAACCAATAGTCTCATCAACAACCGCTATCTCAGGTGTCTTAGCGGGGTAGGGCTCTTCTACCTCTTTAGGTTTGCGGTTGTCGGAGGCTTCGTGGGTTCCTCAGAAGATCGTGGTTTCTCAAAGATAATGTCAGATCTAAGTGCTTCCAATGATGTGAAATTGATTTCCCGGGTCTCACAATTGATATTTGCCTTAGACAATGCTAAGAATGGCTTTCTGAGAATAATTGGAGACTGGGTGAATTCTCCTTGATGCTAAACATCAATGATCGTGAATTCTATTTTGAGCGGAGCACCTTAGAATATCATGATGACAGAAATGATTCCTCTCGGTCGTTTTATTGATCGGTCCGCCAGTTGAACAATCTCTCGTATTTTCCTGATCGGTCCGAGTTTAAGTTCGTGAAACACAGAGGTCGGGAGGATATTGATTGGCGAATCGTCATCAATTCGCGCATAGGTGAAAATTGTGTCTTTGATCATACAATCAAATCTGGACAACCGCTTCACTATGCGGCTTTTGGTTTTACTCCTCAACACCAAGGTGGAGGCCATTGACTAGATATGTCTTTCAATTTTTGTTCTAATCCTTCCCGACTTTTTAATCATTAATTTGTCAATTAAAATTTTTTTGAGGTCGGAGAAGTGTTCAATGGCCTTTATAAAGGGAAGTTCAAAAATCAAGCATTTTTCCAGTGCTTTCCGTACAGTAGGATCCAAATTCCTTAGATCTTCTTCAGTCTCAATTTTTATGAAATTTTCAAAATTTTCGATTTTTTTGTTGTTTTCTGTGTGGTGTGGTGATGCGGTGTGTTCCTCAGATGAGAAGGGGCTTTGATGTTTAGAGTAAATGTCAGAGGCATAGTCATTCCTAGGGGAATAATACACATAAGTGTTGATGTTAGAATTATCCTTAGGTCTATGAATATCCTCAAAATTTTCATCATGGGATCCAATCCTTTTCTCATTCATTTTTATATCCGAGCCGCCATAGAATGAGATTACTGGGTCGGTAAATTTTTGAAATCTATCTTCCATCAATTAAAATCTTGTTTTTATCCTCGAAATATTATCCTCAATATTTTGTTCATGATCAATCATGGGAGCAATCGGTTTTTGTTCAATGATTTCATCTTCCATTTTTCTGTATGCGCGGAGAGGAGAGATTCTTGGAATATCCATTATATGATCATTTTCTGAGAATTTCTCCTCAAAAATTATGGAAGGAGGCCGCTCATATGGTCCAGGCATGTGTATCTGATCTGAGTAGAGTTCAATCCTTTGATCATGATTGGTCAGACCTTGATATTGTGGAGTCATCATACATGGTTTATGTGTTTCTAGGAGGTCAGTCCAGTCCTATGTATGGGTATCATGTCTGAAGAGGGGTTTGTCATGGTCAATCCAATACTGATGATCATTAAGTGCATGTCTTTCCATCTGGGGTTGGTTTCTCAGCCATTCATGAGACTCAAAGGTATTTTGATCTTGAAATATTTTATTGGCGAGAAACTGAGAAAAGTGTGGTTCAGTCCAAGATGGTAGGTGTTCATGTGTGGTCGGATGATTTGAGTAATGACTTAATGAGGGGGCCGAATTCATCCACGGGCGAAAGTTTCCCGCAAATGTTGGAGGATTTTTGAAAGAAGAGGATGTAGCTGATTTGGGCCTAACCGAGATAGATTCATTTTCATAGTATAGCTCTGATGGATTTTTAGATAGATGTTCGGTTATTTTTGAAGAAGTTGAGAGAAATGATTGGTTGGATCTGAAATTTGGAAAAATTTCCATGATGAGATTAAAATCAAGAGATGAGAAAAATGATTGCACGGGAGAGTCAAAAGATGTTTTATCAAAAGTACAGCTATTGATCTTCGAAATCGATTCACGCACACCAATGCAACACAAGTCAAACCCTAGGTTCACCAACTCACACAATGAAGTCGTGAGAGTTCGGTTATTATCTTTTCAATTTTAATTGGTGACAAAACAATCTTGGAAAATAATTAAGCGAGCTGTTAGGAGCCGAAATTTTCGTAATGACTAGCCCGAATTCTCACGACCAGTTGCATCTACTTTCAGTCAATATGGGAGTAAGTGCGGACCATAGACATGCTACTCGTTACTTGAGGACGGAGCCTTACGCACTGTCCTCTAAACCACCCACTCTGCTAAGGAAATCCGGATCGTTTACCGGATACCCGTAGATCCTCACTGAGAAGTAGCTAATCGTTTTTGGCAGAATCAGTAGTCAGTATGAAAATGTCGGAGCTTGGTTCTAATCTTAAGTGTCGTCTCTCGCTCACTCAGAAAAATAAAAACATCCAAGGTCAGGGTTACTCTCCCGCAAGAATTCTTGATTTTATGAGTTCTTAAAATCGGCTATATTTAGCAGTCCCAGTTTTAATTTGGTGATCACTGAAGAAATTAAGTGAGCAGAAATATACGTCTACCGTCCAGCCCCAATTTTAGAATTATGTGATAAAACAAGAGGGAGGAGTTAGGGAAAAGCCGATGCACGCGAAAACAATGATGTATGCTCAGTTAGAAGACTTACAGTGAATCCTCGCAATCTCCATGTGGGATTCTAGATAGAAATTAAAAATTATTCTATGTGAAATGCAAGCCGATGAAAAATCGCACCTAAGTAGAAAGTTCTATTAGCGGGGAAGAAATAAGTTAAATTTTGGCTAAATTGAATGATCTATATGCATCTCGATTAATAGTGCAGTGTGGCTTAATCCTACGAGCACAATCAAAAAATTAAAATGCTTAGAGAGCCGTATGTGCAAGTCTATTCTAATCGCCACTCAAGTTGGGCCCCACCCTCATCGGAGGGTGAAACAGGCCACGACACACCATAGAATAAAGCTAGAGGTCTTTTTACACATGCGAGAGTCCAAACGGACACCGCTGTAAATACACAATTAATTACAGAAATTAAAGTTCAGAAAAATAAATCCTAAACTCTACGCTCTCTCACGACTAGACTCGATCTTAATTTTAATTGCGGCTTTTACGGAAGTCGGTGAAGTTGCGTCAGTTCTTGAAAAACCACTCCACGTACTGGATACCTCGCAAGAAAAATAAGAGAGATAGTGTAAGAGAGTGACTCAAAAATATATGAAGAGTAAATGCTGAAAATTAATTGCGGGAAAAAAATGGAATTTACAATGAGAAATTCGGGGGTCAGACTACCCGAATACGGATAACCGAACGAAAATTTCAAAACACAAAACTAAGCCATTTGCCTCCCCGGCAACGGCGCCATTTGACGAATCTGATATACGCTGCGTTAAAAATGTGTTTATTTATTGTTCGTGTCAAATTGATTTGTCGCGCGTTGTAGGCGGCAATCGGAATCGGTCAAGAAAATAACCACAAATAATTATTCAATTTTCAATCTCGTGGTTTTATATTTATTTTACTTGGGCAAGTCTCAAGGTCGAACACAAGGAGGCAAAGAAACAACCTAGAGTTATGTCTATCAAAATTCGTGCGCGGTTTTTGAGGCGATCTTTTTTTGGAATTTTCAATGCAATAAAGGGTGCAATATGCAATTTTAGCCTATTTTAGGGACTAAAATGAAATTTACATTCAAACGATGTCCGAAAAATATGAAACTTGGCCACAATGTAGAATACGATGAAATAAATACATTGTAATTTTTTTGGAATTTTATGATGCTATATGAATTTTTTATAAATTTTTAAATGCAAACAGAATGAATTTCAATATTTAATTATAAAAATATTAAACATAATTATTTTCAAGGAACAAAATTATCTAAGATCCATCACTATGTGATGATCTAAGAAAAATCTTAAACCTCGAAAATGTGAGATCTAATACCTAATAAAAATTAAACACTAAAATATGCAAATTGATTTTTACAGGACAAATTATGCATGAAAATGCAATTCTTTTTGTGCATAATGTCAAGCACAATTAATTCTACACTATATGATTTTCAGGAATTTTTAGAGCAATGGTTAAACAAATACAAATTTCAGAGCACAAACTGGGTAAAATATGCAAATTTCCACATAATAATTAATTATTAATCAACCATCAATCACAACAATATCCACAATATGTCAAAATGTAGAGAATTAAATAACAAACATATGTTATTTTTGTATTAATAAAATAATGTAAAGAAGAGGTCTAAAATCACAGGGGAACACAGGGGTCTGATTGCAATAAATATAATTATAAAATGCAAAGGGGGTTTAATTGCATTTACCGATAATATGGGGGATTCACTGCAAAATTACTAGAGGGCCACGCACGCAGCACGTGCCCTCTGGTCGGCGGCCTCTGAGTCTTCTGGAGTAATATCGAATTATGCTGGGCCCCTTTGCAAAGTTCCCTCTCTCACGTGTATAGCACGTGAGGAGGTCCTCGGGCAGGTGCCTGGCCTTTGGCTTCTGGACGCTCCTGACGGAGGAGCATGCTATGGCGGTTGGTGGAGCGACGAGGCGTAGTAGGAGCGGCAGTTGCTGGAGTCGTAGATATTCGAGGTGGAGACCGAAGCAGATGGCGGTCGATGAAGTCGGTGGAGACGTTGGCGCGTGAAGGAGGCGGAGTTGTCGATGTTGTTGGAGGAGTCGTAGGAGTTGATGTCGAGACGTTAACGACGGTTGCGGAAGATAATGTCGCATTGTCGGAGGTGGCTGCGGTTGTTGACGAAGCCGGCGTTGAGGTCAGTGGAGATGGCCGTGGTAGTGGTCGTCGATGGAGTAGCTGAGGTGCAGCAGAGGTGTAGTCGGGGTGGTTGCTGTCGATGGGGGGGCGCTGGAGGCGGAGGTACGGCATGGAGCTGAAGGTTGATGTAGACGGAGATGATGTCTCAACGGCGTCGAAGCACGGAGCTGAAGCGCACGCGGAGGCGCGACGGCCAAAGGGAAGGCTGGATCTCGCCGGAGAAGCGGGCAAGCGGTGTTGTCACCACCGCGTGCCTCGCGTTCCTCGTGCAATCGACGGATGGGGATCCTCTGGGCGGCGATGGTTCTTAAGTAGGACAAGGACTTTGGCCAGAAGAGGAAAGTTCAGGGGCGGCGAAGATTAATTGCGAGAAGGATGGATTTGGGTGGAGATTGATTTGGAAATCGTGACGGGAGAATCAGATCGGAGAGGGATTCACGGAGGGGTGGCACCCAAGGGATTCAGAGAGGCGGAGATCTCGAAGGAGAGATACGCGGCGGTGGCGTTCCTGATTTGGGAAGAGGGCGGAGGTAGATGATACACAGGCACCGTCCGATCGAGCACGATCGGACGACCCCTGTGGCGCCACATGGCGACAGGGGGCGTGAGGAGGGGGGCTCACGTGCGGATCACGTGCCTTGGAGGCACGTGCGATGCACGTGCGTCCAATTTTTTAATAAAACGAATATATAATAAGGCCGAAAATGGCTGACACGTGGCAACACTAGCCAGAAAATTCCGAAGATAAAATACTTTGTAAAATCACAAATAAATAGCAAATGACCTCGGATCGAAAAGGTTTCTTCATAAAAATTGCTCGTCTCGATGAGATCTACAACTTTTATGAAGACATCAAAACCAAAATCGATCATTTGCACAAAGTGGTATTTTTGGGGTATCCCATGTACATAGAACACCTTGATTTTGGGGTTTTGTAATTTTTATGTCATTTTTAGATCAGATAAAAATCCAAAAAATATGATAAATCAAAGATAAATAATTAAACTTTAATCTAAATTTTTTTATTAATAAAATATGTACATAAAATATTAGGTTAAAAACGCTAAAATATACAATATACAAAAGAGGCCCTAAACCCAACTTTCACATATGAGCTCCGATTCACTTGAACTTGGTCTTGTTTTGAAGGTAATTGAATGAACATTAGTTCAAAAGTGATTAGGATTAAAACGGACACTGGATGGGGGAAGATATGGGGCTTTTAGTCCGGAGATCCTGAAACTAGGGTTTGGATTTTTGGTCCATTTATTTGGGTTAGTGATTTTCTTTGTATTTTTCATTTATTCTTGTTAGTGATATGTACACAGTGGAGGTGGTTTTGTGTCATTCGGAGTTGGCATGAATGAGTTAAAAATTAGGGAAGTTAGGCTATTTACAGGTCAATTTTGGCTTGGATTTTTGGCTTCTTATTTTGTGCAAAAATTAGTGCTAATATGCAATTCTTATGAAAACATGCATGAATGCTAATTATGCAGAATAGATGCCTATATGATGTTGATTTTGAGGGATTTGAGCTTAATAAATGAGATTTAGAGTGATGAATCCGAGATTCATCATCCCCCTATACTTAAACCATGCTCGTCCCTTAGCATCAAAAAGAAATGCCTTGAGGTGAAATGAGATTGGGTTCCATACCAATACCATGAGCTGAAGGTAAAAGTGAACCTAAACTCAACCTTTGGATTATTTGTGTTGGAACTTCTGTGAGACTTAGAATTTAAAAATCAACAACCCTCAAGTTCTACACATCATTGCTACAGTTTCGGCTCAGAAGTCATCTTAGATCAATCTTCTTCCCAAAGTATACCCTATGAATTTTGAACAACCGACTCATGTGTGTGAAAGGTTTTAGCTCTTCCCATACAGAATGTCAGACTACCGCGCAAACCTCCTCTCCAGTAACTCGTCCTCGGGGAGTCAGGTATTTCCTTCTAAGGTTTGTCGCGTTGTGTTCACAATCGAATTAGGGAAGAAGATAGAAGAAGGGGAAAGAACTGGAGGGTGGCCAGTGTAGTCACCTCTCCTTGTGAAGTTGGCTAGTGTAGCCGAGTCTCCACCAAGATCTGTAGGGTTTCTTGAAGCTTGGACCTTTTTGGTCAGATTTTATTTGCTAGTTGCTTCTTTGTATTTGGAATTTTTGGTGGTTCTGCTTGGATCTTGTTGTGCCCCTACGGATATAGAATCTTTTTGTTTCCGTACATTTTTTGGGGTCTTAAAAAAATTATGCCCAACTGTCCATCCCTTTTTCGAAGCTTTATTTCAACCCGTACTCCGGTCTTTAGATTTCCACGCTACCAGAAAAGAAACTCACACAGTCTTCTAACATCCCGTCTGAGTTGATCTAAGTGCATAGTGAGAGAGTACAAATTAATTCCTTATTCCAGAGTTGTACCCAGAATGAAGAGACAAGGTTAGACACTAAGAGTCAAACTCTGCACATTGTCATGTGGAACTTAAAGAATTAAGTCAACGACCTGAAGTTTCTAAAATCCTATTTCTCGGTGAAGTTCCTCTGAAAATTAGGTGGATTAAGGTCAAGTCCAGACCACTCTTGGTTTCGACTCATGACTCAGTTCAGAACCTGATGACTTTTCACAGATGCAAATGAATGCGATGTTGGATGAAGTGCAAGTGTATGAAATGCAGACACATTTTTTCTTTTTTTCTTTTTTTCTTTTTTTAATGCAAGGGATTTTTCTTTAAAAAAATGAATAAGAAGCCATTTTTTTTCAAAAATTTAGGGCACAGTTAGTGTTAGTAGCAAAACTCCTTCTTTGTCTTTTTTTTTTCATTTTTTTTTCGTTTTTTTTGTTTTTTGATTAATTACCCACCCCGTAAATACATATAGACTTACGCGAAAGTACGAGGTATGGCTAAAATATATACACAGTATATATACAGATCCCCTATACTTAGCGAGTGTTGTGTCCTCAGAGCATAAGAAGCGTAAAGAAGACATAGCTCAGGCTAAGCATTAGAGAGTGGAAAAAATTAAGATACAATGGTCCATCCCCCTATACTTAGACGTGAATAGTCTTAGAATAGAAGAATAACGCAAAAAGAGGCAGTCGGGATATGTAAATGAGGAGAGTATATACATGTGGGTGTCAGTTCCCCCTATACTTAGGCTCTAGTCAGCCTAAGTATAAGAGAAAGGTGGAAATGGAGCGATCGAGAGAAGGAGTGTGATGCGGGAAAATGGTATATACATAGATGGCATCTGTCCCCCCCCCCTATACTTAGGTCATGTCCTAAGTAGAGGAAGAAGTTGTACAAGATCACCGATGTGGTCGGGAGGGAGGGTGGGTAGCCGATGATTAATGTGGTTTACGGCTGATCTTTTTGTGAGCCTGTGATGGGAGATCGTAATGATGAGACAAAGATGAAACATGAGATTCCCAACTATTATCAGTGTCATCCTCAGAAAAATCATGATGGATAGTAGATGAAACATTTGAGTCCGACGAAAGGTAGCCATCATCAGAGTTATCCTCAGAGGAATAGTATTTGAAAGTGAACACACTCCAGATATTCATGTCTTTCTGTTTCTTTAATTATTTCCTCAAAATCCGTTCCTTTTTAAGATCAATCGGTTTGTCCTCAGATGAATATTCAGAAGCTCCGGTCTCAGTCGTCTCATAGGAAATAATTCCAGTGTACTTGTGGAAGGTAGGAGCATCAGCTTTGGATGAGTAATAATTAGGAACGTGAGTTGTTCAACGAGAATTGAATTTTGGATCCTTGTGAAGATATGGCTTTAGAGCTGCCGAACAGACTTCACTCATGTAGACCACCTTTTCCGGGCCTGATGAGGGATTATCAACCGATTCCTCTTCCGAAAGGTCAAATCTAACTCTTTTTTTCTTATTTCGTGAAGTTGTCGGTTCACATGAGTATCCAGATGAGTAGCCATTAGAATTCTTTTCCTTGGTTGGTGTTCGTCCTGCGTGTTTGTTCTTAGTCTCCTGAATGTTGGTGCACTCTCAATTTGTGAGGATTTGATCAAGATAATCAGAGTAGGTTGCTCCAGGGTGCGACCATGCATATGTCTCAGGATCGTAGTAGAAGGATTTGTCTATTTTGAGATCAGCGAGAATTGAGATACCGGGGAGAGTCTCTGCATGTTCATTCTCAATTGATTTGACATCGGAGCATTCTTGTGTCAAGTGGATGTAATCCATGTACTCGGCATAGGTTGACCCAGGGTGTGACCACGCATAAGTCTCCGGATCATAAGATTCATATGCTCGATTTTCCATGGTGAGAGCAGCTGGGAATGGAGCAGGGGGGAGATTCTCTAAATCAATAGTCTCATCAACAACCGCTATCTCAGGTGTCGTAGCGTGGTAGGGATCTTCTACCTCTTTAGGTTTGCGATTGTCGGAGGCTTCGTGGGTTTCCTCAGAAGATCGTGGTTTCTCAAAGACGATGTCAGATCTAAGTGCTTCCAATGCTGTGAAATTGATTTCTCGGGTCTCACAATTGATATTTGCCTTAGACAATACTAAGAATGGCTTTCCGATAATAATTGGAGACTGGGTGAATTCTCCTTGATGCTCAATATCAATGATCGTGAATTCCATTTTGAGCGGAGCACCTTGGAATATCATGATGACAGAAATGATTCCTCTCGGCCGTTTTATTGATCGGTCCGCTAGTTGAACAATCTCTCGTATTTTCCTGATCGGTCCGAGTTTACGTTCGTGAAACACAGAGGTCGGGAGGATATTGATTGGTGAATCGTCATCAATTTGCGCATGGGTAAAAATTGTATCTTTGATCATACAATCAAATCTGGGCAACCGCTTCACTATGCGGCTTTTGGTTTTTCTCCTCAACACCAAGGAGGAGGCCATTGACTAGATATGTCTTTCAGTTTTTATTCTAATCCTTCCCGACTTTTTGATCATAAATTTGTCAATTAAAAATTTTTTTAAGGTCAGGGAAGTGTTCAATGGCCTTGATAAAGGGAAGTTCAAAAATCAAGCGTTTTCTAGTGCTTCCCGTACAGTAGGATCCAAATTCCTTAGATCTTCTCCGGTCTCAATTTTTATGGAATTTTCAAATTTTTCGATTTTTTTGTTATTATCTGTGTGGTGTGGTGGTGCGGTGTGTTCCTCAAATGAGAAGGGGTTTTGATGTTTAGAGTAAATGTCAGAGGCATAGTCATTCCTAGGGGAATATGAAGTAGAAGTGTTGATGTTAGAATTATCCCTAGGTCTATGAATATCCTCAAAATTTTCATCATGGGATCCAATCTTTTTCTCATTCGTTTTTATATCCGAGCCACCATAGAATGAGATTACTCGGTCGGTATTTTTTGAAATCTATCTTCCATCAATTCAAATCTTGTTTTTATCCTCGAAATATTATCCTCAAAATTTTGTTCATGATCAATCATGGGAGCAATCAGTTTTTGTTCAATGATTTCATCTTCCATTTTTCTGTATGCGCGGAGAGGAGAGTTTCTTGGAATATCCATCATATGATCATTTTCTGAAAATTTCTCCTCAAAAATTATGGAAGGAGGCCGCTCATATGATCCAAGCATGTGTATTTGATCTGAGTAGAGTTCAATCCTTTGATCATGATTGGTCAGACCTTGATATTGTGGAGTCATCATACAGGGTTTATGTGTTTCTAAGAGGTCAGTCCAGTCCTCTGTATGAGTATCATGTCTGAAGAGGGGTTTGACGTGCTCAATACAACACTGCTGATCATTAAGTGCATGTCTTTCCATCTGGGGTTGGTTTTTCAGCCAATCATGAGACTCAAATGTATTTTGATCTTGAAATATTTTATTGGCGAGAAACTGAGAAAAGTGCGGTTCAGTCCAAGATGGTAGGTGGTCATGTGTGGTCGGATGATTTGAGTAAGGATTTAATGAGGGGGCCGAATTCATCCGGGGGTGAAAGTTTCCCGCAATTGTTGGAGGATTATTGAAAGAAGAGGATGTAGCCAATTTGGGCCTAACCGAGACAGATTTATTTTTGTAGTATAGCTCTGATGGATTTTTAGATAGATGTTCGGTTATTTTTGAAGGAGTTGATAGAAATGATGGGTTGGATCTGAAATTTGGAAAAATTTCCATGATGAGATTAAAATCAAGAGATGAGAGAGATGATTACACGGGATAGTCAAAAGATGTTTTATTAAATGTGCGGCTATTGATCTTCGAAATCAGTTCACGCACACCAATGCAACACAAGTCAAACCCCAGGTTCACCAACTCACACAATGAAGTCGTGAGAGTTCGGTTATTATCTTTTCAATTTTAATTGGTGACAAAACAATCATGGAAAATAATTAAGCGAGCTATTAGGTACCGAAATTTTTGTAATGACTAGCCCGAATTCTTACGACTAGTTGCACCTATTTTCAGCCAGTATGGGAGTAAGTACTGATCGTAGACCGGCTACCCGTTACTTGAGGACGGAGACTTACGCAGTATCCTCTAAACCACCCACTCTGCTAAGGAAATCCGGACCGTTTACCGCCTATCCGTAGATCCTCACTGAGAAGTAGCTAATCGTTTTTGGCAAAATCAGTAGTCAGTATGAAAATGTAGGAGCTTGGTTCTAATCTTAAGTGTCATCTATCGCTCACTCAGAAAAATAAAAATATCCAAGGTCGGGGTTACTCTCCCGCAAGAATTCTTGATTTTATGAGTTCTTAAAATCGGCTATATTTAGCAGTCCCAATTTTAATTTGGTGATCACTGAAGAAATTAAGTGAGCAGAAATATACGTCTACCGTCCAGTCTAAATTTTAGAATTATGTGATAAAACAAGAGGGAGGAGTTAGGGAAAAGCCGATGCACGCGAAAGCAATGATGTATGCTCAGTTAGAAGACTTACAATGAATCCTCGCAATCTCCATGTGGGATGCTAGACAGAAATTGAAAACTATTCTATATGAAATGCAAGCCGATGAAAAACCGCACCTAAGTAGAAAGTTCTATTAGCGGGGAAGAAATGAGTTAAATTTTGTCTAAATTGAACGATCTATGTGCATCTCGATTAATAGTGCAATGTGGCTTAATCCTACGAGCACAATCAAAAAATTAAAATGCTCAGAGAGCCGTATGTGCAAGTCTATTCTAATCGCCACTCAAGTCGGGCCCCACCCTCACTGGAGAGTGAAAGAGGCCACGACACACCACAGAGTAAAGCTAGAGGTCTTTTTACACACGTGAGAGTCCAAACGGACACCGCTGTAAATATACAATTAATTATAGAAATTAAAGTTCAGAAAAATAAATCCTCGACTCTACGCTCTCTCACGACTCGACTCGATCTTAATTTTAATTGCGACTTTGACAGAAGTCAGTGAAGTTGCGTCAGTTCTTGAAAAACTGCTCCACGTATTGGGTACCTCACAAGAAAAATAAGAGAGATAGTGTAAGAGAGTGACTCAAAAATATATGAAGAATAAATACAAAAAATTAATTGCAGGAAAAAAGGAATACAATGAGAAATTATACGGAAAACCGAACGAAAATTTCAAAACACAAAACTAAGCCATTTGCCTCCCCGACAATGGCACCATCTGACGAATCTGATATACGCTGCATTAAAAATGTGTTTATTTATTGTTCGTGTCAAATTGATTTGTCATGCGTTATAGGCGGCAATCGGAATCGGTCAAGAAAATAACCACAAATAATTATTCAATTTTCAATCTCGTGGTTTTATGTTTATTTTACTTGGGCAAGTCCCAAGGTCGAACACAAGGAGGCAAAGGAACAACCTAGAGTTATGTCTATCAAAATTCGTGCGCAGTTTTCGAGGCGATCTTTTTTTTTGGAATTTTCAATGCAATAAGGGGTGCAAATATGTAATTTTGGCCTATTTTAGGGACTACAATGAAATTTATGTTAAACAATGTCCGAAAAATATGAAACTTGGCCACAATGTAGAATATGATGAAATAAATACACTGTAATTTTTTTGGAATTTTATGATGCTATATGAATTTTTTATGAATTTTTAAATGCAAAAAGAATGAATTTCAATATTTAATTATAATAAATATTAAACCTAATTATTTTCAAGGAACAAAATTATATACGATCTATCACTAGGTGAATGATCTAAGAAAAATCTTAAACCTCGAAAATGTGAGATCTAATACCTATTAAAAATTAAACACTGAAATATGCAAATTAATTTTTACAGGGTAAATTATGCATGCAAATGCAATTCTTTTTGGGCATAATGTCAAGCACAATTAATTCTACACTATATGATTTTTCGGGAATTTTTAGAGCAATGGTTAATCAAATACAAATTTCAGAGCACAAACTGGGTAAAATATGTAAATTTCCACAGAATAATTAATTATTAATCAACCATCAATCACAATAATATCCACAATATGTCAAAATGTAGATAATTAAATAACAAACATATGCTATTTTTGTATTAATAAAATAATGTAAAGAATAGGTATAAAATCACAGGGGAACACATGGGTCTGATTGCAATAAATAAAACTATAAAATGCAAAGGGGGGTTTAATTGCATTTACCGATAATATGGGGGATTCACTGCAAAATTACCAGAGGGCCACGTACGCAGCACGTGCCCTCTGGTCGGCGGCCTCTGGGTCTTCTGGAGTAATATCGAATTATGTTGGGGCCCCTTTGCAAAGTTCCCTCTCTCACGTGTATAACACGTGAGGAGGGCCTCAGGCAGGTGCCTGGCCTTTGGCTTCTAGACGCTCTTGGCAGAGGAGCGTGCTACGACGGTTGGTGGAGCGGTGAGGCATAGTAGGAGCGGCGGTTGCTGGAGTCGTAGATATTCGAGGTGGAGACCGGAGCAGATGGCGGTCAATGAAGTCGGTGGAGACGTTGGCGTGTGAAGCAGGCGGAGTTGTCGATATCGTTGGAGGAGTCGTAGGAGTTGATGTCGAGACGTTAATGGCGATTGCGGAAGATAACGTCACGTTGTCAGAGGTGGTTGCGGTTGTTGACGAAGGCGAGCGTTGAGGTCAGTGGAGATGGCCGTGGTAGTGGTCGTCGATGGAGTAGCAGAGGTGCAACAGAGGTGTAGTCAGCGTGGTTGCTGTCGATGGGGGGGCGCTGGAGGCGGAGGTACGGCGTGGAGTTGAAGGTTGATGTAGACGGAGATGATGGCTCAACGGCATCGAAGTGCGGAGCTGAAGCGCACACGGAGGTGCGACGACCAAAGGGAAGGCCGGATCTCGCCGGAGAAGCGGGCAAGCGGTGCTGTCACCACCGCGTGCCTCGTGTTCCTCTTGCAATCGGCGAATGGGGATCCTCTGGGCGGCGATGGTTCTTAAGTAGGACAAGGACTTTGGCCGGAAGAGGAAAGTTGAGGGGCGGCGAAGATTGATTGCGAGAAGGATGAATTTGGGTGGAGATTGATTTGGAGATCGTGACGGGAGAATCAGATCGGAGAGGGATTCGTGGAGGGGCGGCGCCCAAGGGATTCGGGGAGGCGGAGATCTCGGAAGAGAGATACGCGGTGGCGGCATTCCCGATTTGGGAAGAGGGCGGAGGTAGACGACGCACAGGCGTCGTCCGATCGAGCACGATCGGACGGCCCCTGTGGCGCCAAGCGACAGGGGGAGTGAGGAGGGGGCGCACGTGCGGAGCACGTGCCTTGGAGGCACGTGCGACGCACGTGCGTCCAATTTTTTTAATAAAACGAATATATAATAAGGCCAAAAATGGTTGATACGTGGCGGCACTAGGTGCGGCCACGTGTCAACACCAGGAAATTCCGAAGATAAAATACTTTGTAAAATCACAAACAAATAGCAAATGACCTTGGATCGAAAAAGTTTCTTCACAAAAATTGCTCGTCTCGATGAGATCTACACTTTCATGAAGACATCAAAACCAAAATCGATCATTTGCATAAAGTGGTATTTTTGGGGTATCCCATGTACATAGAATACCTTGATTTTGGGGTTTTGTAATTTTTATGTCATTTTTAGATCAGATAAAAATCCAGAAAAATATGATAAATCAGAGATAAATAATAAACATTAATCTATTTTTTTGGATTTTTATTAATGAAATATGTACATAAAATATTAGGTTAAAAAATGCTAAAATATACAGTATACAAAAGAGGCCCAAAACCCAACTTTCACATAGGAGCTCTGATTCACTTGAACTTGATCTTGTTTTGAAGGTAATTGAATGTACATTAGTTCAAAAGTGAGTAGGATTAAAACGAACACTAAATGGGGAAGATATGGGGCTTTTAGTTCGGAGATCCTGAAACTAGGGTTTGGGTTTTTGGTCCATTTATTTAGGTTAGTGATTTTTTTTTATATTTTTCATTTATTCTTGTTAGTGATATGTACACAGTGGAGGTGGTTTTGTGTCATTCGGAGTTAGCATGAATGAGTTAAAAATCGGGGAAGTTAGGCTATTTACATGTCAATTTTAGCTTGGTTTTTGGCTTCTTATTTTGTGCAGAAATTAGTGCTAATATGCAATTCTTATGAAAACATGCATGAATGCTAATTATGCAGAATAGATGCCTATATGCTGTTGATTTTGAGGGATTTGAGCTTAATAAATGAGATTTAGAGTGATGAATCTGAGATTCATCAATCTTACGCCTGATTATCACTGTCTTCCGCCTTGTATAGATCCAAATGTCCATATCACACCATTCTTCGGTCCAACACCCCATTTGCATCCTTGATTATGCTATACTTAAGGTGTACTTTACCCTAAGTATAGGAGGTGTGAGACTTTTGATTTTCTTTTGATTCTTTCTACCTCTGTTTTTCTGCCTATACTTAGGGATATTTTACCCTAAGTATAGGGGAGGTAGACCCTGTACATTCTTCCACTCAGATTTCCCTTTGTGTACAGTATGCTATACTTAGGTTCATTTGATCCTAAGTATAGGGGGAAACACCAAGATCCTTTCATTTATATTCTTTGATTTGTCGTTGTAGTATAGTTTTCATTTTCACTTCCCTTTACTAAGCACGAGTTGTGTCTTCTTCATCGCTCTTGATTCACTCTGAGGACATCGTTCGAGCTAAGTATAGGGGGGTATCGTATATATTTCATATATACTTTAGCCATAACTTGTACTTTGTGTGAGTGTGTTAATAAATAAAATGGCTAAAATCCATAAAAATTAAAAATTTTTCTTGTACATAAAATTCTTTATTGCATATACATAGCTATTTATAAAATTATTTTTGTACAAAGGTTTGTAAAAATGTTTTGTGTCAAGATTTTGTAAATATTTTGATATCAAAATTTTGTATATAGTACAAAATTTTTTGTAAAATGTTTGAAAACAAAAGTTTGCAAAATCTCTTCTGTAAATGTGTGTAAATATTTTGCAAAACTTCTGCATCCATGCATTCATGTATTCAAACATTTTTCAAAAATTTTGCACAGTTTCAAAACTTGCATAAAAACATTTTTGTATATATTTGTACAGTTTTTCTGAATCATAGTTGACATTTAAACTAGCCTGGAATTAAATTGGAAAATGGAGCTTGGTTAAGACCTTAATCCAGTTAATTCTAAGAGGAATCTTATAGGCCTTAGGGTTAAGACTTTTCAGGTCCATGGTGACTTAATTATTTAAGTTCACTAGGCTATGGTCATATGTCATCTTGATGAGCCTAAGTAGAACACTAAACAACGCACGCATGACTCTCACAGACAATGGCTTTACTTGCACCAGCACTTTACACATAGCTCTCTACGGATGAGGTGGTGAGGAAGCAATCTTCTTTGGCTTGGGGTTGCATACGAGGGTAGTACTTCTAGGCGAAACCTCTCGTCTTTTTTTAGTGAAGGAAGTGTGTCTCAACTTGGTCTGACAGCATTGAGGTCTAAAGACAAGAGTTGTGGGTTGCAATAATGCTTCAAAAGAGGGATAGTCTACTGGCTCAAGAGGAAAAACTCCTTATGTATATATGTTGTACCATGTGGATATTTTGTACAGATGCACAATGAAAAAATGTGTGAAAAAGAAAAGAAAAACTCCAAAAAAGTGGTGGGTCTGATAGAAAATGAAATACCCACCAGAGTGTATATAGCCAAATAAAGCAAAGCTTATGTTACCCATTCCTATCTCATGAAGCTTGCAGCAGTGAGACTTAGCTACACTGGTTAGGCTCCCTAGGATACATGGCTACACTGGCCATGGTCCATTCTCTTCTTCCTCTTCTTCTTGAGCCGGTTGCATTTGAACTTAGAAGGGAATACCCCGCTCCTCGAGGAAAGAGTTGCCAGACTAGGGCATTAGAATTACCTTGTTGAGGAGGGTTGTCACTTTACCATTTCTGAGGTGGGGAGCTACATATCACTTACACAGTACAAGAAAAGATTCATGGTCATTAGAGTTTGTGTATGTAGACTTGTTCTGATATGGATTATTGAGGAGTCTTGACCATAGATTGGTGGCTGTTGAGTTTTAAACCTAAGTCCAAATAAGGTTCCAACAAATAAATAATCCAAAGGTCTAACTGAGCTCCATACTTCAATTTAATGAAGACAAGTTTAATAATCAACCTTGATTCCCCTTCTTTTTCTTTTTCGTTCTCCTTTCACTTCTTTTTCAAATAAGTGTTTGCTAAGGGACTAGCAAAATTAAAGTATAGGGGGTGATGAATCCTCATTCATCACTCTTTATTCTTTTATTTTAGCTAAATATCTTGGCAAAAGCATCATGTATACAGTTGTAAATACAATAAATTAGCAATAAGGATGCATTAGTTAATATTTAATAATTAGCATGTATTTGTGCAAAAATAAAAGAATAAAGAATAAAGAAAAAGAAAGAAATATTTAGAATAAATATTGAGTGACCTGAATCCAAGAGAGGGTCCAGTATGAGCCTGATCGCCAAATAAAAGAAGTAGAGAGATAGGGCCACTCTACGTTGTGGATATCTATCACCTATATTTTTACAAAAATAAAAATAAAAAGATGTTTTTATCCCCTTTTATATTTCTAAAATCAAAACAAAAATTAGAAAAATAAAATAAAAATAGAATAAAACTCTCTCACTCACCTTGTATATAATACATGTAAATATGTATCACTACCTATTTATTTTATACTTGTAAATAACCAATAAAAATAAAATAAAATTATTTTATACTCAAAATATTATGTTGTAAATAAACAAAATATAAAAATTGGGGTATTTGTGAAAATATAAGAAAATAAAAATAATTGTACAAAATACATAGGTATTTTATTCACGTATATAATATAATATATTGCATATACCATAGTTTATTTTTCATAAAAATAAATAAAAATCACAAAAAATAGTTTGAAAAATAATAAATATTTTTCATTTTGAACACTTTTTTAATTTGAAATCATTTTCTATTTTTAATTAATTTTACAATTCTTTATGACTTCCTATTTTCTGATTGGTCCAGGAGGGATGTTGACCCCGGTCAACTACCCCTCCAGGACCTTCCCTTGTGCAGATCCGAGTTTTTGCTCTCATTTATCCAAATTTTCTCGGCCGGATCTTGCACCTTCTTGCCTCGATTTTGGCGCCCGCATCTCCTCAATGGATCGGTGATCCTCGCAAATCCCTAGGGAGTCGCGGATCGACCTCGGTTCGTGCGCGTGCTCCGATTCTTCCAAGCTTCCTGGGATGTGCTATAATGCTTCGCATTTGCTCTCCCAGCCGGCTAGCTCATGCCACACACCCTATTGATACCCTAGAATGCTCTGTCTTGGTGATAGCAATCAGAGGCCGCCTTCAGTCGTCGGAAAGGTGTTGTGCAGCCGACGCTCGCCTCTCGTGGCCAGAACGCCACCGCGACGAGTCATCTGCCAGCCGCAACGAAGTTGATGCAATGACCACCACCGTCCGCATCCCCTGGAGCTCAGGATTCTACTAGGACCCTCAGGTAACCATTCCATAGTCATTAGCTCCCTTATCTTATTCAATCTTTCATCTACACTCTGTCGCCGCTCCGCTAACTCCGATCAGCCGGTCGGAGCCCCATCACATCCATCCACTCGCTTCAATCGACGACCCAGATCATCCTCCATCTTCCCTCGCCATCTGATCATCCTAATCTAGGCTCGGATAGCCAAGATTAGGCCCTAGGTCTCCCCTATCGCTTCGCTGGAGACCCCCCCTTCCATTCACTGCCGCTTCTCTTCATCTTAGGCCAAATAACCCCGACCGGAGCCTTGCTCTGAGTCCGAGCTTTGCCCTGCAGGTCTTAGCGCACGTGGAGACACCCCAGATTGCTTATGACCACCTTCGCCAGAGCTCGCCCAGGTCCCAGCCATTGTCCCGAAGATCTGACTGTCAACGACTCCATCAGCCCCGTCCATTCGATGCGGAGGGCCCTCATGCTTCCGTTGGCGTCGACCGATCGTTCATCGTAGTCTCTGATCTCCCTTGGTGCTCCGGTGAACTTCGCTCAGGCGCTATTCTTCCAGAGCCCTTCTCTGACGTCGGATCGCGCCCCTCGCCCAGATGCCATCCTCATCGTTCATCTCCAGCATCTGTCAGGTCGTTAGATGTCAGATCTAACAGCCCCCGTACCATCCACATCCTCGACATCTGACGACCGTTGGATCTGACAGCTGATAGCGACAGAGCCGCACGTTCGCATCCATTGAACAACCGCCACCTGTCCACCCACGCGCAGCTCACATGCTGCATGGGCAATTTGCTCAGTCTACCCTGCATTTATTTCAGTTTGTCTTTTAGTCTGTGAAAATAAAAGTATACAGTAGAATAGTTTGTACTTTAGCACCTGTAGTTTCCCTTATTTTCTTTTTAGTCCTGTCTGTGTGGACCCACGCACTTCACCACGTGTTATTTGGGGATATTTGCAATATGCACCTTGTATTTCTTTACTGTTATGGTTTGAAGTTTTAGTTTTTGTATATGCAAGTATACTCCTATGCGTGCGGATTTGTGACATGTGTTGATATTTGTGGAGAAATTACAGTTTGGGCTCTAGATTTTCCCCACGTGTTCTTATTTAGCCCAAGAACTTATTTTCTTTGCATTTTGGTCCCTATGTGCTGTGTGTTTTATTTTTGATTTAATAAATAGCAAAAATTGTCCAAAGTTCATGAAACTTTGACACATGGCTCCTGCCATGGTGTAGGAATTTTGATGAAAATTTTCTCTTGTTCTGCTTTCATTTAAAAATTCAAAAACCTTAAAAATAATTCCTGTCTGTTTTAGAAAATCAACTAAAAATATTAAAAAGCCTTGAAAAATTCTAAAAAAATTCTTGTTGTGTGTTTTGTTGTGTTTTAACTTCCTTCCAATTTTCACCTTATTCCCATTTATAAAAACCATAAAAATTTTAAAAGAGTAAAAATCTTAGAAAAAATCATTAAAAATTCATAAAAGAAATGTTTTCAGTTGTTGTAGTTAGTTTTTATTTTATAGTTTATCATAAAAATACTGTTGGGATTTTATATGTACTTTAAGTAATTTTAACTTGCCTTTATATCCTAGTTGGACACTGTTTGTTATTTTTGAGTTTATTTCATTTTTAGAAAATCAATTAAAAATCAGAAAAACCCCATAAAATCCACAAAAACATTTGAATATTTTAAAAAAATACAAAAATATTTTTGTTTGATTTTTTGAGTGTTTTTGGTGCTATAAATAATTATATAAGTGTTGATTTTTGATTTATTTTTATCCTTTCTCTTATTTTAAAAAATCATAAAAAAAATTAAAAAAAATATATAAAAACCACCACTTCTTTGTTTTCCTTGGATTTCTGACTACTTCGTAGCGTTAGCATCACATGCTCCTTGTGTTCGACCCTGGTAGCTATACCAGGTAAAATAAATTAGCGAGACCACTCTCTTGGTTTGATTGATTGATTTTTATTTTGGTGGTCTTACTTTTCTTGTTGAGTCCGATCCAAGTGGTTGAGGTCGCAACGACCATGCCATTTTACCTTAATCGCTCAGGTCGCTCTTCAGTCTTTAACACCCGATCCCACCACCCCTAAGGTGATGTTGACCCGTCATTAATTGAACCAACCATCAACAGGAATACAACTCGCTATGCCCAATCCAATATCACCCCAATAATATGAGGACCCGATATTGGGGTCACTACGCATACGTCCTCTCTTTCGAGAAGCGAAGAGCCCGATCCAGATGCGCTTGCATACAGGAGCTGTCACTTCAGACAGGCGTCTCCTACATACAATCCCTGGCGACGGAACCCTTCGCCTTGACGGGAGAACATGGATGTCACTTATGTGATCCTTCATATCATATTCAAATTCTAATTAATCATTATGAATCATATTCATTACGATTAATTCTTCCAAGAGAAATAACTTCTCTATTCATAATAGAGTGTTTTTAATTTTTTTAATTGGATTCCAATTAATCTAATCATATTAAATTAATGATCCAATTAATATCCAACAAACAATCTTTGTTGTTATTTGAATTATGGTATTATCTCAAATACGTATTATTCTAAATTTTAATAATTAGAAAATACACCATGATCTCTCCTGCATTATCAAGTCCCTACCCGTTGTCATGGCCAGTACCGACGGGAGTGGGACAGGCCGCACACGGTGCAACCTGCTAACCCAATGCTCCCCGACTAGACACCATATCCACCTCGGGAAAAGTTAATGCCAAATTGATCATTGTGTACTTGAGATGATAATCGATATTTCAACCGAAGTTATACCATATATAATAATAATCAAAATATTTTTGATTAATATTATAATGAGATTTACTAAACAAATCCCAAATCCTATTCAAGCAACATTGTTTGTTGGAAAGTAGATTGTGTAACCAATTGTGATCTAGATCATATCTAATCAATTATTGATTAATGCAATGTCATTTAAGGAAATAATTATAATAAAATATTTCATAAATATTTATCCATAATTAGTACAGGAAATTAAACCATTTAATTCCACTAGTTAATTAAATGACAATCACAAGGTTCTTTATTAGGAAAGTAATTTCCAGCAATGACCCTCACTTACTAAAAATAACATATCTCAATCAATTTATATCCAAATTAAGCAAAGTAAGTTTCTGAAGTTTGATAATTTGATTTACAATAAAACCGAAGTGATATTCACGCATTTCTAGGCATTTCTAAACAGTAATTAACTCCTTAATTATGTTGAGATTCGCAGTCCCTGAAACAGTGGATACATGTTCACTAAAATGACCATAACATGAGAAAATGGATTCGAAATCATGCAAACTCAGATCCTATGGTTTCCTTATTTTATGGAGAACAAAATACAATTATTATTTTCGTGTTTAAATCGAAAATAGTCACAAAACAGAGATGCGAAAATGAAATGCGATAAAACTTTTGCAACCCTAACGAACCCAAGTCGGCTTAGGCTTATGGATCGTATCTGAAACCTTCAACCTAGCTCTGATACCACTTGAACCCAAGTCGGCTTAGGCTTAGGCTTAAGGATATAATAAGATCCTTAAGAGCGTCACGGAAGCGTGAGGATCGCATCGTATGTGACCGTGAGCGACTAGTCGCACTACTTGCTCGAGGCAGCGGAAATTAAAAATTTTCATGTGACGAAACCACATGATCCAAGAACACCTCTCGGATCGTTTCATCTAAACCACAAACAAGTAATAGGATTACCTCTTGAAGTGTGGATGCGATCGAGTCTCTAAACGAAGAGACCTCCTGTCTCAAGTCCGATCCGACGGAGGAGACGCTTGCGAGCGTGTTGATGAAATGCGTGCTTCTCGCAATCCATGTTGATGATCCAAGCGACAGATCTCTAAATCTCGACACATGAGATCCGATGTCTTCTTCACAAGCGAGGCGCACCGAAGGAGACGGAGATCCACGAGCAAACGATCGGGCAACACAACGACGATGTTGCGGCGATGGAGAACCCCTCTAGGGCATCCATGGTGGATGGCCACATGAGAGAAGAAGAGAGGCGTGTAGAGAATGAGAGAGAGAGAGCCTTATGTTCTCATTAGCCTTGGAAGAGCATTGGGTGTCCTTCTATTTATAATATTTTGGGATCCATGGATCTCAATCCATGGGCAACACAAATCCAAATGGCTCTCATTGATTTGTGTTTCTCTCAATGGCTAAGATTTGTGTTGGTAAAAACCAACAACAATTAATTTAATTTAGATTAAATCTATATTGATAAATCAATATAAATCAATCCCAAATTAAATCAAACAAATGTGGAGATAATGGGAGAGAGAGTGCACCTCCTTCCGTATACATGGAGTGGACGACCACCCTTTTCTAATAGGAATTGGTGGTCGTCCCCTCTCCTATTTGATTGGAGACATCCCATGTAATCTTTCTAGATTATAATGTCCCATGTATCTCCAATATTTACAACAACAATTATTGTAAATTATTATATAAAAAATAATTCACAATTATTTTGAGAATATTGCAATCTTGCCATTGAAAAATTGTGGATCACATCCACACCCCAAAATAAAATTTAAATTACATTTTCAATTAGTTGTCCAATGTGAATTCAATTCACATCAACATTTAATTAACAAATTTAAATTACAAATAGCTCTCTCTTATATATTATAAATCACATTTATAATATATACGATAATATGGATAGTGCTATCCACATTATTCATATCCATGATAATTAAATCACATTTAATCATCTTGGATCTCTATTCTCATGCACCCAAATAATATGGATCACATTCACATTATTTACATCTTTGATAATCTCATTTAATTATCTTAGATAACTCTCTTTATAATATGAATCAAATTCATATTATTCATGATAATTAAATCACATTTAATTATCCATTTTCTTCATGCTCGGATACATATATCAGCAATGAAATTATCCTGAACTCTTTCAAGGATAATGTGCTTTCTCCATGAATACTTGGAGATAAGGACATGGCGATTGTATTGTTCCACGTATAGTGACTTGGATATTGAGATCACATCTCAAATCCAGATCTCGGGCCTCCCATAGATGCTTAATTAAATCAAGACCACAAATCTAATCTTCTCATTGCATCTGAATCACATTCAGATCAATGTCCAATATTTGGACTAAGATCAGATTACTTCTCTACTGAGAGGAGTCACTAAAATCCAGACCCGTTTCATCACTCCCTAGGAATGGAAGCGTCATGGTTATACAACTGTTTATCATCACATCACCCTAAGGTATTCCTAATACCTGTACATCTTGCATACTGGAAGACCCAGAATAAACCCAAAGTATAAGATTAATTTTGCACTGTCTACTTTAGAGTTTTATCATTAAGTTTCTCATTCGATCATTGGGAGTTGGTATCGATCATATACTTTTCAAAAGCATATATCATACCAGGTGTTGATCATATACTTTCCAAAAGCATATATCAAACCTACAAATTCAGTCAAGCTTCCAAAGCAAGACGACCGTGCACGGAATTTAATTCTTTCCAATATCTCATGAGTGAGCTCATGTCTTCCGGTTCAGTAATGAACCTGTATGATCCCTTTGAGAGATCGTATTACTCATATGTCCTTACATGCACACCAGCGCGTCGGTATATAGACCTTGATTAGGTCATCAACCTATTGGTCTGTCAAATAAACATACTCAGAGATATAGTAACACATCTGTCTCCGGTCAGAGGATGCGTGCCTATATCATGACAACATACGATATAGGACTTTGGTTGTCTCGATCTCGTTAATTCAACTCTTTGACCTAACTAATCTGACACCTCTGAATCTCTATTCCCATGCAGAGGACCTACATCAAGAGGCAGGTCAGATATCAGCCAAGTGAGAAAGGATTGCCATCTCCTACTCAGGCTGGAGATCCTCTCTTAACAATCATTTGACGGTACTTGATGAGTCCTCAATCTAACTCTTTAGATATTCATCCAAGCACCAGCCTCTATGATTCAATAATTGAATCAACAGTTGTATGATCATCAAGATGGCCATGGTACATAATCCTAATTGTACTAATGAACCTATTATGCAAATTGGTTATTCTTCATTTCAGATCAGGGAATGATATTCACAATAACATTTATTGCATAATGGCTCGCTGTGGGCTCGCATACCCAACACGTTGTTGTCACCGATTCAACTCTGGGAACTAGGCCCTCCTCACATAAAGATGGATCAAGTGCAAAATGAGGAGGATGGGATGTATATAAGGAGAATAATGAGATGAAAGTGGTGGAGGGGAGGTTAATAAAATGGTGGAGTTGAATTAGAACTTAGAAAAATGGTGGAATGTTGGAGTTGAATGGGTAGTTATTATAGAGAGTGGAATTTAAATAAAAAATAAATAGCAACCTAGTTTAAATAAGAGAAGAAAATAAAGTAGAAAATAAAATGGAAGATTTACAAAAGTAGGTCCATAAAAACACTATATACATGGAATTTTTTACTTTTATAGTTTTAACTTTTTTGTTGTATTTTTAATAAAATATATTTACAAACTAAAAATAAAACAAAATACTAAAAATACAACAAAATACAAAAATGATTTTTTTTGGATTTTTAGTAATTAAGAAAAGTAACAAAAAATATGTACAATATATACAATGCACACATAGGTCCCAAAATCCAAACTTTGCAAACATACTCCGATTTTAATGAAACCACTTTCATTGGATAGATAATTTTCTAACTTGAACTTTAAAAGTGAGTTTGGTGAATTTGGAGTTCATACGGAGCGGGAATTTGGCCGGGATGTTGGATTTTAAGGTCTCTTATCTTTGGGATCTAGGAGTATTTATTTGAGGTGAAATTTATTTTGTATTTTGTATTTTTGTATACATTTTTATAAATAAATCAGAGAAAAAATTAGCCAAAAAGGATATGAAATGAAATTATTAAAAATACATGATGTTTTTGGCTATTTACAGGTGAAAACTCCTTTATTTTGTGCCTTTTTATTGTTAATTTATTTTGTATAATATAATATACAATAATTAGTGTATTTATTTACAATAGTCATTTTGTTAATTTATTAATTTTATGGACATTTATTTGATATTTTACTCAGGGATTTTACCAAGATCAATATATCGAGATGATAAATTGTGAATTCATCACCTTGTCAGCGAAGAACTCACCAAGGGCTTCATCTTCTCCACACACATCCCTCTGTCCACCCTCTAGCATACATGAAACACTTCTGATTGTTCCCTAACTATTGTAGGCACCACTAAGATTCAATTGATGGAAGCCTCAAAGAAGCTCCATTCTAGAACTCCGCCTCCGACAAGACATCATCGCCTCGCTTCATCGGCCCTCGTTAGACCCTCCTCGACCGCCTAGCTTCTTCGTTCGACTTCTAAGATGCTTCTTGACCTTTAGAAAAATCTATGGAGCATGGAGGAGGAGAAGGGACCTTATTGGAGTCCCAAGTATCGTCTCCAGTCGTGGAGGAGGAGGTGACTTCCTCGAGTAGCAGCTACCATTCGATCAGGAGGATCGGTCGACCCCCATTCCTCTAGTGGTTCGGCCCATTCCTTCCAGGTTCGATGGAATCGAGCCTCCTCCGAGGCACCTCGAGCTATCCACGTGGCCCGGGCCTCTTGCATCCGCCCAGACCTATCCCCAAACGTCCATGTGCAAGAACCAAGTTAAATATGTATTAGAAAATTAACCCCTGACAATGGTGCCATCGAATGAATCACTAACCGGCAGTGTTAATTTAATACTATTGTAGTATGGCGAACTAGAGATCTATCGGAACCAAGTCAGATATCTCTGTGAAGAGAACTTTGGTTTTAATTTATACTGGGTAAGTCTAGGGTCGAACACAATGACATGAACAATTAATCGGCTTAACCTCAGATCTAAATATTTAATTCAGCAATCAAATGGTGATGTAGGTTAAATAAATGCAACACATAGATAATGCATGAATTTTCAGAACATTTTATGCATTTTTATTAATATGAACAAAATATGTGGCACAATGTTGATGCTGCGTGAAATTCGCCTCTTTAAATATAGAGAATCGTCATAGTATAGGAGGCAAATTTGGTTCGTAAAAAACAACAATCTTTAAATGTTGTGGAATATTTATACTTGGCAAGTCTACCAAGGTCGAACACAGGAACACAAGCTACTTTAATCTATTCATCGAATTTTTTTTGATATGTGATTATCTTCTCAATTTCAGGTCTTCATATATATATGTGCATACTAAAATGCAGAACAATGCAATTATATGATGCATGTATTTTTTAGTTGATTTTTCAATGCAATTGTAAGATATGTAATGCATAATGCAAGAATCAGTGCAAATGATATGCATGCGAAATTGTAATTACAAAAATGCCCTACAAGTCATGAGTGTAGATTATTATTTGAAATCTGAATCAATTTGAGCCTAAAATTACATGCAAACACCTATTTAATGGCAAGGCAATTGAGCACAAGACACTGTTTAGCAATAAAAATTCATCATATTTCATTTGGTATCAGATGAGAAAATTAACAAAGCCAATAGATAGATGATGAAATAGGGAACAAAACGACACCATAATCATGCAATTTGGACCTACGATGCTCAAATTATGAAGGAAAAAGTGCAAGGGAATAAATGTAATAAAAACGCAAGAAATAAAGGGATAAATAATCACAAATAGGTCCCTGGTGGGACCTATTTGTAATTTTGCAAAACCGACTAGACCCCTTTGTAAATTCTCCATTGTGCGCTGGGGCATATCTATAATTCGTGAAACCTACGAGGGCCTCCTTGTAAAATACCCAGGTACACACGTGAGGTATGTACGTGGGGACCAAAATATAATAAATAAAACTTCCAGGGTCTTTCTAGTAATTTACCCAATCCTCAAGTGCAATGCACATGAGGGGGCTAGGATCGGGAGTCATCGCAGCTTCGGGCAGACATTGCGTGAAGCGGACGCTCGATTTGAGGCTCGGTGGATCCGATCCTGTTGGTTTGTCATGAGGCTCGAAAATCCCATGTGCCATCATCTGGTCTGTCCTGTCCAGATGATCGGACGGTATTTGTTCCATCTTCATCCATCGTGGGCCACCGGAGTAGGCGGGGATCCGACGACCTCCTAGGAGCTCCTCCGTGCCTCAGACGTTCGTCTGATGGTCGGAGAAGACGTCTGATGTTCTGGCCCAGAGGCTGGAGCTACGACGAGGCTCAGGGGATAATCAGAGTGGGAGGTCAACAAAGCCTCGCGCAGAGGAGAGTTGCTCGACGAGGCTCTGGTGCAAACTCGGACCAGTCAAGATCCTGCAAGGTTAGTATAGCCGAAAAGTGCTTTAATGGATGCACGTGAGTGAGGGAGGTGGGTGAAGGTCCATCAGAGGCGAAGGGAGCGAAGGATCTGTGCTCCTTCTCCGGCGAGGTGGAGGAGGAGATGGGTCGGAGCGAAGGTGGCTTTGGAGAAGGGAAGAATGTTAGCGAGGGGGTCAGTGAATGTGAAGGTGGTCTGGCGGAGGTTGTTGGGTGGTCAGTAGCCGGTGAAGGGTGATGTATGCGTCAGGATAATTCCAAGAAAATCAAGAAAAATTGAGATGGGAGATACCTGGAGATCGGAGAGACCCTTTGGCAGAGGAGGTGGCTTGGGTTGAGGCTCCTTTGGAGCCTCCGGTCGTCGCCTGGTGAGGTCAGTCGGGCCTCGGAGCTCGAGCTACCGCAGGTGGTGGAGGAGCTTACACGGCGGAGATGCCATGGATCTCACCGGGAGGCTAGGTTGTCGTCACCTCGGCACTACCCTTTGCTGTCACCAGAGGGCGGAGGAAGCTGGACCTAAGCCCCTCAGATGGTGGATGGGTTGGAATTGCGACGGAGGAGAGATTTTTATACTCGAAGGCGGCGAACGTTATGGTGGTGGCGGAGCGTTTTGAACTGGGTCTTGATGGTGAAGGAGTAATGGAGGAGGGTGATGGAGGTTACGCGAGAATGGTGGATATGGGGGCTACGTAGAGAGTTGTTAGGGAGCGAGGAGATGACCGAAGGAGGTCTTTAAAATTGGAAGGGGTCGGCTTGGTTTCGAGTCGTAACGCCTGGAGGGGGAGGCGTATGAGGAGGAAGATGATGAGGGGCTAGATCTTTCGATCCAACGGCATAGATGAATGCACAGATGGAGGGCTAAGATCTGATCACATCCGATCCTGTGGTAGGGAATGAGGCGCGGTTGGATGGTTAGGATGAGACATGAGGGTTTATCCTACGACGGTGAGTGATCTGGTGAGGTGGAGAGCGGAGATGCGTAGGATGAGAAGGTGATCGAGTGGCTGAGGTTTAGGCGGTGAGGTGTGGTTGGGATTTCATCAGGAGTGGTGATCGGACGGTGGTGGGCGATGCGGTCTTGGAGGGTGGAGATGAAGGCACTCGGGGGGGGGGGGGAGTCAGAAGGTAGGAATTGATGTCGGGTGGCGTGATGAGGGGCAGAGAAAATTCAAAAGTATAAAATAAAGATAAATCCAAAAGAAATAGTTAGATATAAAATTAGAAAAAAGTCAAAACATTAAAGTTGTAGATCTCAATGAGATCTACAAGTTTCATGTTGGATAAAAATCCAAAAGAGACTGTTTGTACAAAAGTGTATTTTGGGGGTATTTTTAAAGGGCCAATTTTTGGGTTTTGATATTTTTTTATTTTTTATCTCTTTTAAAAAGTTATAGACAATTAATTAACCTAATTTTTGGGGTTTTAATGAGAAATAAAAACAAATAATATGCTCATATTTAAATACAATAATTATATCAATTATACAATGTTTACATACAATATAAAATGAATGAATTATCAATGATTTTTATTGGTTTGTTCAAGTTAGAAGATTACTATCTGATTTTGACATGATAAATACGAGATTCATCAAATGTAACACATAATAAATGCATAAATACTCAATAATGCTCTTGATTAATGTATTAAATCTATTGTAAAGATGATTAAGATGTTAAAAAAATCTAGGTATCAATACGTCAATCAACCATAATTTAATTCAATTTTAAGATCAATTAACATGCTAAATGAACAAGTTAAGTTCTTAAAAATATCATGTGCAAGATAAGTATCTAAATAGTAAATAGAATGCCCAATATTAAAGAGCTTGGAATAATCCTTCAAAAGACACCAAATTCATTCGATTTGGATCAATGGTTCACAAGACGTTAAAGAATCTATATAGGGGCATAAATGTAATGAAAATTCTTCTATTTATTTACAAAAAGGTCCAAATTGGAGTGAATTGCCATTATAAGGAATCAACTGAATATATTTGTAAATTTTACATAAGTTTAGATTTATTTGCAATATTGAAGAACTTTGTGGGAGTGTCTGCAATTTAACCAACCCACATTCTCGGAGCATGTGATGGCTAGGCATGGAGCTCGGGGCAGGTTCGAGCCACGTGGTTGTCTGCTAATGGTCTAGTCAGCCTCGGGTGCACTGAATCGCATGCCTGAAACATTGCTTCAGATGAATCATGCGGCTTCTTGCGAGCTGTAGGTTGAGTACCTTTTTAGGGTTTTAAATATAGGTATATATATATCTATATTTTGTGTATTTATTTTGAATTTATTATTTTAGTTTATTATTTTATAAAATTATAACTTATTTTTATATATATATATATAAATGTATTTTATTATATTTTTATGATATAATATATACACTTAATTAAATATATGTACTAATTGTATAGGTATAGATATAGGTATTTTACCTACATATAATATACATATTTTATTTTAGTGTTTTCTTTAATGTTTTATGTTTGTTTTAATATGTACATATACCATAAATTATTTTTACAAAATTATAAAAATATAAAAGTATAAAAATAATGAATAATAAATAAAATGATTATTTTAACGGGGTAAACTATACAATAGGGATCTAAAACTTAACTTTCACACCTTAACTTCAAAAAATATGAAACCACCTTCATTAGATAGCTTACTAAAAGTTATATACAATTAAAGGTGATTTTGATATATTTTGAGTTTTTATTTGAGAGATATGGGTCTGGGAAGTTGGAGTTTTGGAATTTTATTCATACCATAACTTTTATTCTATATATTATTATTGTATGAAATTAATTTTGTGTTTTTCTATATTTTATTATCTACAACTTTCATGTTAAAAGTTTCTTTATTCGAGGTACAAAAAGTAGAAATAAAAATAGGTCTCAAAAATGAGTAATAAATGAATAAATAAAATGGATTTTTATTGTATTTCCGACCCTTATCTCCCCCTACTTCTTTCATTGTCAATCTAGTCATCAATATGCCTAGGTCTCGAGGTTTAGGGTCATAAAATATCTTCAATATTTTATTCTTTTTCTCTTCTTTTCTTTATTATATATTTTTATCGTTAAAAATAGTATTTTATATACATTTTTTACAATAATGCATGGATGTTAAATTATGCAAATTAAGGTTATTTACACGCATCTATTAGGAGTTTTAAGGCCAAAATAATAGAATAAAGGTGATGAAATGGAGAATCATCACCCCCCATACTTGCCTTTGCTAGTCCATAGCAAACACTTATGTAATAAGTGCAGAAAAAGAAAACAAAGAAAGGAAAAAGGAAAGTAATTGGATTTAGTTTAATTATTAAACTTATCACCACAAAATCAAAGTTTGGAGCTTAAGTTGGACCTGTGGAATTTAAGTGTGGGCATAATCTTATTGGGAATCAGATTTGAAATCTAACAACCTTCGAGAATCCAAAAACTCTGCTCAAGTCTCATCAATAGTCATGTCAGAATACTTCAATTCATACGCAAACTCTTATGACTATGAATCTGACTTGTACAATGCATGTGATAGTAGCTCTCCCTAACTTAATCGACAAAGAGTCTGACTTCTCCAGCATGACAATCCAGTGATTCCCCAAACCAGCAACTCCTTCCTCGAGGAGCGAGGTATTCCCTTCTAAGTTCAAGTGACAACCGGCTTACGAGGAGGGGGTGAGGAGAAGAATGTAAGGTAGCCAGTGTAGCTACCTATCCTGTGATGCAAGACCAGTGTAGTCAAGTCATCCAGCGGCAGGCTCACATGATTTGACTTTGAAGCTCAATTTTGCTTATTGACTATACAAATATATACACTCCGACATGCATTTTATTTTCAATCAGACATGTCAACTTTTTTAGAGTTTTTGCTTTTTTTGTGAAATACCATATACAAGATCATTTACATAAGGAGTTTTTCCTCTTGAGCCAGTAGACTATCCCTCTTTTGAAGCATTATTGCAACCCATACTCTCCTGTCTTTAGATGTCTCTGCTACTGGATGTGTTGGGGTGCTCTTCCCTCCCTCGACGAAGACAAATGTTTCCACTTGTGTGCGTCTCATACCGTAAATCCAATCCCCTCACCACTCCAACTGAGTTGAGCCAAGTGAAAGGTGCATGTGTCCAAGTTAGGTCATTATCAATAAGAGCCATGCTTGTGTTCCGAAATATTCTACTTAGGCAGTTAAGAATCCATTGAACTAAGTCTCGTGATCCTCAAAGAATTAAGTCAACTAGACTTGAAGTACCTCAATTCCAGCTCCTATAAAGTTCCTGTTATTAGGTAGATTTAAGGTCCAACCAAGCTCCAATCTTCGAATTTTACTTAGACTTGTTCAATTATCAAACTCAATCTGAAAAATGCTAATGCTATGCAGAAAATATTTTTGTGATACAATTTTCAAGGGTTTGAACTTTTTATGAATTTTTGAAAAAGATGATGCATATGCATTTTTTTGTATTTTTCAAAAAGATTTTGCAAATGTTTTTGGTATTTTGAGTTTTGCAAATGCTTTTTTTTTATTTTTGAAATCAAAAGATTTTGGCTAAAAAACTAGGTACAAATATTTACACAAGGATGCATTTTATTATTTACAAGAATTAGGGTTTTTAAGAATTTACAAATGGTAAGTGATCAATTCTATATATAGTTAAAGAATTTTGGTGTGATGTAAATATTCCTCAAATTTATTGAAAATCATTTTTCAAATAATTTTGAAAACTACAGTCCAAAATAAATTTTACAATGAATTTTTACAAATATTTACACGCATTTAAAAATCATTTCGCAAAGGTTTTTCAAATAGTATATATAGTTTTTATTGTCATATTCAATTTTCTACAAGGGTATTCATTTCGCACGCACACCACGATTACTTGCTTCAGCTATCTACTAACCCTGCAGGTGTCCTAACTATTCAATGGCCGGAGAGCTCGCCGGGCCAACTTCGTCGAGTTCGCCGTCGACATACGAGCTCCGACGGCTCACGTCAGAAGGACCACCGCATCGCCCGGGCTCCCAGCTTCATCGATGATCCTTCAGGAGCCTCGGGCGAGCTCCACTGCGCCAAGGAAGGAGCGGCGGAGCTGGAGCTCCTTCGCCGGAGTTCAGCTCCCGCCGCCAGCCGTAGGAGGAAGAAGAAGGAGCAGTGGCCGTTGGATGCTCCGCCTCGGAGTCCATCCAACGGCCACTATGCAGCCACGTCGTCATTCAGATCCACCTCCAGATGCCGTTGGATGAGCCTGATCCAAAGGCCTCGAGCTAGCCACGCGTCCTCACCAGGAGACAGCCGAGCCTCCGTCTCCGTGCCTATAGGTTCGGTTGCTCCGAACCTCCACGAGCCTGCATTGAGCCTCGGACTACCCGAGCCTAGCCGAAGCGCCTCCGAGCCTCTGCCGAATCCGAGCCAACTTCCGAGCCTAGATAGCACGTGCATCGCACGTGCTACTCTGGGTAAATTGCAGAGCCGCCCTCAAACTTCTCCAAATTTGCAAAAAGGTCCCCGCGTTTATGGTTAATTTACAGGGAAGGCCTCAGAACTTATTTTATTTTCTTTTTAGTCCTTCACAGGGACCTTTTTGTAGTTATCTTTTTATGTTTTCTTTCATTTATGCCCTTATCTTTGAACTTGCATATCTTGAGCTACATAGCTCCAATCGAGTTGATTTCAGTTTCATTTCGAAGCTCGTTTGACGTACTTTCTCATGGCATGCTTATTTCATGTAATGGACACTTTAATGTTGACGTATTATTTTGATAGCTATGTGTCTCTTATTAGTTAATCCATGCTTTGTTCAAACTGAGTTTGTCATCTTAATTAAATCTGGAATTGACTTGTTGTTGACTTTTGCTCATCATTTCGTATCTTGGGCATAATTGTGATTCTTTGCATGTGCATTCATTTGCATGATAAAAAATGTTTTAAAAAAATGCATGTTTATTTTTAATGTTTTGCATTGTTTTGTCTCTGCATATTTTGACCTATATGCTTTCATTCTACGCTTAGTTAAACAAACTTAAATCCGATCAATACGAGAGAGGCTCGTGTCCCTGAGTTCGACCTTGGTTTCTTGCCAAGTAAAATAAATCACGATCACCTCATTTTGGTTTATCATCGCATATCTTTAAATGAGGTGATCCTTTGACGACCGAAATCGGCCCGACTGCACCGACATTTCCAAGTGCTAATTTAGCATTATTAAAGGGCCGATTTTGCGGTCCGTCAAATGGCGCCGTTGCCGGGGACACGGCTCATTTCTTTTATTTTTTGGATTTTTGTGTGTTTAATTTAGTGTTCCTTTTTATAGGTCAATTAACCACATATTTTGCATATATAATTTTTTCTTTCTTATTTGATCTCTAACAATTGTTTCTGTGGCAGGGCCCTTGATGGATCAAGAGGGGCGAGGAGCCGCAGGAGCATGCTTGGAGCAAAGGAGGAAGAAAAGGAAAAAAATGTGTCGCATTTTTTGTTGCATTTTATTTTTAATAATTCGTCTTTTACAACGGTCTTCGATCGAAGACTCGCGTTTGTAATCGAACGATCATGGTTGTGTGGGGATCGCCCCCACTTGAGTGCCGACTTAGGATAGGCACGCGGCTCTCCGAGCTCACTTTATTTTTACGTGCTTGATCGTAGGTAGGACACACTTTAAATATAGACGCACTTAATCTCGCATCACTTAGCTAAAATTAATGAAGATCAATCACCGCTAATAGATGCATGATTAGGTGCGGCTTTTTTCGACTTGCATACATGTTGGATTTGATTTTTAAAACGGCCCCGGTTTCTTCGCGGCTTTTATCGTCAGATCACTGCATGATTTCTCGCTTAGCCTAGATCGCGTTTTTCTTCATCGAATACATGTTTTTCACGGCTTTCATTTCCTAGATTGATCACCTAGGATTAATGGAAAATGGAATGAACGGTAGACGATGATTTTCTGATTGATGTGCTAACCTTAATTCAGTGATAATTTAAAATAAAATTGGGACTGTTAATTGCAAGTCAACCAAAAATGGAGTAAAATTTGGTTTTGGGAGAGCAACACCCGCGTATACGCCTTGATTTTCAATTCACATTTTCTTCGCGTAATTATCTAACGTTTTATCACCAACAAAACCGACAAGATAATCGACCAACCTTGGTTGGTTTCATGTGTGAGTTGGTGAAACTAAGGGTTTGCTTGCTTGAATTGAGCCTTTGTTGCGACACACACCCTAGAACCTTAGTCCCTCCATTTCATCTCTTAAGATTCAACTGCTCACTTGTAAATTCATTCCTCTTCTTCGTTCACCTTGGGTCCCTTCCAACATCAATTCCCATCTTTATACTTAGGCTAATCTCAGCCTAAGTATAGGGGGGACCCGAGTCCCCGTGATTTTCTCTACTCTTCCTTTCTTGCCTTTATACTTAGGTTATTTCTAACCTAAGTATAGGGGGAGCCCCTCTTAGCTCCCGTATATTCTTCTATATTTAAATGGTCCTATGTACTTGTAACATCTAGTGCTATGAGGACATAGCAAAGTTTAAGTATAGGGGGTATACCGTATATACCGTATATTTACTTTAGCTATAAATCTGAAAATTTTGAAAAATTAAAAACTTTTTGGCTAAGGTAAAAATCATTGGACTAAGAGAACTCAAAGGAAATTTCGCGGTTTTTCGATACTATGTTACGCTATTTTTATAAAAATATTTTCGAAAATGATTTTTTGAAAATGTTTTGAAAATTTTTTATTTTTGTAACATGGGTTTTAAAAATCGCCATCTCTTTTCAAGGAAAGTTGAGTTTAACTTGTGTTTTAACTTTATTAAAATCCATAAAAATCAGAAAAATCCTAAAAATCCTTTAAGAGTCATTGGTCACTACTAAACCCAATTAAGTCAGCTGCATTCAGTGAGGGTTCGCCCTTAGCAGATTGGATGGTTTAGAGGACATCGCGCAAGGCCCCGTCCTCATGCAACGGGCTTCGGCCTGTACTTACATCCATACTGGCTGAATTGCGGATGCTCAATTGAGCTTAGAAAGTTCTAATATCTCTTGAAGTTAAAAAAAATGTCTTGTTTTTGAATGAAGAAGTTGGATTAGTCCTCTACACTTTCACTTTCACCCAGGATCTGAATTGGTCAAGGAGACTCAGCTTTTTGAGGTCTTTGAGATTCTAGGTTAACCAGCCTTAGCCATCAGGGTCTTAGACTTAATCATCCACATTCCCCTAAGTTTCTAGATCTGCATGCTATATTCCATGCTTAGTCTCAGACAGAAAGAATATGATCAGCACATCACATGCACGACTGCGGTTTTTGATGAGATGAGTTGATTTTTCACCTGAGGGATTGGGATGAGGAAGTCGAGTTTGGATTTGATCTAATGATGCTCGAGGATGGGATAAAATCTTTGGAGGCTTCATGAAACCTGAGTGCCAGCAATATTAGCCAGTATGAGAACTTGATTCTTATACTAATCTCTTGACATTAACCTAAGTGCCTGGGTGTGAAAAATAAATAAAAAAAAATGTTGATCAGTGTGCGCCAACTCTTGGTAAAAGCAGTGGAGCTAGCCACCAATTATACAAGTCAATGAAATTCAAAGAAAAGCTCTCATTCCACCAAAGTCAAATATCAAAGAGCTTCCACCAAAGGCGAGCGCTCCCAAACTTTTCAAAGTGTCCACTTGGACCACCGCTATTAGGACCAGGAGTCGGGCTTGCACCAAAAAAGGGCTCTGCATCGTAAATGCTACAAGTCTGGGTGTAGAAGGTACGATAGGTACTCAAAAGAGACACACCCCGGTGTACTCCCAGGAAAACAAGTGCAGACGGCTCCAACTTCTCTTGACGGACGCACTGATCAACACCAAAAAATGTGTTGCGTGAAAAGGCACTAGAGAGAATCCTTGTTCCAATGAGAGGGAGAGAAGAATTGACACAATCCCATGCCCTCCATTTTCTGGCCTGCCATCCACATTTTCTAAGTCTGACAACTAAAGAGACGGTGGACTGAATGCAAGATTTGATTTATTCCCTAGTGCTGAGGATTGAGTCCTAAGGAGATTTTCTCGGACCAAGATTTTGGGTGAAGACTTGACTCTACTCTCGAAATTGCAGTCAACACTAAACTTCATATCCTTTAGTTTATATGTATATCAGAGAGAGACTAGAGAAATAGAGGAATTGGAAGCCTCTTGATTAAGGCTGGGTTGAACTCTAGAATTTTGGATCTCTGAAGCCGAGTCGACTTGATCAGATTGGATCCTGTATTTACATGCACAAGGGGGTTAATCCAACTTAGTCATTCTTTTTAATGCTCGAGGACGAGCATAGTTTAAGTATAGGGGGTGATGAACCTCAGTTTCATCATCTTTATTTCCTATAATTAACCCCCTTGCTTAAAAGTTTGTCAATAAATCCCTGTTAATGTCCTATAATTAACAGAGTCCTTAATAAATTAAAAACCACAAAAAAATGACAAAATAAAAATTCGTGGTGTTTTTAGACTTAAAAATACCTTCAAAAATATTTCGGGCCCTTGTTTGATCTCATTTCCAGTTTTGGTCAACATGAAACTTGTAGATCTCGTCAAGATCTACAACTTTCATGTTTTGAGTTTTCTCAAATTCGGCTAATATGGACCTCAAAAATAAGAAAAACCTTCAGAATAAATCTGATTGGGCCACGTGGCCCATTCTGGGGGCTCCACGTGGCCCGCTCCTTCTTGCAGGATCCGCCACCAATTCTGGCCGTTAGATCTCCTCCTGAGATCCAACGGCCTCCAGCTCTCCATGCCCGCTGCTCTCTCTCGACCATCTGATCATCTTAGCCCTCAATCCACACCGCTCGTTGGTGCCTTAAACAGAGCGCGCCACGTGGCGCAGTGTAGTCCACTTGATTGTGCCCCGGATCCGCTGATCTGATCCGCTTAATCCATGCCCTATTCCTAACCGCTCGATCAACCTCCATCTCTCATCACCACCCTCCGATGGCGCCTCGCTCTCGATTCGCCACGTGGCAGCTCCATCTGCCATCGATCGCTTCGTTCCCCGATCCGATCCACACTGTCACTTAACGCCCAATTATCAACCGTTGGATCTCCAGATCCAACGGTTGAGCTGCATCGTCAACCTCCCGTCCGCCTCTTTCCCCACGATCACCACCTCGCGCGGAAGTCTCCCCCTTCCCATTATCACCGACTTCTCCGACTACCTCTTCCCTCTCAAACCAACCCACGACCGAGCCCCATCATCCCTCTACTCTGCGCATACCTCCACGACCCATAACTCCCTTCCAGTCGTCCCATGATCGCCTCGCAAACCACGACACCACTATCACCTCCGCCGAGTCACCCCTTCAAATAAGCCGCTTCCCCCACCTTTCGCCGGCGTCCATCTTTACGCGGGGAGCGGCCCAGCCCTCCTCCGCCTCCCCGTGACAGGGGGAGGCGAGAGGATCGAGCGAAGACGACCCCTCCCTCGGTGAGACCCTCCGCCTTGAACGGCGGAGCTGCGGCGCCTCTTGGCGACCGCCCGAGCTGCATGGACCGGCTGGCCATGTCCAGCGAAGACCCGGGCATCGATCCCGATGTACAGCCCAAGCCATCACTCCGCCTCCGACCAGGTAAGCCCCTCTGAACTTCCTTTGATTTTTTATTTGATTTCCTCGATTTAATTAGGCCTCTCCGACCATCCCCTCGCTCCGATGACCACCCCATTAGCTCCGCCTCCGATCCCCCTTCATCGCGACACGCTCCGCTCACCGTCTCCTTCCTCCAAACCCTCAGTCACTTCCGACCCACCTCCTCCGCCCTCGCGGCGGAGGAGCTCCGAGCTCTCCACCTTCTCCGTCCCCGATGAGCTCCCATCTTCATCCCACTTCGCACGCACACCACGATTACTTGCTTCGGCTATCTACTAACCCTGCAGGTGTCCTAACTATTCAATGGCAGGAGAGCTCGCCGGGCCAACTTCGTCGAGTTCGCCGTCGACATACGAGCTCCGACGGCTCACGTCAGAAGGACCACCGCATCGCCCGGGCTCCCAGCTTCATCGACGATCCTTCAGGAGCCTCGGGCGAGCTCCACTGCGCCAAGGAAGGAGCGGAGGAGCTGGAGCTCCTTCGCCGGAGTTCAGCTCCCGCCGCCAGCCGTAGGAGGAAGAAGAAGGAGCAGTGGCCGTTGGATGCTCCGCCTCGGAGTCCATCCAACGACCACTATGCAGCCACGTCGTCATTCAGATCCACCTCCAGATGTCGTTGGATGAGCCTGATCCAAAGGCCTCGAGCTAGCCACGCGTCCTCACCAGGAGACAGCCGAGCCTCCGTCTCCGTGCCTCCAGGTTCGGTTGCTCCGAACCTCCACGAGCCTGCATTGAGCCTCGGACTACCCGAGCCTAGCCGAAGCGCCTCCGAGCCTCTGCCGAATCCGAGCCGACTTCCGAGCCTAGATAGCACGTGCATCGCACGTGCTACTCTGGGTAAATTGCAGAGCCGCCCTCAAACTTCTCCAAATTTGCAAAAAGGTCCCCGCGCTTATGGTTAATTTACAGGGAAGGCCTCAGAACTTATTTTATTTTCTTTTTAGTCCTTCCCAGGGACCTTTTTGTAGTTATCTTTTTATGTTTTCTTTCATTTATGCCCTTATCTTTGAACTTGCATATCTTGAGCTACATAGCTCCAATCGAGTTGATTTCAGTTTCATTTCGAAGCTCGTTTGACGTACTTTCTCATGGCATGCTTATTTCATGTAATGGACACTTTAATGTTGACGTATTATTTTGATAGCTATGTGTCTCTTATTAGTTAATCCATGCTTTGTTCAAACTGAGTTTGTCATCTTAATTAAATCTGGAATTGACTTGTTGTTGACTTTTGCTCATCATTTCGTATCTAGGGCATAATTGTGATTCTTTGCATGTGCATTCATTTGCATGATAAAAAATGTTTTAAAAAAAAATGCATGTTTATTTTTAATGTTTTGCATTGTTTTGTCTATGCATATTTTGACCTATATGCTTTCATTCTACGCTTAGTTAAACAAACTTAAATCCGATCAATACGAGAGAGGCTCATGTCCCTGAGTTCGACCTTGGTTTCTTGCCAAGTAAAATAAATCACGATCACCTCATTTTGGTTTATCATCGCATATCTTTAAATGAGGTGATCCTTTGACGACCGAAATCGGCCCGACTGCACCGACATTTCCAAGTGCTAATTTAGCATTATTAAAGGGCCGATTTTGCGGTCCGTCAATTCCCATCTTGGGTCCCTTCCAACATCAATTCCCATCTTTATACTTAGGCTAATCTCAGCCTAAAATATTTCTGCAGCCATTTTCCAAACATTTACAAATTATTATTCAAACATTTTATTTCACACAAAGAAAAAAAATCAAATAAAACAATTTACAAAGGTTGAAAATATTTGACAAAATGTTTTCCAAATAGTTTTCAAAAGATTTTTCAAAAAGATTTTCAAATTATCTTTCAAACATTTTGCAAAAAATCTTTTTACCTGATTTATTAATCAGTAAATAAAAGGAATTTGAGGAATAATCAACATCTTCTATTTGGTGATTTTAATGAATTTTAATAGTATTTTTAGCCAAAATTATTATTAAAAATGCGAAAGTATGAGTTATGGTTAAAGTATATACGTAGTATATACGACCCCCTATACTTAGCTTGAGCTATGTCCTCATAAATCAGAGATAAAAAGAGAAGACATAGCTCGTATTGAGTATACAAAAGTCTAAAGAATAAATGAACGAGGAAATGAATGAACGAGTGACAAGTTGACCGCCCCCCATACTTAGGATCAAATAATCCTAAGTATAGCAGATTGTACACAAAGCAGAGAGGGTCATGGGTGAGAATGAACAGATCGTACTCAGACTGGTCATAAAGTATGTGACATCACATTTATCATCTACATATCTCGATAATCTTGATGTATGGGCCAATGTGAAGCGTCTGTGAGGATGAGGATGATGATGACGAGATCAGTTGAGATGGCAATATGTGATCTCGATGTCCGCCGTGATCTAAACCTCAGACTATACAACTGCATGTTGTTTGCATGAAGAGAATGACTACATTGGCAGCATAGCTTGTGATGAGAGGGGCGATGACGGTCACCTTTTGGAAAAGATGAATGGCATGCTATTGTAAAGTCGATATATTTTTATAGGATAACGGTGAAAATGTTTATGATTTCAACTAAATCTAACGACTAAGTTGGCAAAGATTAACCCAATCCATTAGAATTAATAACATTAAGGAGGGGACACATAAGTTAAAATTTTACGGAGGTTATGACGCAATTGGACAATATTTCCATTGATGTGGCATAAAAATTTCGTAAAAATAACATCGTTGGTCGAAATTATAATTCCAGTGAAAAGCGAGTTAGGAATCCAAGAGACCAAGAGTATTCTCTATCAACTCTTGCCCCTCCCTATTGTTGTTGTGGCTTGGGCCCTCACCAGCTTGCCATTCGACGAGCACTTGGGGCTCTCAGGCTGTCCTCTTACACCTCTTCTAGGTTGGGACGTCTAGCTTCTCACCACCACTCCTTGTGATGTCATAAGATGAACCGGTCCCCAGCTTTGCCTTTACCTTTGCAACGTCGACATCTCCGTCTCCACCCCCGCTCGGATTATGACACATCGTGATGGAGCAACCGCCTCCTCCCCTATTGCAACTCCTACTCCATCCCTCATCTCTGTTCTCGCTCTCCTACAATGCGGTGGGTCCTCGATGTGCGACCTCTTCTTTCTTCGACTACTCACGGTAGTGAGGGCATCACAAGCTCTTTGTAGGACTTCAAACTCCAAATTTCACGCGTCCCTTCTGGTGGAACCACTCCGATCTGTCTCCATTCATAAATCTGGCTATTAGAGCGCTTGATTAAACCCACCATGTCTTAGAGTATGAGTCGTGCAACTGGAACTTCAGGATCTGATGGAGGTCGTAGGAGTCTCTGTTTTTGACGAAATTCGAATGACATGTAGGAGGAATATAGGGATGGATATACATGATGACATTTTCAAAAAAAAAACATCGAGCTAGGGGGCAGGGCAGCCCCATTATATATATATATATATATATATATATATATGAGATAAATCGGGCTACCCCTTAGGAGGAGCTAACTTAGACCCCCCGCACCATTTTCTCCATTTTTTTTATTTTTTTTGAAAATTTCTTCTATTAGTATTCATCACTATGTCCCTATATTATGTCATTCAGATTTCGTGTGAAACAGAAACTCATATGGTCTCATTCCAGACAATCATTTTTTAACGATCTTAGGGTTTTTTAAATCGACACTGTCTAGATGAAGGTCGTAAGAGTCTCTGTTTCGCGTGAAATTTGAATGACATAATATATGGATATAATAATGAATTTACATGGTTTTTATTTAAAAAATTAAAAAAATATGTGGAAAATAGGGCAGGGGAGCTAAGTTAGCTCCCCCTGAGAGCATACACATTTTACCCATACACGCGCGCGCGCGTACGCGTGCACGCATGCACGCACACATATGGGTTAAATGGGGTTGCCTTCTGGGGGAGCTAACTTAGCTCCCCACACCCCTATTTTCCTATTTTTTATTTTTTTAATTTCTTCCGTGAATATTCATCATTATATCCTTATATTATGCCATTCAAATTTCATGCGAAACAGAGACTTTTACGGCCTTCATCCAGACATGGTCGATTTCAATAATTCTACGATCGTTAACAAATGACTGTCTAGATAGAGGTTGTAGGAGTCTCTGTTTCACACGAAATTTGAATGACATAATATAGAGATATAGTGATGAATATCCACGGAAGAAATTTTCAAAAAAAAATAAAAAATGAGGAAAATGGAGCGGAGGGATCTAAGTTAAAGCCCCACTTAACCTATATATATATGAGCAAAGGGATCCTAGTCCATGGAGTAGGTAACTTACCTACTCCACTTTCTTTCTTTTTTCCAATTTTTTTTATTTTTTTTGAAAAATTCTTCCATGGATTTTCATAACTATATCCCTCTAATATGTCACTCAAATTTCGTCAGAAACAGAGACTCCTACGGCCTCCATCCAGAACATGAAAATACAACAAATATGCGACCGTTAAAAAATGACTATCTGGATGGAGGTCGTAGGAATCTTTATTTCTGATGAAATTTGAATGACATATTAGAGAGAGATATAGTTATGAAAAATCCATGAAATCATTTTTCAAAAAAATAAAAAAATTGAAAAAAAAGAAAATGGAGTAGGTAAGTTACCCACTCCATGGAGCATGATCCCTTTTCTCTCTATATATATATGGGGTTAAATGAAGCTACTCGTTGGCTACTCCCACCCTTATTTTCCTGTATTTTTTATTTTTTTGGAAATAAAAATATATGTATATTCATCACTATATCCCCCTAACATGTCATTCCAAATTCGTCAGAAACAGAGAATTATATGCCCTCCATCTAAAGGGGGTCAATTCATCAATTCTGAGATCGTTAAAATTTGACAGTCTTGATGGAGGGGATAGAAGTCTCGATTAAGTTAATTTTGAATGATACCGTGATGACATGTTGTGATCTAAATTCCAATAGGTTTCATTTCAGAAAAATAAAAAAATACAGATAAAAAAGGGTGGGAGCATGTAATTTGGCTACAACTAGGGAGCATACTTCCTTTTCCCATATATATATATATATATGAGGAAATGGATCATACTCCATGGGGTAGGTAACTTACCTACTCAACTTTCTTCTTCTTTTTTCATTTTTTTTATTTTTTTGAAAAATGCTTCCATGGATTTTCATAACTATATCCCTCTAATGTCATTCAAATTTCATCGGAAACAGAGACTTCTACGGCCTTCATCCAGAACATGAAAAATACAACAAATATGTGACTATTAAAAAATTGCCCGCCTAGATGGAGGCCGTAAGAGTCTTTATTTTTGACGAAATTTGAATGACATATTAGAGGGATATAGTTATGAAAATCCATGAAGTATTTTTCAAAAAAAATAAAAAAAGTGAAAATGGAGTAGGTAAGTTACCTATTCCATGGAGTAGGATCCCTTTTCTCTCTCTCTCTCTCTCTCTATATATATATATATATATATATAAAGAAAGGGATCCTACTCCATGAAGTAGGTAACTTATCGACTACACTTTCTTTTTTTTTCAAAATTTTTAATGTTTTTGAAAAATACTTCCATGGATTTTCATAATTATATCCCTTTAATATGTCATTCAAATTTCGTCAGAAAAAAAGAGTTCTACGGCCTCCATCCAGAACATGAAAAATACAACAAATCTGTGACCGTTAAAAAATGACTGTCTTGATGGAGGCCGTAGGAGTCTCTGTTTCTGACGAAATTTGAATGACATATTAGAGGGATATAGTTATGAAAATCCATGGAAGCATTTTTCAAAAAAAATTAAAAATTTTGAAAAAATTAAAAATGAGTAAGTAAGCTATCTACTCCATGGAATAAGATCCCTTTCCCCCCCCTCTCTCTCTCTCTCTCTATATATATATATATATATATATGGGTAAAATGGGGCTGCCCCTAGGGGATAGCTAACTCAGCTCCCCCACCCCATTTTCCTCATATTTTTTTTATTTTTTTTTTAAAAATAAAACCATGTAAATTCATTATTATATCCCTATATTATGTCAATCAAGTACCGTGAGAAACAAAGAATTCTACGGCCTACATCCAGACAGGGTCGATTTAAAAAATCATGCGACCGTTAAAAATGATTGTTTAGATGGAGGCCGTAGGAGTCTCTGTTTCGCACGAAATTTGAATGGCATAATTCAAGGATATAGTGATGAATATTCACGGAAGAAATTTTTTAAAAAATAAAAAAACTAGGGAAAATGGGGCGGATGGAGCTAAGAGCTCTCCCAAGGGGGCAACCCCATTGTTCCCTATATATATATCATTTGAAGGATCGTCTAAGTGAAAAAGACATTGTTGAGATAAATATGAATATTTGTAATATGGATTATTCTTAAGAAATCCTAAATTCAATTCCCCCATTCTAAAGCCCAACAAGAAAACCCCGAGAATACGCATTCATGAAAAAGACCATATTAAGAGGAATATGAATATCTGTAATATGGATTATTTTTGTGTAACGGAACGGGTCGTGACGACCGGCGGAAGCATGCAATTATAGATTGCACGACCGAACCGTTACTGAACACTTGCATGGTATTCAATGAGCAGAGAAAATAATCATTCTCAAATAAGTCCATTACTCTATAGAGTTCCATTATTACACTCCAACAAGGAAATTGCAAAAGAACTACGAACTAAAATAGCACAACTAAGTTCCAGTGGACATAATGACATCACTAGATAACAATCCATCCATAGTCCGTACCGGTTCAACTTCGCGTGACAATAGTTCTCCTTAAACTGGAAATTTTATCACAACTCGTGCTCTCCTGAAAAAAAACAACATCACATGTTAAGAGCTAACGCTCAGTATGTGCCGAGTTGGGGTCAAGCTGACTAGCGTGGCAAACAAGTCTCCGTATGCTATCTTTAAACTGTTAAAACATAATTTCTTCAATACAATCAATTATCAACACAACTATACTATTTGCATAATTATCTTATTGCATATGATACTAACTTGTTCTCATATACTATCACTATGAGACTCATAATTCAAGTAAACATGCATATAATGGGAATTCCTTCCAGATCCATCCATTAAAGCCATAATTTCATATATACTCTTAAAGTTTGCCATATTTTGCATATACGCCTTAACATTTTCATAATTTTCACTTATACCTTCAGAATTTTTCATAATTGCATATATGCCCCAATACAATCATAACACTTACATAATGCCATTACTTAGCCATAGTTGCACACATGTGCCTTAGCAAATTCAGAAACTGTACACATACTCTTGCTTTGTTTAGTGGTTAAGGTTATCTTGATTGTTAAATCCTTAAACGGCTTTGATGGCTTTGCTTGCTTTGGTGGCTTTTCCGCTGGCACAAGCAGTCCATGACATACATGACAGTGTAGCTACAACTATAGAGGACTTATCTTTCGCCTCAACCGGTTCCTTGAACCGTACGCCCTCGGAAGGCGTTGGCCCCTTTTAGGCCTACGATAATTGGACTCTAGAGGTGGCTCCCACCCTTAGGTGTAGCACTTAGCTCCGTTTATCGTTCTTATGTCATTATTCAGATTTATGGAATACTATTCCTCTTACTATCATTTCCTTTTTCACACCATAGTAATTCATATAAACCTTTTTAGTGGTGACACTTTACTGTCAAATTTTATGATTGATAGTTTCCATAGCCACTATCAAATGTTATCAACTTATATATGTAAAGTACTGCCAAGTATTTAAATCTACAAGAATGTCATCTATTTACTTTCTAAACACGACAAAAAGGCAGCTATATGTTTTATTAAAAGAGGTCGTTAGTATGATGCATACATAATTGGACGACTTAAAAAAAGGCCAAGTCGAGTTCCCAGTTCAATGCTCACAAAATTCATATGGATTGCACAATAGTAGTTGTAGATTTATTTTGGTAGGATCGTATATGAAGATTTGTGTAGCAAACAACATACGTTTGTGAATAACCACACGCCCATTCACAATATTATTAAGGACTGTGAATGTTGATTTAGTCTAATTAGAAACATATTTATTAACTTACCAATTTCTATTGATTCTCAACAAGCCTACCAAATTCACTAACGGGAAATCTATGTAACCTTGACGTGTAGTAATACAGCTATATGTTGCCAATTAAGAGGACATTTATGATTATTCAAATGATAGTCCTACACTTTGTTGTAATTAACTTACAGGTTTACAAAGGAACGACAAAATAAGAACGTATGTATCTTGTAGAAACAATAAATACCATCCTCATTATACTTACGTGAATGCATACCATTTGTGTATTCACTATTGCATGTATTGGTACATCAAACAAACTACCGATTTATTTAATTCGCAGAATATTATAGATTTTGAAGATACACTTAATTATTGAGATCAACATGATGTTCATGAGATAGATTATAAGAAAGGCATCTAAGGGCACGCGTCTCATATTACCATATGCATTGCATATTAATTATATAAAAACAATACATAAGCAATAGAAATTAAGATGACCATGTTAGACCTCTTTCCAGCCACTCGATATTCCACTACTAATAAAACATGACTTATGTCAGAGTACTTTTGGTTTTAAACAACAACGTCCTATTTGATTCAACATATACATTTTAAGATCGTAGTTTGTACAAACTAAGTAAATACTTATCACACCTATTGATGGAAGGCATATGTCGATTCATCGTGTAATATTCCTAAGGGATCGACACATACCTCAAGGCTGACGAAACACAACTATGAGATCTCTACGCCCTTCTCCTTGCTCTCAAGTCGATGTGCTCCTCCACCGGATCGACGCTGGTGTCTCCTGCGATGGGATAAATCTCTCGGTGAGAAATCTCTTCTCTAACTCTCCCTCTCTCCTTCTCTCCCTCTCCCTCTCTCTTGTTTTTTTCGTCAAGAACAAGTGACGTGGGTGGAAGATACCTTTGATTTTTTGCTCCTAATTAGGACAATCAATTAGCTAATAATAACCTTAATTCTAGAATTAAATCTATAACATTAATTGAGAAAATAAAAAGGAAATATGGCTGGAAAATCTCCAGCTGTTACAATCTACCACCCTTAAAAAATTTCATCCTCGAAATTTCTTAGAAAAAGGGACATACCGAAAAGCTGTGGATGCTTCTTCCGCATTTCGCTCTCCAGCTCCCAGGTGGCTTCCTCGTTCTGGTGATGATGCCAGAGGACCTTGACCATCGGAACTATACGTCGACGAAGCTGATGGTCTCTACGATCGACTATGCGAACAGGTTTCTCCTCAAAGGTGAGATTAGGCTGAATATCAAGAACCTCATGCTCGATAACGTGCAAAGGATCAGGAGTGTACTTCCTTAGCATCGATACATGAAAAACATCGTGTAGCTTTGAATATTGCGGTGGTAATGCAATACGATATGCCACCTCTCCGATTCGCTGTAAAATCTCGAAAGGTCCTATGTATCTAGGAGTAAGCTTCCCTTTCTTGCTGAATCGCAATACACTCTTTGTCGGTGAAATCTTTAAAAACACGTGATCTCCAACTGCAAAACTCAACTCCCTTCTATGACGATCTACATAAGACTTCTGCCTACTTTGAGCTGCCAACAATCTCTTCTTGATTATCTCAACACCTTGTTTGCTGATCTGGATTAGTTCCGGTTCCAAAATATGTTTCTCACCAACATCACGCCAACATGAAGGTGATCTGCAAGGTCTCCCATATAATGTCTCATAGGGAGCCATCTTGATGATCGAATGATAATTGTTATTATAAGCAAACTCTATCAATGGAAGATGTCTATCCCAACTGCCTGCAACATCTAGAGCGCAAGCTCTCAACATATCTTCCAGCGTCTGGATTGTCCTTTCTGATTGACTATCAGTTTGCGGGTGTAATGAAGTGCTGAACTTCAATTGAGTTCCCATAGCGTCTTGGAAACTTTTCCACAAACGAGACGTGAATCTAGTATCTCGGTCTGACACAATTGATGTAGGGACGCCATGTAATCTGACGACTTCATTCACGTACAATTCAGCTAGACTGTCTGTCGATTGATCCAAGCGGATAGGTAAGAAGTGAGCCGACTTGGTCAATCGATCAACAATCACCCATATGGTATCATAACGATGTTTCTTGGTCTTGGGTAGACCCGAAACGAAGTCCATCGTTATATGCTCCCACTTCCGTTCAGGTATCTCTAAGGGTTGAACAGGGCCTGCTGGTCTCCGGTGTTCAATCTTGATCTGCTAACATACCAAGCATTTGGAAACAAAAATTGCGATGTCATTCTTCATCTTTGGCCACCAAAAGTTTCGTTACAGATCCTTGTACATTTTTGTTGTATCTGGGTGGATGGTATACATCGACCTGTGGGCTTCGTCGAGAATCTCCTGCCTCAATTTGACATCATTGGGAACCCATAATCTGTTTCGGTACCTTATAACTTCATTAATTCCAATTGTGAAATCGGAACCTTCTTTCTTGGATGCCTCTATCATTTTAGGAAGATCAATATCAATTTTCTGTGCTGCCGTGATCTTCCCAATTACCTCGGGTTGGATTCTAAGGCCTGCAAAAGATATCTTCCTTTCTTCACTTAAGGAAGGTTTTCAGTCTTCAAAATCTTTCATCATCTTCCACTGAAGTTTCAAGCTAGATAGCCTGCCTTCCCACTTTCGACTTAATGCATCAGCAACGACGTTTGCATTTCCAGGATGATAATTAATGGAAAAGTCGTAGTCTTTTAGAAACTCTAGCCAGCGTCGCTGCCTCAAATTAAGTTCCTTCTGAGAGAAAATATATTTGAGGATCTTGTGATCACTGAGCACCTCAAACTGTTCACCATAAAGGTAATGACGTCAAATTTTAAGAGCAAAGACTATCGCGGCTAACTCCAAATCATGAGTAGGGTAGTTTCTCTCTTGTGGTTTTAATTGCCGTGAGGCATAGGCAATGACTTTCTCATTCTGCATAAGGACACACCCGAGTAGGGATGAAAACGGATCGGATACGGATCGGATATGCCTGTTTCCATATCCATATACGCTTCATCTATATCGAATACGAATACGGATACGGATATGATTCAGATATGCATTATGGAAACCATATCCGTAAAAATACGGATACGAATCCGAATCGGATATTTATCGAATCCGAATATGGATCGAATAAAGAGCGGATCCTAATACAGATCGAATAAAGAGCGGATCCGAATACGGATCGAATAAAGGGTGAATTTGAATATAGATTGAATATGGATTCAATAATCATCGGATTCAAATACATATCGAAAAAACTCTACTTAGATTAAAAATATGACATGTAAAATCTTTTCAGTATCATCTAGCTTTAAGTTTGCTCATGCGTGATATGTCTTATTCCATTCTAAGTTTCTTTCCTAACAAACTTTCTACTGCCTATCAGTGGTGTTGTGATAGCAGAAGGTGTTCTAGAAAAAGAAGATTATTGAGATAACCATGGTACACATATCTCTTATTCATCGTTATACATTACATCAATAATCTTGCAAAATCATGAGAGCAACGCATTATGTTTGCTTATTGGTAGATAATCATAAATTATCTCAAAAATGACAGGAAAAAACATTAACTATTTTTTGAAAGGAAATAAAAACTAAAAAATCACTATTTATATCAGGTTATTTATTACAAAGCAGAGTCAAATATAGAGAAAGGATTGCATAGAGGTTTGTTAACATAGAGAATCTCATTAAGGACAATACCATCACCGAGTCAAGCATATATTAGGTTATTTATCATCAGTGACTGTGAGGAGGAAACGAATATGTATAAAACTAGAAAGGAGAACCTGCAGGTCCTGCACTAAAGCGACTGTGATTCTGCGAAGGCGTCACTTCAGAGGTTGCGAAGGTAACGTGCTCTAGGAGCAGCAGCAGCAGAGGCGTTGTGGGGAGGTGGGGAGGGACTGAGCCGCTGAGGTCCGAGGAGGCGTCGTGGCGAGGTTCCGTTGTGGTGAGGGAGAGGCAAAATCGAAGGTTTGGGAGGAAGGAGGCAAGGACGGCAACTGCCGAATGGGAATACTGACTAGGGTTTTTTTTTGTTTGTTGGACCAAAGATAGAGTTTGGAGTTTTACACTTAAGGCCCTTAAAGTTTATTATATAACATTAAGTAAAATACTACAATGTGACATAGTTTGTCACTTATTTGCAGTCTTGTAGAAACTGCATATTTTGTTGCTTCCAAATTTTCTTTGTAGCCTCCCTTACATTCTACTTATGTATGCCCAATTACATAAGTTGTACAAAACTATTAGTGTTTAAAAGTTCGGCTCACATTTCTTATTGTCACAACTGAATGCGTGGCTATAGAAAATCAATCTCTACTAAATAAATGCCAGGATATTAAATGTGTATTCGGATATCCGGATCCGTATCCGAATATTTATGCCATGATCATATCCGTATCTGTATCCGAAAAAAATTGGAACTCATATCCATATTCGATTCGTATTCGAATCAATATCCGAATCCGGATATCCGTATTCGATAATTTCTCGAATACGGTAAGCGGATATTCTGATATATCCGGATCCGTTTTCATCCCTACACCCGAGTCACGTGCCTGATGCATCTGTATACACCACAAAGCCTCCACTGCTTGATGGTAAAGCCAAGACTGGAGCCGTAGTCAATTTCTTCTTCAATTCTTGAAAACTCCGTTCACACTCCTCCGACCATACAAACTTCACGTTCTTTCGGGTGAGCTTCGTTAATGGTAGTGAGATCCTTGAAAAATTCTGAATGAATCGCTGATGGTATCCGGCCAAGCCAAGGAAGCTACGGATCTCAGAAACATTTTTAGGCCGACTCCAATTCATCACCGCTTCTACCTTAGCTGGATCCACCTCAATGCCATCCTTGGATATCACATGACCAAGGAATGCGACTTTATTCAACCAGAAGTCACACTTAGAAAATTTTGCGTAAAGCTGGTGTTGTCGCAGGGTTTCAAACACAATCCGCAGGTGCACTCGGTGCTGCTCCGGATCAGATGAGTATATCAAAATGTCATCTACAAATACGATGACGAACTTGTCAAGGTATTCTCAGAATACCCTATTCATTAGCTCCATAAAGGCTGCAGGTGCATTAGTAAGACCGAACGACATGGCCAAGAATCCATAATGGTCGTACCTCGTTCTGAAAACGGTCTTTGATATATCCTCCTCTTTTATTCGGAGTTGATGGTAACCCGTACGTAAATCAATTTTTGAGAAGACGGTTGCTCCTTGCAACTGATCAATTAAATCGTCGATGCGAGGTAGCGGGTACTTGTTCTTCACCGTTACTTTGTTCAGACCTCGATAATCAATGCATAGTCTGAGAGATCCATCCTTCTTTTTCACAAAGAGAACAGGTGCTCCCCATGGGGAAACACTGGGACGTATAAATCCCTTATCAAGTTGCTCTTGTAACTGTTTCTTTAGCTCCTCAAGTTCTGCAGGGCCATTCTGTATGGAGCTTTAGATATCGGTGCCGTTCCTGGAATAATATCAATTGAGAAATCCACCTCTCTATGAGGAGGTAGTTCAGGAAGATTGTCTGGAAATACATCACCAAAATCTCGGACCACATCTAAATCTTCGAGACGTGCCTGCGACGATTCAATGCTAATAATACTAGCTAGGTATGCAGTGCAACCTTCGGCTAGTAGTTGACTTGCTTGTAGAGAAGAGATAACCAATCATCCGCTCTTATTAGTGCCTCGGATGGCTATCTCCTTATGATTTGGTCTGCTCAGGACCACCTTCTTATCTCTACAATAAACTGCAGCATAATTCTCCCACAACCAATCCATGCACAAGATGACATCATAGGTTGTGATGGGCAGTAGGATCAAATTAGCAGTGAGGGAGTCTTCTCCTATCATGACCGGCATGTCCTTTAAGTATATACCCGTTGCTCTAATATCACCCATAGGTGAAGAAACAATAAGTGCGTATGAAAGCTCATCAGCTTCAAAGTTCAATTTTCTTGCAAAATCACTTGAAATAAATGAATGCTGGCTCCAGAATCAAAAAGAACATGGCATAAATGACTTGCAATGAGAAGGGTACCTTCCACGATGGTGTAAGCATCCTCAGCATCCTCATGTGTAAGGGAAAATACCCTTCCTGGTACCTTCTTCCTTTGTTCGAATGGTTTCCTCTGATCCTTGAACTCTTTCTTGCAGTCTTTAATGAAATGACCATTTTCTCCACACCTCAAGCAAGCTCCTGCCAATTTGTAGCATTCGCCTGGATGTCTTCTGTCACAATGCGGACATACATCCAATACAGGTTTCCTGTTGGTTGGAGCCTCATCAGTTCTTGTCTTCTTGACATTTATTGCATTGTGACGCTTCTTGTCATTGTAGCTTGGCTTGGGAGGGTGCTTTCGAGGGTTCACTTGCTGCGTCCTTCGATACGCTGCATCAATTTCTACACTTGCTGCAACGGCATCAGATAGGGTCGTGGGACCCCTAGTGAGTACTCTCAGGCTTAACCCGCCATTCAAGCCTTCCACGAACTTCCTCGCTCGCTGCTTTTCATTTGCATAGATGCCCTTTCCATATTTTTCTAATTCTTGAAACCTTGCAGCATACTCTTGGACCGTCGTACTACCCTGGCAAAGATCTATGAACTCTGTGCGCTTAGCATCCCTAGCGTGCTCAGGGATGTAACGCTCAGAAAAACGCTCCACAAAGTCACTCCAGCTGATGACCGGAGTCTCCGAAAAGTGAATTCCCTTGCAAGAAGTCCACCACTCCTTAGCGCTATCTCGCAGGCGAAAAGTCCCAAAAATCACTTCTTTTCTTCCAGGCACTCAGTCTCTTCAAAAGCCATCTCCATCTCCCTTAGCCAGTACTCGACCTTCTCTGGCTCATGCTCACCTTTGAAGGTCGGTGGATCATGCTGGAGGAATGTTTTTAAAGTAAGTCCTCCAGAGCTCGATGGGCGGGTTTGCTGTTGCTGAGATATCAATGCCATTAGCTCCAGCATCTGCCTCTGCATGTCTACAATAGTCTCCTGACTCGTCGATGACTCGCGGTCTCTGTTGGCTTCAATTGCACGACGAGGGGCCATCTGAATCAAATCCAACAGCGTCAATGAGTTATTGTGTGAGGCTAATTCACTCTAGATGTCTAGATATATATATATATATCATTATAAATTGTGGATATCTTATACCCAGAGGAACTCTAGCTCTGATATCATTTGTAACGGAACGGGTCGTGATGACCGGCGGAAGCATGCAATTATAGATTGCACGACCGAACCGTTACCGAACACTTGCATGGTATTCAATGAGCAGAGAAAATAATCATTCTCAAATAAGTCCATTACTCTATAGAGTTCCACTATTACACTCTAACAAGGAAATTGCAAAAGAACTACGAACTAAAATAGCACAACTAAGTTCCAGTGGGCATAATGACATCCCTTCATAACAATCCATCCATAGTTCGTACCGGTTCAACTTCGCGTGACAATAGTTCTCCTTGAACTGGAAATTTTATCACAACTCGTGCTCTCCTGAAAAAAACAACATCACATGTTATGAGCTAACGCTCAGTATGTGCCGAGTTGGGGTCAAGCCGGCTAGCGTGGCAAACAAGTCTCCATATGCTATCTTTAAACTGTTAAAACATAATCTCTTCTATACAATCAATTATCAACACAACTATACGATTTGCATAATTATCTTATTGCATATGATACTAACTTGTTCTCATATACTATCACTATGAGACTCATAATTCAAGTAAACATGCATACAATGGGAATTCCTTCCAGATCCATCCATTAAAGCAATAATTTCATATATACTCTTAAAGTTTGCCATATTTTGCATATATGCCATAACATTTTCATAATTTTCACTTATACCCTCAGAATTTTTCATAATTGCGTATATGCCCCAATACAATCATAACACTTACATAATGCCATTACTTGGCCATAGTTGCACACATGTGCCTTAGCAAATTCAGAAACTGTACACATACTCTTGATTTGTTTAGTGGTTAAGGTTGTCTTGATTGTTGAATCCTTAAACGACTTTGCTGGCTTTGGTGGCTTTTCCGCTGGCACAAGCGGTCCATGACATACATGACAGTGTAGCTACAACTGTAGAGGACTTATCTTTCACCTCAACCGATTCCTTGAACCGTACGCTCCCGAAAGGCGTTGGCCCCTTTTAGGCCTACGGTAATTAGAATCTAGAGGTGGCTCCCACCATTAGGTGTAGCACTTAGCTCCGTTTATCGTTCTTATGCCATTATTCAGATTTAAGGAATACTATTCCTCTTACTATCATTTCCTTTTTCACACCATAGTAATTCATATAAACCTTTTTAGTGGTGACACTTTACTGTCAAATTTTATGATTGATAGTTTCCATAGCCACTATCAAATGTTATCAACTTATATATGTAAAGTACTGCCAAGTATTTAAATCTACAAGAATGTCGTCTATTTACTTTCTAAACATGACAAAAAGGTAGTTATATGTTTTATTAAAAGAGGTCGTTAGTATGATGCATACATAATTGGACGACTTAAAAAAAAGGCCAAGTCGAGTACCCAGTTCAATGCTCACAAAATTCATATGGATTGCACAGTAGTAGTTGTAGATTTATTTTGGTAGGATCGTATGTGAAGATTTGTGTAGCAGACAACACACGTTTGTGATTAACCACACGTCCATTCACAATATTAATAAGGACTGTGAATGTTGATTTAGTCTAATTAGGAACATATTTAGTAACTTACAATTTCTATTGATTCTCAACAAGCCTACCAAATTCATTAACAGGAAACCTATGTAACCTTGACGTGTAGTAATACAGCTACATGTTGCCAATTAAGAGGACATTTATGATTATTCAAATGATAGTGCTACACTTTTTTGTAATTAACTTACAGGTTTACAAAGGAACGACAAAATAAGAACGTATGTATCTTATAGAAACAGTAAACACCATCCTCATTATACTTACGTGAATGCATACCTTTTGTGTATTCACTATTGCATGTATTGGTAAATCAAACAAACTACCGATTTATTTAATTCGCAGAATATTATAGATTTTGAAGATACACTTAATTATTGAGATCAACATGATGTTCATAAGAAAGATTATAAGAAAGGCATCTAAGGGCACACGTCTCATATTACCATACGCATTGCATATTAATTATATAAAAACAATACATAAGCAATAGAAATTAAGATGACCATGTTAGACCTCTTTCCAGCCACTCGATATTCCACTACTAATAAAACATGACTTATGTCAGAGTACTTTTGGTTTTAAACAAAAACGTCCTATTTGATTCAACATATACATTTTAAGATCGTAGTTTGTACAAACTAAGTTAATACTTATCAGACCTATTGATGGAAGGCATATGTCGATTCATCGCGTAATATTCCTAAGGGATCGACACATACCTCAAGGCCGACGAAATGCAACTACGAGATCTCTACGTCCTTCTCCTTGCTCTCAAGCCGATGTGCTCCTCCATCGGATCGACGCAGGTGTCTCCTGCGATGGGGATAAATCTCTCGGTGAGAAATCTCTTTCTCTAACTCTCCCTCTCTCCTTCTCTCCCTCTCCCTCTCTCTTGTTTTTTTTCGTCAAGAACAAGTGACGTGGGTGGAAGATACCTTGGCTTTTTAAGCTCCTAAGTAGGACAATCAATTGGCTAATAATAACCTTAATTCTAGAATGAAATCTATACCATTAATTGAGAAAATAAAAAGGAAATATGGCTTTAAAATCTCCAGCCGTTACATCTTGAGAAAGCCTTAATTCATTTCTCCCATTCTAAAGCCTGCGTCTAAAGCATAAAATCCCAAGAATATGCAGTCTTTGTTTTTCCAGAAACCTTCGATCTCCCCAAAATAGCATTCAAATTTGTTTTCTCAGTGTTTGATCTTCAATCAAAAGAGCATGTTTACTGGACCCTTTGAGTTTGAGATCATCGTCTAGTAGCTCCTCCTCTTTCTATTCTTCTTGTCTAATCACATCCTCTTGTGTAGGAGCAACATCGTCACATTGACGTGTACCTGACATTTCTGAAGTTAAACAATATCGATCACATAACACTATAGGTAATAAGTTCATAACACAATCACGAAAACAATATCAATATCATCTTTACTACTTATCTACACCAAACACTGCTTTAAAATTTATACAGAATGGAATTTCATTCTCTTAAACACTTGCAAAGTTTTCTTCACAAGACCTATGCACTACCAAATAAACAAAGGCAATATCTATACAAGCCTTTACAGTCGCAAAAATACACCTCCTAAATCCAGCGTATTTTTACAGTATAAAAAATCATTTACGGGATATTTTGCGAACCATCAGACCACATCAAAGTGAACTTTATGACCAGACTCAATGGGAATAATCTTGTTAGACAAAGGAAGCTGAAAAATACGGATGATACTTTACGGGATATTATGCTGATTTACGGGATATTATGCTGATTTGTACACTACATCACATAAAATCAAACTTAATGACAAATTATTAAACGACAAAAGGAGCCACAAAGGAATATACTTTAGATTTAAAAAAAACATAACCAAAAGTAATGAAGATGAGGGGTTCGACTCAGAGTCGGAGAATGGGGGAGAAGCCGGAGAGGATGTGGAGGCGCCACACGAAGGAGGGTGCACTAGGGGAGGGCACAATATTGTCCTGTGGGGGGGAGGGTGCTGTCGCGGTCGCCGTGCAGGTTTGCGAGCTGCTGTGCTGCAGACCGCAGAGGAAAGAGAGGGGGAAAGGATCTGACGGTGCTAGGGCACAACAAGTCGCACATGCTGCCGGGGAGAGGGAGTTTGGGATTTGGAATTTTGAGAGTGGGCGGGAAAGGAGCTGAGTACCAATTACCAAATCCTACCTCAACAATCGAGCTGGGCTTGAGTCGGGCTTATGACGGGCCTATATGCGGGCTGGTTCATGGATCTCGGACTTAGATCCGTCGTAACCCGGTACCGGCCTAAAATTCGATTTGGCCAAAAATTAAGCTCAAGTCCGTCCAAATATTTGCTTGAGTTCGAGCTTGAGTGAAGCTTTATTGGGTTGGGCCGGACGATCTCCATTTCAATCTCTCTCCTGCTTCAAAGCAAAAGCACACGAAAAAAGAAGTAAAAAAAGCAAAGAAGATCTCTACCTCGGCTTGTCCCGCGGGTCTTCGGTGGCACCGCCGCCTCCCTCTCTCCTTCCCTCCGCCCCCACTCTTCGGCCGCCGCCGGCGGAGCAGCGCCGGGATCCACGCCGTCCAGTCACCGCGCCGCGCCGCTGCCGTCGTTGTCGGCGGGCGGAGGCCGATCGGTTATCCGCACCGGCCGTGACCGGCGAGCGAGGGGCTTACCATGAGCGGATGCCCTAACAGCGTCTCGGATCTTGGAGGAAGATCCTGCCCGTTGCTCTCCGATGGACTCCGCCTCTCGCCCCGCCGTGGTCATCGACAACGGCACCGGGTGAGTCCCACCTATCCCCTCGCACTCCCTTGATTTGGTCGCAATCGGTGTCTATGATGGCCGTTTGTGGTTTTTAGTCTCCAAAGTGCTCGAATTCCCCATTTGCACGTGTTCCCGGCGACGCTTGTAAGCGCACACCGATGGTAGCATTATGAATGTGCTTTGCATGTCGAGTGAGCGTAAGAGGAGAAGGTAGAAGTCGTGGGATGATGTACAGTCTTTCTCTGAACAATGATCAGGAGGATCGGGGGCAAATGCGTTGCTGAATTGACTTGTTCGTTTATAGTTTAAGAAGGTAGAAGCTGGCTGTTTTGATTCTAGGGACTCCTAGATTGTTGTGCTAGCATGGTTTTCTATGATGTTCAGGTAGTCATAGCACATTTCGAGAAAATCTTAACTATCTCAGCTTGGCGTTAGGGGACTCATTCTCCTCCTCTCCATTCCACCACTATGCTTCCAGGGAAACGGTATGAAATGCAGCATGTGCCACTACCATTTGGCGCACTAATATTTGAGTTCGATATGATTAAACGAAGTTTAAGTTTGATCCGAGTTCATTAAAGGTTGTTAGAAAATATGGAATGCGAAAGCGTATCAGAAATAAAGAATACAAAACAATGAAGAATGCGAGATTTAACGTGGAACCCTACTCCCTAAGGAGCGGGATGTAACCACAGGAGAACGCCTCAAAGGGCTGATAGTCTATTACTTTTCTCACTGGATACAGGGGGTCTGGGACTTCTTGTATAGCCTTCACAGACCCTCTAAGTCCCACCACTGGTAAATGTGAGACTGAGCTCTAGATGTGGTAAATGCATCTTGGAAAGATCCATTTACCCATCTTACATGATAATGATGGATATTCTAACATCCCTCCTCAAGTTGGAGCATGCAATGCTTAGCTTGGACAAACAGAAAGAAATCATTCAAACGCACGCTACAAGATAATACAGACAATATCAACTCAACGCGCACAACTGTCGGTTGTTGTCGAGGACGTTGCTTCTCATGCCGTGCAAGTGAGGAGGACAAACATGCTGGAGTGTGAGTCAAACTGAATCTCCTTATCGGAGAGCATGTGCTCTGTACTGCGCCTGTCAGAGTCAATGCAACTGAAAATGAGTCTCCACTTGGAGAACTCTGTCCCGCCACATCAAGTGGACAACTGCCCCATCTCTGAAAGGGTCGAACTGAAAAAGGTGGAGACATCCTCGTCGGAGTCCACGGTCGCTGGAGAGTGGAGTCTGAAAAATCTCCTCGTCGGAGAACTGAGTCTCTCCCATACTGGCTCAGAGCATAGAAGGGCGTATCGTGATATATCACCGATATATTAGTATCGAGAAAAGGGGATATCGATATCAGGGTGCATATCCATTTATTGGGATATCGGTGATATATCGCCATATCGGTCAAAAAGACTGGATTCAGTACAAAAAATCCTGGATATCGACCGATATCGTCGGAATTTTGCCGATATCTATATATTGATGAATAATAACCTTGCAAGCTTGACCCCCGTCTGGTAGGGTATGGTGCAATAAGGGGGTGCATACAATGGTTCTTCATCTTGAGGGAGTCCAATTGATTTTTATTCATGTTCTTCCTTCTTCGAAAATATTATTATAAATCGTGTCTCTTTTAGATAAATGCTATTATGCTCTTTATTTGTTTGGTTCCAAAAGCTTAAACATATTGTTTATACATAATATGTGATGCAATATAAGTCTTGATGAACCCCATTTCCCATATATATATATATAAGTCAACAATCATCATTAACAATGATATGCTCAATATGACAGATACATGCAATATAAGTGTCATAGATGATCGATATGTGTGATATAAGTGTATATTTGTAAGTTATTTAGTGTTATAAGAACTTGGATGGACTACCTTTCCAATATCCACAAGTTAACAATAAACAGTAACAACGATATGACCGATATATGCGATATAAGGGCCATAGATGATCGATATGTGTGATCTAAGAGTATATTTGTTAGTTATTTAGTGTTCTAAGAACTTGGACGAACTCCATTTTCAATATCTATAGATCAACAATTAACAGTACCTGTGATATATTCGATATGACTGATATGTGCGATATAAGGGTCATAGATGATCGATATGTGTGATATAAGAGTATATTTGTAAGTTATTTAAGCGTTCTAAGAACTTGGACGAAGTCCATTTCCAATAGGTCAACAATTAACAGTACAAGTGATATGTTTATGACCGATATGTGTGATATAAGGGTCATAGATGATCGATATGTATGATCTAAGAGTATATTTGTAAGTTATTTAGCGTTCTAAGGTACCCACTTAATGGTCTAGTGGTAGTACAGTGTGTCTACCACACAAAAGACCAGGGTTCAAATCCCACTGTTGTAGTGGTTGCGTTAGGTAGTCGACAGCCAACGTAAAAAATAGTCGAATCTTTCAACATGGATTTGAGCAAGAATCCATGTAGCCGACCCTACTTATAGTGGGAGAAGGCTTAGTACATTTTTTTTAGCGTTCTAAGAACTTGGACGAACTCCATTTTCAATATCTATAAATCAGGAATCAACATTAACATCGATATGTTCGAAATGACCGGCATGTGCAATATATGGTCTATAAATGACTGGCATGTGTGATATGTGGTCTATGAATCCTAGCTGCGACTTGGGAGCAGAGGCTACATGCGTCGGAAGGGGTCTTCTAGCTTTGTGGCTCGATGATGTGAAGATCAACATGTCACATGGTCCTAGTAGAGTCAAAATTAAGGTGGGAGTAGACTTATTTGGGTGGATGCATAAGACCAGTGGTCCTGTGGCAAGGATGGGATTTAGTCACACAATTCTATTAGTTGCATCCAACAAGAATTGTCCCTTCTATCACCTAGATATGAAGAACACCTTCCTCTATGGTGAACTGGAGGGGGAGGTTTACATGACACAACCACCATGTTACTCTGTCCAAGGGGAGTATATATATGGACTAGACAGAAGTGGCTGCAAGGAGACGCGAACACAAAATTTTTTCATGCGGTGGCATCAGTAAGAAGGAGGAGGAATTTTATCCAGGAGATTATGATAAATGGAGAGAGGGTAATGGGGGACAATCAGATTGGTTAGGCCCTGAGGGGCCACTTCGTGCGGGAGTCTCAAAGAAGGGAGGGTCCGAGATGGGGTTGGCTGGGAAGAGGTGTGGAGAGGTTGTCGGCTGTGCAGGCTGAGACTCTGGTGGCGTCGTTTGGAGAGGAGGTAAAGAAATCCTTGTGGGGTTTAAACGGGGAGGGGGCTCCGGGCCCGGATGGTTTTCCCAATGTTCTTCTACCGTGAGTTCTGGGATCTACTCAAAAATGATATTATGGAGGTAGTGAACGAGTTTAGAGATGGCAATAGGGGTTTTGAGAAAGTCAATAGAGCCCTCATTTTTCTTCTACCCAAGAAGGACAACCCGATGATTGCCGTGGACTAAAGGCCGATAGCACTTTCCAACGCAATTTATCTTATTATAGCAAAGACTCTGGCGAATAGATTAAAGATGGTATTGGACTCAATCATTCTGCAGGGACAATCTGCTTTTATTCCTGGCAGACAGATGGCTGATGGCTTGGTGATGGCCTCAGAGATTTGTCTCCAATGGAGACGTTCTGATAAAAAAGGGGCAGTCTGGAAGATAGATTTTGCTAAGGCTTATGATTGCGTCGATTGGAATTTTATTTGGGCTTCTCTTCGGCGTGGATTCAACAAGATGTGGATCGCTTGGATGAAGAGATGCGTCACGACGGCGTCTTGCTCGATCCTCATAAATGGTCGACCGAAAGGTGGGTCTTTTCAGCCGCAACGGGGAATAAGACGGGGTGCCTGCTGGCCCCCTTGCTTTTTGTTATAGTTGTAGATGCTCTGGTTGTTATGTTCAAGAGGGCGGTGGAAGGGGGATGGTGTGAGGGTTTCCGACTGGGGAACATATCCGTACCCATTCTGCAGTATGCCGACGATATTCTAATTTTCTTGGGGGGTTCAGACGTCATGCTCGAAAAAGCGGCTCAGTTGGTGGAGGCGTTCAGTGGTATATCGGGCCTTCAAATTAACAGGCATAAATCGGTGGTAATCACTATGGGATATTCTGAGGCAGAATGTGGTACAATTGGGGGATTGGTTGGCTGCCCTCTTGGTGATCTGCCGATTAATTATCTTGGTCTCCCTCTGGTTGCAAGGAAGCTCAAAAAGTCTGATTGGGACGGTGTTCTTCAAAGTTTGGAACATCGCTTGGTAGGATGGAAGGCGGTGACTCTCTCAAAGGGGGGAAAGCTGGTGCTGCTGAAGAACATTCTATCTGCAATACCTCTTTTCTTCTACTCTACAAGACGAATGCCTGTTGGCGTGAGGAAGAAGATAAAAGCTATGATGAAGAGATTTTTCTGGTCAGATGGTAGACAATAGAGGCAGGGACTGCATCTGGTTGGCTGGGACGAGGTGACGATAGAATGTAAGAATGGTGGCTTGGGCATTAGAGATGTGGACTGTATAAATAAGGCTCTCCTGGCGAAATGGGCGATCCGAATCTGGGGCTGCTCCGAAAAATTGGTGGACAGAATGCTGCGGCAACTTTATGAGGTAAAGGGAAATATGAAGGCAGAGAAGTCCCGGTTTGAATCGCCGCTATGGGTAGGAGTACGAGGGGCTCTGTGGGATATAGAGCAGAATTTGAGGCCAAAGGTTGGTGGAGGCGGATGTTTTCGCTTCTGGGAGGATGATTGGACGGGAGAAGGTAGGCTAAGAGACCGCTTTCAGAGACTTTTTGCGTTGGTTGCTACAAAGGAGTGCTCAATGAGGGAGGCGGGATCTTCGCGGACTTGGTTGCCGACTTTCGTCACGAATCTTTCAAACCATCGTCTCGAGGAGTTAGACAGGATGCAGGCCGGGCTGCCGCCGACGGGTTGCATTTCTCATGGGAGAGATCACTTCGAGTGGATCAATGTTAAGGCCTCGGTTAAGAAGATCTATGCAGAATTCAGGAGGGGCAATATAGACGTGGATGATGATCTTTGCAGGGATATGAAAACTATTTGGAAAAGTAAAATTCCGACCAGAATGAAGGTCTTCCTTTGGTGTATGAGAAGGGGTAGAATCCGTGACAAAGATAGGAGGAGTAGGTTGCTGGGCTTTCTCGACATGCAGTGTGATAGATGTGGCCACCATACGGAGGATTCTGAGCATTTGTTCTTCGCTTGTCAGCAGTGTTCATGAAATCGGCCGCATGGGCCGCATATGCGGCCGCATATGCCCGTGCGGCATGCAGACCGCACCGATTTCACAAATCAGTGCATTATGCGCCCTCCACGCATATGCGGCCCGCATATGCCCCGCTTATGCCCCGCATATCCCGCATATGCCCCGCATACTGCTCCAACAGCTCCAACTTTCCAATCTTCTTTGTTAGGTCCTTAATTCTTTAGCTCTGCCTCTTCCTTCATTCAATTGTAAGAATATGGCATTCATTTCTATACAATTACAATGCATTATACCATTATGTATATGCAATGTTTTATGTTTTTCTAATGTATTGTTTTCATGAGTATATGCAGTGTATCGTCGAATATTTTTATATATATGTCGATTGAGGTTTTGCTCATGAAGTGCATATATGTGTATTGAAGTTTTGTTATTACGAATCATCTAATATGTGACGTTTTTATGGTAAATGTTTTTTGTGATTAAATATGAGGCAATTAAAAGCATATACACGCACCATCTCACATTAACCGTTTTTCTTAGATCTTCTTTAACTCCACTTAGATACATAAATTCAGTGGTAATGTTATTCATAGATATTTATTTATTTTTAAATTAAAAATTAGATTACCGTGTAGAACCGCATATACCCCGCATATGCCCCCGCATACCGCTTATTCAGTATTCGGTGACCAGTCCGAACGCATACGCATACCGCTTTCCTGAACCTTGCTTGTCAGAGGTCGGCGTAGGTATGGGACGGGATTTCGCTGCCTTGGTTGTCAACTACTGGCTCGATGGATTTTTGAGCGTTTGTAAGGAACAAGGGGACCAACTCCTTGATCGAAGTTTCCAAGGCGTTTGCTGCATTGTGGGCCATTTGGGGAGGAAGAGACGATCTTATTTCTAAGGGTCAGAACTTTTTTGCTGAAAATGTTGTATCTCATTGTAACGCGCTTTTTCATTTCTGGCAAACCAGGTATGCAATCTCTTCTTAACTAATGAAGTTTGTGGTGAATCCCAACTCGGGACCTCACCCTTTTTCGAATCAAAAAAATATATGGACTACGTAAAGCCATCTATGACCGGAAACAGATTCCATGAGCATGGTTCGACAAACTTACACATAGGCATGTTTCAACAAACTTACTTCTGAGATCATTTCTCTTGGTTTCTACACGATAGCATTTGAAATTCTGTGTTCATTAGGAGGCCCTCGGGTATCATGATTTTCTTTATTTATGTTGATGACATGGTCACCACTAGTGATTACAAAGCATGCATTCTTGAGACAAAGGCCTTCCTCCAGAAGGTATTTGTCACCACTGACCTTTGTCAACTTAGACACCTCATAGGTTTTAAGGGGATACACACAACAGAAGGATTAATTTTGTTACAAAGGAAGTACTATTGGATATCCTTATAGAAGATGGTTTACTTGGATGCAAGCCATCAGCTATCCAGTGAATTACAGAGACATGCCACCTTCACTGGTCCAAAATTTAAAGATACCACGCTATATAGAAGCCTAGTGGGCAAACTACTATATCTCAGTCTCACTAGGCCTGATATTCATATGTTGTGAGCTGAGTTAGACAGATCATGGAGAAACCTCACTACAATCATTGGTAGGAAGTTCTTTTGATCCTTCGACACCTGAAGGACTCTCCATGAAAAAGGTCTCTTCTATGGGGGATCAAGACCATATTGATATCACCTCCTTTGCCGATGCTGACTATGCTAATTATCTCGAGGGCATGAGATCCACTACTAGTTTCGCCATGCTTAGTGGTAGAAATCTTGTTACATAGCGAAGCAAGAAACAAAAAATTGTCTCCAAATCAATCGCGTAAGCATAATACAAAGCAATGGCTCAAGCTACATGCAGGTTTACTTGGCTCGTCCCCTTTTGACAGGAGCTTGGACTCCCTGCTACAACTCCAGTTCATCTCTTTGGTGACAACAAGTCCGCAACGTATATTGCTACTAATCCTATTTTCCATTAGCCGACCAAGCATATTGAGGTGTACCGTGTACTGCCGCTTTTTTCAAGATATAACGCTATTCCACACATTTCAAAAAGAATTCCAACTTTGCCAATATATTTACCAAAGTACTTCCAATGAAACGAATTCAACATGGATTTGAGCAAGAATCCATTTAGCCGACCCTACTTATAGTAGGAGAAGGCTTTGCCATTTTTACTTCCAAAGAAACAGATTTCATTGTTAAATTCCAAGTTGGGCATGATCGATAAATATGCTCCAACTTGAGGGGCAATGTTGACATCTTTTGCTAAAATGGTAAACGATATGGTTTCTAATTTTTGTTCATTTCCTTGTTCTCTATATCTACTTGTAATCCTTTGGGGACTACTATGTAATTGCCACCTTTTGGACCCTAGGGTTTCACACTATACAAGAAACCCTACCCATGAATAAAATTCATTCCATTAGGTTCTTTGTCTTTCTCAACTGTTTGCAAATGCCATTGTTTTAGTGAACGAGTAAAGAGATGGAGTCTAGAGGAAGTTTGAGCTTTGGAGGAAGGCTCAGGAGACCCTACCCATGAATAAAATTCATTCCATTAGGTTCTTTGTCTTTCTCAACTGTTTGCAAATGCCATTGTTTTAGTGAACGAGTAAAGAGATGGAGTCTAGAGGAAGTTTGAGCTTTGGAGGAAGGCTCAGGAGTGCAATGGATTCTGACTAAGTAGATCCAAAACGAGTTATATGGAATATAAGTTTAATGACAAGGAAGTTACAGAAGTGACATAGGTAAAGCTTGAAACACATTTTATTACGAGGAATGATTTTTTAGATACCCACGTTTCATCTTTGAAAGTGATGGATGAACTAATGGAGATATCACTTATAGAATTAGTGCATGGTAGATGAATTAGAGAGGAATTTCATGTTTTCTTTGTGATAAGAAATTTCCTTTAAAGTTAAAGGAAAACAGTTAAAGATGTAACGAGGCATGCAATGCTTCATGGTGGCAGGTTTTTGGAGTTAATTATATACATTAAAAAATGGTAAAGCCTTCTCCCGCTTTAAGTAGGGTCGGCTACTTGGATTCTTATCTTGAAAGATCCGATTGTTTTTTATGTTGGCTGTCGGCTAATTATAGACATGTGAAAAAATATCTATAACTGAAATGAAGACGCTTAATTGGATGTATGGACACATAAAGACTCATTGGATGTGCAACGAGAGATCTGATGAAAGATTGGTTGTGGCATGCATAGATATAAAATGAAAGAAACCAGTTTAAGGTGTTTTGGGCATGTGCCAAGTAGGCCATCTAGTTCTCCAGTAAGAGGGTGTGAGATGTTAGGAGGGGATTTATAATAAGGTTCGTTGAAGACTAAAGAAATGTCGGAAGGCTACTATAAAGATAGATGTCTTTTTTGGATCTAAGCTGTGATCTGGCACAAATTAGATTGAGATGGAAGTAAAAAAGTTATGTAGCTATGCCGCTTGGGGTGGAAAAATGCTTGATGGTTATTCTTGTTGCACGAAGAGAGTTTAAAATTGCAGTTTGAAAGCTATTTACAACTGACCATGGTGTTCTTAGGATGTTGAACATTACTGTTGTAAACACGATGAACAGACTCAGGACGGTACATTATTATAACAAACATGGAATTCTTTCTCTATTATATAATGAGTTTAGTTTTCTTTTTAGATATTCCAAGATGGGCTTTGCTGGAAATGTTGAGCCTTGTTTCATTATCCCAACTGTTGTTGCAACCAACGAATCTTTCATCAATCAGTCCAGAAGTACCAGCAAAGCAAACTGGTTGGCACAATATAATGCTGGTGTGATGGCAGACCTAGATTTCTACATCGGAGATGAAGCTCTAGCGAAATCTCGATCAAGCGGGGCATATAATCTATCGTATCCTATCCAACATGGTCAGGTAATGTATTCTGATTACAAGCACGTGCGTAATGTGAAATATTACAAGTTAATTGACATATCATGAGATGTGTACTGCAGGTCGTGAATTGGGATGCCATGGAAAGATTTTGGCAGCAATGCATTTTTAATTACTTGAGATGTGACCCTGAGGATCACTATTTTCTTTTGACAGAGAGCCCTCTTACAGCTCCTGAAAGTCGCGAGTACACCGGAGAGATTATGTTTGAGACATTTAATGTTCCTGGATTGTATATAGCAGTCCAACCAGTCCTTGCCCTTGCTGCTGGGTACACAACATCCAAGGTGTGTTCTATTGGACGACGATGCACTTTTGACCTTTGGTCCATCTATTATTGTTATGGAAAGATCCAACGCACTTCCTTTTTTAGTTATATTCCAACTGTTCAAATGTTGTTCCTTATTCTATTATGACCTTAAAAAATTCCTTTTTTCTTCAATAACATTCTTATTTGATGTCAAGGACTAACTATAAATCCATTAGTTTTTATATAATGCCATATCTCTACGTCATTAGATTAGTGTTTTGTGTTCAGTGCGAAATGACAGGTGCTGTGGTTGATGTTGGGGATGGTGCAACGCACATTGTACCTGTTGCTGATGGCTATGTGATTGGAAGCAGCATCAAATCCATTCCTATATCAGGAAAAGATGTAACAATGTTTGTCCAACAGCTTTTGCGAGTATGCACCATCTTTTTCTTGTATTCTAGTATTTTTGGCAATTCATTGTGTTCGTCCAGTTGTTCTTTTGAAAGTTTAATGTTTGGTGCTTTTCACTACGTTTTGTAATTAATCCATTTTATAGACGACCATGCATCCATAAGGGCTGTTGTATATCTTGTGCATTTTTGAGAAACATACTTCTAGAGATGCACCTACTGGAATTTGTACCTGTAATTTGTAAACCTTGACCATGGCTGTATTATTTCTTCCTTCAAGAGGAAACACAAATAAATTGATCGCGTACAGGTTTTATAGTTAAATGTAAATGATTCTGGGGAGGCTCTTTTTCCTTGACCTCGAGAAGCGTAGATTTATTGGATCTCTGATCAGGAGCTGATGCCGTGATGTTATTCTTCTACAAGAAACCAAGATCCAAGAGTAGTCTAACCGCATGTGAAACTTGTTGGGCTGCTCATCCGTTTTCGATTTCTGCACGGTGGGAGCGACTAGCAGTGCTAGGGGGTCCTTAGTTGCTTGGAAGAGCGATGATTTCTCTCTTTTGGCTGAGGTGAAGGAAGTTTTGCCCGGACAGTGTTGCTTCAAAACAAGCGCACGAATACCCACTTTGCTATCTCTTGTATCTATGGTCTGGTGATCCTGTCACAGAGGGCTAGGCTATGGGCAGAGATGCGAGAGGTGAGGGCTAATTTCCTATTGGTGGCTTGGCTAGTTGGAGGAGACTTCAACGTCTCGCTTCTTTCTTCGGACCCTTCGGGCTTGCGTGAGGGGTGACCTGAGTTCTATGGATTTTGCGGAAGCGATGGGAGGATTTGCAGTTGGAGGTTATTGATGCCACCGACACTCGGTTTACGTAGTAAAACTCTAGATCCCGCTGGAGACTGGACCGCTTCCCGACATCCACTAACTGAGTAAGAAGTACTTGTTGTCGTTAGCTGCCTCATGCCAACAATCTAGATTCGATCGAACACCATTGATATGGGATTTAGGTGAGGGCATTAACTCTCGTTCAAGTTTGAGAGGTCTTGGCTTGTAGAGGCAGGTTTAAGAAATCAGCTGCATAGGCCACATATGCCTATGCGGCTTGAAGACCGCATCGATTTTCTGAATTTGTTCATTTTGCGCTCCTCCACATATTGCAGTCTGCATATGCCTTGACTATGCCCTGATTTCATGCTGTTACTTGCCTGCACTACTTCACTTCCTATGTGGATCAACATCTTGTTGATGCTTCTTTTGGTTCCCAATCACTGTTGGGTAATCAACATTGCCTCTTGTGCTTTGTAATCTCATAACTTATATCGTTCATGTTTTTTTTGTTATGTATATAAAGTATTACTCTGGTACTCCAGTTCTAATCTTGTAACTTCTTGAATATATGCATTAAAAGTTATATGCATTGAAATAAACAAATGTTGAAACTATAGTTACTGGATATGTATTAAAACGTAAATTATAAGTATTGATTAAAATTATTGTTGTTGGATATGCATATAATCCCACATCTAATATTACAATCAATAGTTGTTGAATATATACTTCTTGAATATGTAAAAATGTACTAAGCCTTCTCCCACTATAAGTAGGGTCGGCTACATGGATTCTTGCTCAAATCCATGTTGAAAGATTCGACTATTTTTTACGCTGGACGTCGACTTACCTAACGCAGCCCCAGTAAGAGTGGGATTTGAACCCTGGTCTTTTGTGTGGTAGACACACTGTACTACCACTAGACCATTAAGTGGGTACGATACTTCTTGAATATGTGCGTTAAAGAAAGGAAAAAATACTGGATATGTATTAAAGTAAAGAAATAGATTGTGTTAAGTGTTCTTACGAGAAATATCATTTTATATAACATGTATGCATCAACTATAGTATTTTTTCTTTCATATTTTTATTTTTTTAAATGAAAAATTACGAAACCACATAAAAACGTATATTACCCGCATATGCCCTGCATACCGCTTAATTACTATTCAGTGACCTGTTTGAACATATACGCACATCGCTTTCCTGAACCTTGTTTGGAGGAACATTTCCGTGAACTAGTGGTGGACTATTGGGGGTGAGGTTATCTGTTCTGGCTCGGCGACTATGTCTTTTGTCCCTAAAACAGTCTCCCTTCACAGCAGACTTTGTGCTTTTAAAGTCCGAGAAAAGTAGGAGGGGCATCAGGTGGCGGCGATGGCTACGGTTTCTAGTCCGGACAAAATGTAGGATGACATGGATCTCTCAGAGGAGTTGGTTGAGAGTGCTCGGCATCAACGAATCATATTGGAGGAAGATAAGAAGCAGGTAACTGAATAAAGCAAAGATCCGAGCAAAAGTGGATCAAGGAAGGGGACACAAACAAATACAAAGTTTTTTCATAAAGTAGCGAGTGGGAGACGACGACACAACTTTCTACATGCAATGGTAGTCAAATAGATAATGAACGGGAGATTGGGTGGGAGCTTGCTTCCTACTTCTGGTGTGTCTCCCATCGAGAGAAGTGTAGAACCTGTAGATGGATGGGCATTGGAGCAACATCTGTATCTGAATCTTAGGCGGAGCTCCTTGAGCGTAGGTTCCCCCTTGAGGAGGTGAAAGGCGTGATTTGGAGTCTGAATGCTGGTGGGGAGCTAGGCCCCGATGGCTTCTTGATCTTCTTTTACAAGGAATTCTGGGAAGTGGTGCAGAGAGATGTATTAGCAGTTCTGAAGAAGTTTATCATGAGAGATACGGGTTTTAATTGATTTAATAAAGCCCTATTGGTCCTCCTTCCGAAAAAGGAAGCTTTTGAGCCTAGAGGATATCCGCCCCATTACTGTTTCAAACACATTTTACCTTATCATCACGAAGGTCCTAGCAAATAGGTTGAATGATGTGCTCGATGATGTAATATTACCGGTCTAGTCGGCATTCATACCTAGAAGGAAGATTGGTGATAGTTTGGCCATGGCTATAGAAATCACCGTCGATTGGAAGAGACATTGTGTAAACGATATTGTGTGGAAAGTGGATTTTTGAAAGGCCCACGACATGTTTGATTGGCGGTTTCTTTGGCCGGCTCTTTCGAAGCATGATTTCCCTAACTGCTGGATATCTTGGCTGAAATAATTTGCCACGACAACCCCCTACGTTGTTCTTGTCAATGGACGTCCAAAGGGTGGTTTCTTCCAACCTCTAAGGGGCATTCGTCAGGGCTGCCCTGGCTGCAGGCGATTTCGCTTGTACAGCTTCACAGGTTTTTCAACCTTGTATATTGCCAAGCTACTCGCTTGGAGACATTTTGATCCCTCTTCTGCAATCTACTGATGGCATGATCTTTTCCATTCAAGGGGAAAAGATGAAGGAAGGGGAATGGCGATGGTGCTTGAAATTTTCGGTGAACATTCACGACTGAAGATGAATAAAAGCAAGTCATCTGCCATCCCTATGGGCTTACCAAAAGAGTATGCTTTGGAGTACTGTGCGGTGTTAAGTATAAGCAGTGGGTCCTTCTCCATCCGCTATATGAGCCAGTCACTGATATGTGGGAAGCTATAGAATGTAGACTAGTTACCCATCATCGAGAAGATGGAGAGAAAGTTAGCAGGTTGGATGACATCGTTACCGTCTCGATGAAGTTGTTTGGTTCTGTCGAAAGCGATTTTGGCATCAGTTCCTGTGTTTTTCATGTCATCTAGGCTCCTTTCGATTGGCATTCGCTAGCATCTTGAGATGATCATGCACATATTTTTTTGGAGTAGGTCGGGACATGACAATGTGGGGATTGACCTTGTGGATCACAAAACCATTACTGTGATGCCACCGCCCTTTAGGATCAAGATACTCAGCAACACAACTCAGAAACATCAGATTCACATTCGAAATGCGACAATGCAAGGCAGGAGAATCAACAAGTATAAGAAAAGCAATTATGTTGCATTCACTTTAACCATCGATATACCACGAAATATAACAACATAAGACCATGTCCGCAGCACAGGATACTATCTCAAAAACAAAGCGGAAGTAAAAAATGTACAAGTGAATTACCATAATGTAATACCTACCTTGTCTAGTACAACACCTAGTTGCAAACTCCCAAGCACAAAGCCATTATTGCTGCAGCGGTGGGTCTTGCGAATACTTGGTCCATACTAAAGACTGTACAATTTTGAATTTAAACAAGATAACACATAAACAATAACCAGAACGAAGTAACTAAATTTGAAATGGTGAGAGCAACTAAAGAGAGTACATGACAACATGGAACTCGCTCACATGTGAACTCTACAAGTAATCCCTTAGGTTATTATTTCATTTAGAGTTATACATGCCACCATTATTACTACCCATTATTTCTGTTAATGAGGGAATTAGTCTGTGGTCTTGATTACGAGGGCCTCACACTATGACTCAAAGATATGAGGTATCTTAGGAATTGGGTGCCTCTGTAAGCAACTATGGAGTAAGTTATCCTAACTAAGTTCCCAACACCGTCCTTTACAAGGTTGCAGAAAGCGGTAGTCGGTACTCGGTCGGCGGGGCCACTAAGGATTAATCGGCAGTCGGGTGACTAATCGGATTTAGTCGGCCATTAGTCGGTATTGATTTTTTTAATTAATTTAAATATATAAATCATTTTTATACATAGATTTGTACATTTTCTATACTTTCATAATAAAATAAAAGAAGTAATTGACTTTAAATATAACATTATTGCATTTTAGAATATGTTTGCTCATGTATTAGCATATATTTGTACATTTTCTATACTTACATAATGAAACAAAAGAAGTAATTGACATTAAATATAACATTAAGCATATTAGAATAAGTTTGTTGTTAAAAAAAGCAAAAAACAAAAAAAATAATAAAAGCTTGATGTAAAAATCGGCCGGTTAGTCGACCGACTAGTCGAGACTAGGCCTAGTCGAGTCGGCTACCCCCCCCCCCCCCCCCCCGACTCGACTAGTCGGACCGACTAGTCAGCCGATTTTTGATTTCGACATTTACTAATCAAGTCAAGTCCAGCCATTCCACTAGCTTAGTGATCAGATGCTTTTTTTGATTTCGACATAACATTTCCATTTAAATGCCACAAGGTACAACAGTTGGGGCAACTCACCCAAAAAACCACGACACATAGGTAAGAATCTACGACGGGAGGCACAACTCAAGTGGGGATCTGGAACAAGAGATCTGATTCTCAATCACTAACTGTAGTTGGAGACCTATGACTACCTTTCGTTTTCTCCGGATACGGAGCAAACCGGTAAGAACACCATCTTCACTGCCCATATCCTGGAACTCCCTTCATAGAAGCAATATGAGAAACCAACTCAAGTAGTCAATCCTAATTGACTTCCCGTAGTAATCCCATGACTGAAAGCGAAGACAAGACTACCTAGCACACATCCTCGAACGCCGTTGCGCAACTCCTGAAGTACATAGGGGCACAAGTGGACCTACGTGTCACAATTGGGGTCGAGGTTGTCTCGTCTTCTACTCAGGGACCCAAGGGAGCATGTCCATCCCTTGCGGTCACTATCTCCAACTACCCAACGCATCACGGGAAAACGGCACCGTGAGCAATAACCTCAGCGCGGGAGATACCTTAACCGTGGAGCCAAGCCACAACCTCAACACAGGAGAAACCTCGACTGTGGAGACCACCGAAGCAGTAAGAGCACGAAAAAAAGGCTCCAACCGTGACACAGAACATATATAGTCAACTCTCAAGATATTCAGATCTGAGGATTGGTATTAGATCATGGTTTTCTCTTCACGCATTCATATGCTAGCTATACTTTTAATGATTTGAAGTTGCTTCAATCTCAATCAAATGGGTTATATTTAGAATAATCATTCATCTATCAGCATTATAAATTATATAATTCATTGTAGTGATTATGGATCCAATATAATCAATGGTTCATTTAATTTCATCGGTTATTTTCATTTATGGACATTATATTAGCTAATGATATCTCACATGTCCTATGCATATCTATCATAATCTCATTAAATTTCCTCCTTTTAGAAGACTGTTGGGTCTAAGTAGATCAATATTATAGATAAGAGTTTTAATGCAATATTGAAGGTCCGATAGCTCGGAAATCGATCTCGAACTTTGTGATATAATATGAAAATCTGGTAAAATACACCCCATGCGAAACTGCCTAGATCTTGGATTCGAGCATATGCATATGATCCTTATCTTGTCTACATCATAGTGGTATACTTTTCATCGATATGCGATACTCGGATCTCCCGGAATCACCCCAAACATGTCGCGATAACTAGAAACCCTCCAAAACAAACCTTGAAACTGCTCAGATCTTCAATCCAAGTAAGCGAATGTGATCTTCATCTCGTCCACATTACAATGGCATATTTTTTTATTGACATGCGCTACCAGAATCTCTCGGAATCGCCCCAAACATGTCGTGATAACTAGCTACCCTCCAAAGCACGCCTTACGTGAAACTGCTCATATCTTCGATCCAAGCTCGTGCATATGATCCTCATCTCACCCACATTACAATGTCGTATTTTTTATTGAAATGCGATACTCAGATCTCCTGAAATCGCCCCAAACATGTCGTGATAACTAGGATCCCTTCAAAACACGCTTCACGTGAAACTGCTAAGATCTTCCATCCGAGTACGTGCATGTGATCCTCATTTTTCCCACTTCATAGTGTTACACTTTTTATTGACATGTGATATCCAAATCTTCCGGAATTGCCCCAAACATATCGTGATAACTAGATACCCTCAAAACATGCCTCACGTGAAACTGCTTAGATCTTCGATACAAGCATGTGCACGTGATCCTCATCTCACCTACATCACAAATATGTAATTCTTGTCAACACGTGATAACCGGATTGCCAAAAAACAAAGGAAAACAATAATGATAATACGTTTCGTGCACTCTGTTTGCATGCGCCCAAAACGACCCAATACAGAGTCAAAATGACACACATATAGTATACAAAGATTGTGTGGTCCAGCAGAAAGGCGGTAAATATACAAAATCCGCACCTACGGGGTCGTTCTACTGGATTTCTCCTCCACCTTGAAAATGACGTTTTCAAGGTGCTTCACGTGAAATGCATACGGGAAATTGAAGGACCTCGTTATCTTCTTCGCGATGACATGTAATCGGACGTCGGAATCCAATCGGAGGCGATGGATTATGGCTAAGGGGTCAACCACTTGGATCTTGTATAGGCTCGGGCCTCGAGTTCGGTTTGAACCCAAAAAGCCGTAAACCATCGTATTTTGCTTGTGACTTTTGCATATAAAGTTCGATTTTAATATTCTTCCACTTATTCGAAAGGTCTCGACGAATGCTTCAAGTTAGAGTGGTCATATGTCCAATTTGGTTGCTAGATTAGGTCGGAAAGTGACATTTAAGGAAATTGGATACTTAGGGTGCGTTTGGTTGGGGGGTTACCCCCACTTTGGGTGGGTAACCCCCCAAAACCCCCACTTTTAATCCACTCGTGGGGCCCACTCCGTTCCCATCAAAAAAATTATATATTATACCATCATATCATCTAAAAATCATAAAATACTCAACTTCTACTCATTATTCCAAACTTCAATACAATCACATCACAACAACCACCTACTTTTTCAAATTTCAATACAATCATATCATAATGACTACCAACTTTTTCAAATTCCAATGCAATCACATCACACAAACCCTCCCAACCTTTAACCCATCAACCAAACACACAAACACAAAACCGGGTTATCTACCCCTGGATAACCCACGAACCAAACGCACCCTTAGGGTCTCACATTATAAAAATCTCGAAGGAAGTCTTGTCCCAAAGACTTGTGTGCACATCAACCAAAATCCCAAACCTCGTATAAAAATATGAAAAAGTGAGCTTATAAAATATCATAGAAGACGAAACCCATAAAAATCTCAAAGAGAAATGAACTAGGGTTTCGATTTCATATTTGTAAAAAAGTGAGCGTACTTTCCCTCATGTTTACCTAGGCTCCCATATCACTCCTAAATGTTTTGACTCTGTCAGAAGACCTTGGTCAAGGGAATCTCCTTCCCTCGCAGCCGCTTGATCGCGCGGTCCAATATATACACATGTGCCTCAGGAAAGGGGAGGTTAAGCTTGACGACCAAGTCTTCATAAGATATCACATGTTTAGGATCTCTAATATACTTACACATGTTTAACATGTGGAAACATCGTGAATACTCTCAAGATGTATGGGAAGAGCAATCTTGTATGCAACCTTCCTAACACAAGTTAGAATATCAAACAGTCTAACAAACCAAGGTGCCAGCTTGCCCTTGATACCGAATCTCTGAATGCCCTTTTATCGGGGACACTCTCAGGAAAATAAAGTCACCAACCGCGAAGTCAAGGTCATGATGCCGCTGGTCAGCGTAGCTCTTCTGATGTCTCTGTGCAGTCACTAACTTTTGCCTTGTCATCTCTACAACTTTAGTAGTTTGCTCAACGATCTCAATGGTGTAGATAGCATTGTTGCCTACCAGCTGCCAACACAAAGGTGTAGTACATCTTCGCCCGTAAAGGGCATCGAAAGGAGCCATGCTCGATGCTAGCATCATAACTGTTGTTATACATGAACTCCACCAAGGGAAGATGATGCAGAATCCCTTCCACTCCATGGCATAATCCGAAGCAAATCCTCAAGTGTTTGAATAGTCCTCTCGGATTGCCCATCTGTCTATGGATGATATGCAGAACTGAGACCCAAATCAATTCTCAGTGTTCTCATAAACTCTTTTCAGAAACGTCAGGTGAAACATGAGCCTTTGTCATATACCACCTCCTCAGGGATCCCATGCAAGCGAATGATGTACTGAATGTATAGTTTGACAAGCTATGCTTGTGTGCAAGTCATTGAGCGGAATGGAATGAATTGACTCAGTCAACGATCACGCAAACTGCGTCTTGGCCGCATGTAGTTTGCGACAACGATGCCACAAAATCCATAGAAATGATTTTCCACTTTTATACATGAAATAAAAGGGACTTTAGCAAACCAGAAGGACACTAATACTCTGCCTTAGCCACATGAGAGGTGAGGTAACAACTGACGTGTGTTACGACCCCAATTCTGGGCCGTCGGATCCTTCCATATCCAGATCTGGTTGCTCAACAATAATTTATTCAACAATCACAACTAACATTCAGAGACAGGCTGCAATTAAAAGAACTAAGAAAGAAGTATCTAACACTTTTCCATTCACAAAATAAAATTTACACGGTACATTGTCCCAATATAATCATTTACATGTACATCAACTGGAAAGGAAATACACAGCAGGATTACCAACTACCTTGTATAGTAAGGCTACTGTGGCTCATGAAAGGCCATATCGATATCGATATCGTTTTGATATCGTGTCGATACGATATTTCGACGATATTTCAACAATATATCGCCCATATCGACGCACTTTGGTGAAGGAAATGCCTGAAAAGGAGGATATATCGCCATATCGGTACCTATATCGTCTCATCTCGATATCGATATATCGGCGCGATATTTCCTTCCATGCTGTGGCTGGCTACTATTGTTAGCTGGCTGGATTATTAAAGTCCTTGCGATGACTCACCGACACCTATTGGGTTTCCATAAATCATAGGATAAAGATTAGCGAGTGTTAAGTAAAGAAGAAAATAAAAGTGAACAAGTAGTGTAGTTTAGCAAAACTTGTTATCCCAAAAAGTTTCATTTCTTCTCATTAGTTTAAGTCCTATTCCTTCTATTCTACGTCAAGGATTAGTCCAGGGGAAATCCCACCACTCTTGGACTTCGAAGCTGTGGACACTTCGCGATTGGATATTGCATTGATCTGGTGAGCTTATGCCACCACACGTTACCTCAACCAATCCTCCATACTACCCTGACAATTTCCTTTTCTTTTATTATCTAGGTTTCAAACCCTCAATCTGACAAACAACGAAGCACACCGTTCTCGAGGACCCGATACCTTAAAATCGCTGACTAACCTTTAATCACATAACCTAGCAGCTTTAAATACATGTTATCGTGATTCAGACGCTATCCAACCACCCGTGCCTCCACATGGCACGACAACATCTTCAGTCAGTCAACTCGCCTAATGGCAGTCGAGTACCATGTGTTGCAAATCTTTCATTTCGTGCGCACTTATTGTAATAGGGCAACCGTGTACCACCTAGGTATTGCCTATCAATACAGATATTCTTCTGACACACCTATACGTTGCATACCCGACCTATAGTTCCGCTCCCAGCCATTTCTAACGTAACACACGATCCTTTTCAGGATCCATTTCTACACACATTAATTCCCATGATGTAATTCCTTCGTTAAGCCTTCAATTTTCATATTCATCAACATTGAGTATAGACTCATATATATATATATATATATTAATTCATACATATACTCATATTTATACTTATTTTTACTCCCAAACCCTGACTTTCCAAGCCGTAGCATCAATTCGATGCTTAGACATTATTTTAGTGGGAATCACTTAGCAACTTTTCATATTTCTCAAAAATAGCCAAATTAGGGCTCTTCGCAGCGAATACCATAAATTTAGGAATTTCAACGATCTCATATGAAAACCCAACAACAAACGGAAGGATTTCGTTACCTAATCGAGATCTCTCTCGCATATGAAGTGCTTTATCGTGATTCGTTTTCAGAAAGGATGATTTACGGCTCCTGAAATGAGCGAAATTCATTTTCGTATCGAGAACACTAAGAACATGCCAAGAATGCGAAGAAAGAACAAAGAACACGAAGAACACGAAGAACATGTTTTCTCTCGAAATTTCAGCAGAGCTTCTCCTTATACGGGATGATATTTCTAGAAAAATTCCGGCAAAGTTTCTCCTTATATCAGGACATATTTCTTTGAAAAGTTCGACAAAGTTTTCCCTTATATCGGGACATTTTTCAAAAGAAAAATGGAAAGAGTCTCTTCTATAAAATCATCGAGAGGAAAACAACATCGAAACAGAAGGAATATAGAAAAAACTGCAAGTGATGGAGAATCGGTAGACACCACGCGTCTTAAGTGAGTGAAGCGTGTGACGAATCACATGGTTCACTAATGTGCATAGCCGCCCGCACCTAAGTAGGGTGTTACATAAATTTCTCCTCGAACCACAACAAAAAACGAATCAGAAAGGAATATAAATCGAGAACCTAGCTCAAGTTAGAGCTACTTACCTCCTACACTAAGCCAATTAGGAGAGGATCGTACCATCCTCCTCCTCCTCGTCCTTCCGGCAATGCTTCTCTAGCGTTCCTTCCCCACCTCCCTCTCCTCCTCCTGACCTCTCGACCCTAGCCCTCAGGGTGGAAATCATAGAGAATGAATGGGTGGAGGGGGGTATTTACATGCTTCAGAAAACCGCTAACCATGACCATGGTTTAACCCTGAACCGCAGTTAACGGCCCATGGTTTTGGCCAAATCTTATACGAAACTTAAGGCTTAAGTTAGAACTTTCCAGAAGCTTCTAGATTCGCTAACGACGCTTGATTAGCGCTAATCGTGATTAACTTTCACTAATCACGATTTAACTTTCGCGGTTCACACTTAACTTTTGGTGACTTTTGATTAGTGTTCGCTAATGGTCATTAACGGTCCTCAATCTGTCATTGTTTTTTTAATCACATTTAGTTAGTCTTAATGATGGCCATTAAGGGTTAATGACATCTTAAGTTTCCTTCTCTTTCTTATGAAAATCATAACAATTTGAAATGAAGTCCGATTCAAATGAAATAAATTTCGTTGATTTCCTCTTGACGAGCGATATAGGATGCGAGAGGGCCTAGTTCAAGGCTTTACAACGTGTGATAATGCATCCCTCTTCATACCATCCCGCAAAAAACGATGGCGAAGATCTCAGTACATCATGGGATTAAATTTTGGCCGATATAGGCCATTTCAGCCGAATTTCGGTTTCGGTGGGTGACCGAAATTCGATCGAAATGGCCTATATCGACCGAAATTTGGGGGCCCTAGTTCAAAAAACGACCGAGATGACCGAAATTTCAGTCGAATTTCGACCGAAAGTCGGTCGAAATTTCGTTTCAGTCAGTCCCTGAAACGAACCGAAATCCGACATTTAAGGCCTTCGTACATCTTCGTGCTACCTAGGTGAAGGGAAAGTCTCGAAACTTACGCCTCATCCAGAATATCTCTCCTCGGCTCCTAATCATGTGGACATAAATGTGGTCTCGCTTTCATAGGATAGACTCGTGAAATTTGAACCCATCAAAATCGTCCTTCAAACAACGATAATATGTGCCGTAACATCTGGTTTGTCTGCGGACCCTATATAATGCGGTCCCATAATTCATTGTACTTTACCGGTACAATCACTATATCTGATGTGCTATCAAATGAGTTCCACTAATTGTGCGCCGTCAATACATCCCAATTCTGTAACAAAACTGCTGATCATGTTATATGCGCTTGCCTGCTTAGAGCATCTGCCACAACGTTTCTCTTTCCAGGATGATAAGAGATACTGCAATCATAATCCTTTAGCAGCTCCATCCGATACCTCTGCCTTATATCCAGCTTCGGCTGATCGAAGATGTACTTGAGGCTCTTGTGATATATGAATATATCAAATGCGGCCACTTATATGTAATTACGTCATATGTTTGGTGCAAAGACTGCAATTGCGAAATCCAATTCATGTGTGGAGTAATTGCGCTCACATATCCTCAACTCTCATGACACGTATGCCATAACCTACCCTCGTTGCATCAATACAACTCCCAATCCTTCCTTAAATCATCTGTATACACCGTGAAGTTTAAACTGCCAGAAGGAAGGGTCAGAATAGATGCAATAGTCAATCGCTCCTTGAGCGTATGGAAGCTTAGCTTGCATTTGTTACTCCAGACAGATGTCACATCCTTCTGCATAAACCGAGTAAAAGTTAGGGTTAGCCAGGAAAACCCTCAAACGAAACATCGACGGTACCTGGCAAGGCCAAGAAAACTACGATCCTCGGTGACCATCTTGGGTGTCTCCCAACATGCTCAATTTTTGTAGGATCAACTACTATCCTGCGGTTGAAATCACATGGCCAAGAAGTGCCACCTTAGAAAGCCAGTACTCGCACTTGTATTTCACATTTAACTGATGCTCTCTCAATATTTGTAGAACAATGCGAAGGTGCGACTCGTGCTCGTACTCATCATACGAATAGATTATAACATCATTAATGAAGACTACTATGAATATGTCCAAGTACGGACGCAAGATCCTTTTCATTAGGTCCATAAAAGCATCAAGTGCATTCGTGAGCCCAAATGGCATCACAACAAACTCGTCATGTTCCTATCTTGTGCAAAAAACGGACCTCAGCACGTCCGAGTCCCTGATCCTGAACTAGTAATATCTGGATCATAGATCGATCTTGGAAAACACTTCTAGCTCCTGCAACTGATGGAATAGATCATTAATCAATGGGAATGGATAACGGTTTTTGACTTTTCGGTTATTCAACTGTTTGTAATTAATGCATAATCTCATGGATTTGTTCTCCTACACGAAGAGGACTGGTTCTCCCCATGGTGATGTACTGGGGTAGACACATCTCTTCTCGAGCAACTCTTGCAAATGCTTCTTGAGCTCCTTGAGCTCGGCATGTGCCATCTGGTATGGAGGAAATGGAGATCGACTGAGTATCAGGTGGCAACACAATCTCAAACTCAATTTCCTTCTCAGATGGTGAACCATACAAATATTCTAGAAACACGTCAGAAAGCTCACCTATAACCAGTGTTGTAAAAGTCACCCGACTGGCCCGACTAGTAGGTCCGATTAGTCTAGTCAGTGGGGTAGCCGACCGAGTACCGACTAATTCCGACTATGGACACTAGTTGACCAATTTTTTCTTGGAGATACCATATTTTTTATGTTTTTCTATAAGCAAACTTATTATAATATGCTTAATGTTTTATTTAAATTCAATTATTTCTTTAATTTATTATGATAGCATAAAAATGTACAAAATCTATGTAAATATATGTATAAAATGAGTTATATATCTAAAATAATCATAAAATTCAGAACCGATTAAAGTCCGACTAAATCCGATTAGTCACCCGACTGCCGATTAATCCTTAGTCGGTAACCTGGCCGACCGAGTACCGACTACCGATTTTTGCAACCTTGCCTATAACTTTGATGTCCTCGATCATCCGATCGGGGTTCATATCTATAATGTAGCCGAGAAAGACTGCACATCCTTGGTTGAGATACGAGCGTGCCAACAAAGCATATATATACTATTACTACCCAAACTAAGTATGTCCAGTCGAATTGAAAAGGAGGTACCCCCGTGCCATTTTCGAGTACTGTGTGAGCTCAGCAAACTACCTCCTTTGATCCTCTATCCATTGTCTAAGTCGAACACAATGCGGAATTCATCCACGAAAATCTCCTAAGTAATTGGCTCGATCATATGTTCCAGGGTGGCTATCGCTTGGCATAGCCAGCCATCGGATACCGTACGAAAGACGACAAGTATCATTTGGTGCATTAATCATCCTTAGCATCATGGAAACATAGTTAATCCACAACTCGACCTTATCTGGTGTAGACGTGCGAAAGTGCTGCAACCCCTGAGGTTTTTGGTAAGTAGTGTTCATGATATGATGCTTTTGCAAAGCATCCAAATCTTTGACTCCTTCTGTCTCCAAAGACATTGAATGGTAGACATTATCCTCTTCCTCGAGAGAGGATGCTACGAGGAGTCGTCCTACTGGGGCCTCTACCATATAGCCTCGTAACACTATTATATGCCATGTATGACTTGAACCAATAAGGCCAATTACTATGTTACATTAGGCTCTACTCGAGGCAGCATGGTTTTGCAAACAAACCATGTTATCAATACTTGTTCCAATACTTAGAGAGACATGGACATGGTATTTAACTCATTCTTTTATTATTCTCCTTGGACTCATGTCAGAGTAGGAAGACCCTTGACACTATCCTGTATTTCAACACCGATAACAATCTAATGCTCATGAGAAGGATGGAGTATCTAGCTCTGATATCAAACGTCCCCACCCTTAGTTTCAAGATAGATTCACATTCGAAGTACGATAATGCAAAGCAGGAGAATAAACAAGTATAAGAAAAGCAGTTATGTTGCATTTACTTTAACAATTGATATACTACATATTTGTCGGAATCGTCTCTCAAAAGTGAAGCGGAAGTAAAAAATTGTACAAGTGAATTACCAAAATGTAACACTTACTTTGTCTAGTACAACACTAACCTACGAAATCTCAAGCACAAAGTCGCTATTGCTGCAGTGACAGGTCCTGCGAACCTGTTGGACTACACAGAAGAGTACGTTATGAACAAAGGCTCAATATGGATTTGAATCTAAACATGGTAATGAAGAAACATTAACTAGAAAGAAGTAACTAAAGCTGAAATGGTAAGAACAACTAAAGTGAGTACATGAGATTGTGGAACTCCCTCGTAAGTGAACTCTACGAGTAATCCCTACTTAGGTTATCATTTCATTTAAAGTTATAACTGCCATCATTACTGCCTATTATTTCTGTTAGTAAAGGAATTAGTCTGTGGTCTTAACCACGTGGGCCTCGTACTATGACTCCTGGATGCGAAGCATCTTACTATTGGGATGCTTTTGTAGGCATGCTGTGAAATAAGGCATCCTGGTTAAGTTCCCAACACTAACCTTTACTTATCATCTCAAATCCCCCCATTTCACTAGCTTATTAATCACATACACTTTTTGATTTCAACACAAGCCATTTTCATGTACATGTCACAAGTAAAGTACAGTTGAGGCAACTCATTTGGAAAACCACTACTCGTCGGTAAGAATCCACGATGGTTGGCACAACTCAAGTGGGGATCCGAAACGAGGGATCTGATTCTCAATCACTAACTGACACTGTAGTCGAAAACCTACGATTACCTTCCGTTTTTCTTCAGACACGAGGAAAAATGCTAAGAACACCTTCTTCGCTACCCACATCTGAAACTTCCTCCATAAAACCAATATAAGAATCGAGAAATCAACTTGAGTGATCGGCCCTAATTGACTTCCTGTATTAATTCTATAACTGAAAGCGAAGACAAGACTACCTGCCATACGTCTTCAAACGTTGTCACGCAATCCCAGACAGAACTACATCGAGGCACGTGTGGACCTACGTGTCACCCAACCAATGCAGACACTAGTGTTGAGGCCATCTAGCCTTCTACTCGGGGACCCAAAGGTACATATCCATCCCTTGCGGTCACTATCTCCGATGACCCAAAGCATTACAGGAAATCGGTATCGTCCGTAACAACCTCTACAGGAGATAGCTCAACCATGGAGCCAAACTACAGCCTCAACACAGGAGAAACCTTGATCGTGGAGACCACCGAAGCACCAATCATGCGGGACAAGGCTCCAACCGCGACACAAAACATATATTGATCAATTTTATCTCAATTCTCAAGGTATTCAGATCTGGAGATTAATATTAGATCATGGATTTCTTTTAATACGTTCATATGCTCGTTATACTTTAGATGATTTGAAGTAGTTTCAATCTCAATCAAATGGGCTATTTTTAGAAGAATTATTTGTCTATTAGCATTACATATTCATGATAGTCATTATGGATTCAATATAATCAATGATCCATTTAATTTCATCATTTATTTCCATTTATGTACAAAATTATATTAGCTAATGATATCCATTTAATCAGTGATTCAACATAATCAATGATCCATTTAATTTCATAACTTATTTTCATTTGTCCATTAATTTCGTTAAATTTTCACCATTTAGAAGACACTTGGGTCCAATCAGATCAATATTATACACAAGAATTTCAATGCGATATGAAGGCCGGATAGCTCAAAAATAAGTCTTGAACTTTGTGATATAATATGAAAAGGCGCTAAAATATACCCTATGCGAAACTGCCCAGATCTTGGATTCGAGCATGTGCATGTGATCCTCATCTTGCCCACATCATAGTTATATACTGTTTAACGAATGCGATATCTGGATATCCCGGAATCGCCTTAAACATTTCACGATAACTAAATACCCTCCAAAACATGCCTTGCATGAAACTGCTCAGGTCTTCGATCCAAGTACATGCATGTGATCCATATCTCGTCCACATTACAATGACATTTTTTTAACATGTGATACCCAATGTCATGACCCTGATTTCGGGCCGTCGGATCCTCCCATATCCGGATGTGGTTACTCAGCAATAATTTATTCAGCAATCACAACTAACATTCAGAAACAGACTGCATTTAAAAATACTCAGAAAGAAGTATTTCAACACTTTTCCATTCATAAAATAAAGATCACATGATACATTGTCCCACTATAACCATTTACATGTAAATCAGCTGGAAGGAAATGCACAAAAAGATTACTAACTATCCTATAGAGTAACGCTACTGTGGCTGGCTGGATGACTATGTTAGTTGAATGGATTATTAAAGTCCTTGTGCTGGCTCACCAACACCTGTTAGGTTTTTCATAAATCATAGGATAACAATTAGCGAGTGCTAAGCAACGAAGAAGAGAAAAGCAAACAATTGTATAATTTTTCAAAACTTGTTATCGCAAAAAGATTCGTTCATTCTCATTAGTTTAATTCCTATTCCTTTCTATTCCACGTCAGGGATTAGTCCAAGGAATTACCTCACCACTATATGGACTCCGAAGCTGTCGACACTTCGGGATTGGAGAATGCGTTGATCTGGTATGCTTATGCCGTCGCACGCCACCTCAACCAATCCTCCAATACTACCATGACAATTTCCTTTTCTTTTATTAATCAGGGTCTCAAACCCTCAGCCTGATAAACAAAGGAGCACACCGTCCTCGAGGATCCGGTTGCTTAAAACCTCAGGCTAACCTTTAATCACATAACCTAGTGTTTTTTTGGATGTAGAAGAGGGTGACATCCCAAAGCGAGATTCACCTCGAGACCTGTTTCATTGATTAAAGGTTAGAGTACATTACCGTAATAGCCAAAGGCGGTACAATGAGTTAAAATGACAAACAACATTTTCATAGTGAAACGTCCGGTTGCTGAAGATTACATCGTTTCTTGCTGTCCAAATGCACCACAGCACAACAAATGGTATGGCGCTATCAGCATGCGAGTTGCTCCCCACCTGCCTAACGGAACTCCAAAAGTCCGCCAACCCCCCCGTCGTGACCCAATCACAACCGACCTCCCTCCAAATCCGCGTCGATGAGGGGCATTTGAAGAACATGTGGTCGGAATCCTCTACACTGCCTTCGCATCTGCCACACGATACATCTTCCAGGTGAAGTAATCTGCTCCTCCTTGCCTTATCGATCAATTGGCCTCTTCTGAGACACCACAGGAATACCTTGACTCGACACGGAATGCTAGTTGCCCACACAATTTTCATGTCTTGGCACAGATTCGCGTCCCGCTCAGCAGATTCAGACCTCAACTCCTTATACAGGTCTTCACCGATAATCCAGCCCCACCCCACCTAAAGTGATCCAGATCTTGTGTGAAGGGACCCGGCAACGGAACCTCCCCCACCATCCTGATGAACTCCTCCATGCGCTGGTCCGACAAGTCAGTGTTGAAAGACGACATCCAATTCCTCGAATCCGCTGCTTGTAAAAGAGAACAGTCTTTCGCAGATGCCAATGCGAAAAGACGTGGGAACCTAGCCTCCAGGGAACCATCACCAGACCAGTCATCCTGCCAGAATCTGAAGACCTTGCCATCCCCCACACATCGGTGCAACTTCGGTGCTAACAGCGACAATACCTCATGAATTCCCATCCAAAGCGCTGATTGATACCGCGTACTTCCGGCCACTAGATCCCCTTTGACACCGTACGGTTTTCTGAGCAGAGCCACCGAAAGGCAATTCGACGACCCCCAGATGCGCACCACCCACTTAGCAATCAAAGCCTTATTCATGCACTCGATATCCCGCACCCCAAGACCCCCTTCATCGTGTCCCCTGGTGACCTCATCCCAGCTCACAAGGTGCATTCCAGACCTTTGTTGCTTCCCACTCGACCAAAAGAACCTCCTCATCAGTGCCTCCACCTTCTTCCTGACCCCAACTGGCATCAGACGGGTCGAAAAGAAGAAAATCGGGATTGCCGCAAGGACGTGCTTCAAAAGAACCAGCTTCCCCCCCCCCTCGAGAGCGTAATCGCCTTTCAACCGGCCATCCTTTATTCCATCTTCTGGACCACCATGTCCCAATCCTACTTCTTCAATTTACCCGCAACCAATGGGAGCCCCAAGTAGGAAATCAGAAGTTCACCCATCCGGCATCCAGTGACTCCCTCTAGCTCCGCACGTTCAGCCCCCTCCAAGTGGAAGGGCACCAACGTCGACTTGTGCCTATTTAGCTGAAGCCCTGATATGCTGCTGAATATCTGCACAATCTGAGCCGTGTTGGATAGCCATTCGATGTCAACTTCCTGCTTCAGCAAGATAGCCAAAGCATCCGCAACTAGCACAAACAACATAGGCGCCAACGAGCATCCTTGGTGCACTCCCCGTTGAGGCTGAAAATACCCTCCCTCCGGCTTTCCGTTGACCAGGATCGAAAAGGAAGAGGTAGTCTGATGATCACGAAATTCGCCTAGTATAGGAGGCGAATTCGGTTCAGCAAAAACCACAGTCCTTTGAATACTGTGGAATATTTTTACTTGGCAAGTCTACCAAGGTCGAACACAGGGACACGACTACCTAATTTATTTATCGAATTTCGATTCAGGAAGCACACGTGTGAATTAATTTCAGTTTCATGTCCACATGATGAACTATTCTATTTACAAAGCAATGCCATGATGTATGCATTTTTTATTGACTTTTAAGCAATTTAAAGAGGATGCATGAATATGATGCAAGAGAATATGTATGTTGAACAACATATTACAATTATACCATAAAAATATGAGCAACATAATACAGAATGAAATCAGAGTCAATTTGATCATAATATGAAAAGCGGTCATCAAATCCAAGCAATAACCGGAAGAGCAGGGTCTCATTTTTCATATAAAAATTCACTTCATTTAAAAACAGTGGCAAATGAGAAAATTAGACATGCTAAGATGTAGAGGACAAAACAAGGATCAAAACAACACTAAAATCATACAATTTGGACCTACGACGCTCAAGTTATGCTAAAAACAATGCAGGGGCATAATTGTAATAAAAAAATTCAAGAAATAAAAAGGATAAATATTGCATTTAGGTCCCTGGAGGGACCTAAATGCAAATACCAAAAACCGCCTGGGCCCAAGTGAAATTTCTCCAATGCGCGGGGGCCTTTTTGTAATTTCTGAAAAGTTGAAGAGCTTCCCTGCAAAATACCCAGGCACGCACGCGAGGCACGTGTCTGGGGACCAAAATGCAATTCTTGAAAATATCAGGGTCTTTCGTGCAATTTTCCCAGGCCCTCACGCGCGGGGCACGTGAGGTGCCTAGGCTCGGGAGACACCTTAGGTTCGGGCCACGTGGACGCGTTTGATGATTCGGTTTGAGGTTCGGGTGACCCGAGCCTGTTGGTTCGGTTTGAGGCTCGGGTCTGCCACGTGCCATCTTTACGACCGTCCGATCAGGAGGATTGGACGGTACTTGCTCTCCGTGCTCCACCACAGGTCACCGGAGGAGGCGGGGCTCCGACGACCTGCCCTTGGCTCCGCCCCACCTCGCGAGGCCTTCTGATGATCGTGGGAGCTTGCTGGAGGTCCGGCGGAAGTCCTGGAGCTTAGGCGAAGCTCCGTGGCTGATCGGAGGTGACGCTCGGTGAAGCTTCGCCGGAGGAGAGGAGCCCGAAGTTGCTCCGACGCGAACTTCGACCAATCAAGGTTCCTGCAGTGGTTAGTTATAGCCGAAGCATGCGCAGGTGATTGTGAAGTGAGTGAAGTGAGATGGGAGCCGGTGGAGGTGGAGAAGGTGGCGACTCTGGTGGGTCCTCCGCCGTGACGGCGAAGGAGTTGGGTCGGGGCGCGAGGGGGTTCTGGAGGAAGGAGATGGGTGCGCGTGAATGGCTGATGATAGGCGAAGATCGGAGGGTGGTCGGATGGCAGGTGCGAGGAGTAATCGAGTCGGGAAAATTCAAAGAAAAGAAGGGCAAAAAATCACCTCGCCGGAGCGAGGTGTTGGCGGGGGAAATGGCCTGGGCTGGGCTTCAGATGAAGCCCTGGGTCTTCGCACGACAGGGATGACCGTTCCCCGGTGCTCGGCGGCGCACAATGGCGGCCGCTACATGGCCGGAGGCCATGGATCACACCGGGGCGGTCACGGCCATGATCGCCTCCAGACCAGCCCTCCGCTGTCACCGGAGGGCGGTCAAGGCTAGGGAGGAGGCCCCAAATGGTGGATGATCGGCTGCAGAGGCGGAGGAAAGCTATTTGTAGGCAGAGGAGGTAGCGTTACAGGTGGTGATGGTGGGGGTTTGTAATGGAGATTTGATGGCGAGGAGTGAAGGCGAGGTTAGAGGGGGGTTACGCGAAAATGTCAGAAGTAAGGGCTTCGTGGGGCGACTGTTAGAAGAGAGAGGCATGGCTGGAGTTGCCTTCCAAAATAGGAAGGGGGGAGCGGGTCGACGATGCGTAACGGCTGGGGGAAGGGGGGTTACGAGGAGGAAGACGATCTCCCAGCCGTTGGATCTAGCGATCCGACGGCTAGGATGGGAGCGCGGGCAGAAGGCTGAGATCAGATCGTTAGATCTGATCTGACGGATAGGATCTAGGTAGTGATGAGCGGTTATGATGGAGAGGTAAGGAGGATCCAATGGCCTAGGATTAAGGGATGACGTGGAGCAGCATTAGACGTAGATGCGAAGAGGTTTGAATGGTTGAGATAGGGGCGGGAGTGGATGGATGAGATTAGACCTGGCACTAGATGCGGGTAGGCGAGGAGTGTGCGGTGATGATGAGATGGCGGAATTGATCGTACGGTGGAAAGAAATGAGGTGACATGGAGTCTTGAGGGGCATAGGATGAGAAGAGGATCAGAGGGCTGAGATTGGGGCGAGAGTTAGCGGCTAAGATCAGATCTCATCAGAGATCTGACGGCTGACGATGGAGCGATGATGGACGGCAGAGATGAGGGCGATCAGGGGCAGATCCAACGGCCAAGGGAGGTGCCGGGTGGCGGAAAGAGGAGCGGCCACGTGGGCGGCCTAGTGGACGCCACGTGGCCCAATCCGAAAAATTCAAAGCAAAATTACAAAGAAAATTATAAAAGAAATAGTTAGAGGCCAAATTAGGAAAAAGTCAAAACATGAAAGTTGCTCGTCTCGACGAGATCTACGACTTTCATGTTGGTCAAAAAGCCAAAAGAGGTCATTTGTACAAAAAGTATTTTTGGGGGTATTTTTAGGGGGATAAAAACACCGGCTTTTTATCTTTGATTTGTTTTTGTATTTTTCTAGTCTTTTTAATGGTCAGTGATTTATAGACAATTATTCTACCTAATTTTTAGGGGTTTTTGATGATAAAATAAATATAAGAAAAATAACTAAAATTAAATACAATAATTTAATGGTAAATTATACACAATATAATACATGATAAAAATAAAGAATTAAAGGTGGTTTTTATTGGATTAGTCAAGACAGGGGTTTAGTTTGCGGCTTTTAGCATGATGAATACGAGATTCATCATAGTCACGCATCGCTTCATCTAGTCTACCCACAGGTCAGGAAAACCCCTTTTCTGTAGGGAAGACCACATGAACTTCCAATCGACGCAATCATAGGCCTTTGCTTAGTCTAATTTCCATAGCCCCCCCTTCTTCTTCGACTGCTTCCACTCCAGACAAATTTCGAACGCCATTACCAGTCCGTCAGCCATCTGCCTACCCGGAATGAAAGCTGACTGCCCACGTAGCACCACCGAATCCATCACCGCCTTCAGCCTGTTTGCCAGAATTTTTGCCACAATCAGGTAAATGTCATTGGAAAGCATTATCGGCCTGAAGGCGTCCACATTCAGCGGCGATTCCTTCTTGGGAAGGAGGAAAAGTAAAGCCCTGTTGATCTTCTCGAATCCTCTATTGCCTTCTTTAAATTCATTCACTGTTTGAAGGATCTCCCCTTTAACCAAATTCCAGAATTCCCGGTAAAATGGCACTTGGAATCCGTCCGACCCAAGGGCGCCATCTGCATTCAACCCCAAACCGCCCTTTTGGCCTCCTCCTCGGAGAAAGGGGAGATAAGAGACTTCACCAACTCATTGGACAAGGTCTGCACACCTCTACTCGTCCACCCCCACCCTTCACTGGTTCTTCTTCTCGAAGCCTGGATGAAATGGCTCCGCAACGCCCTCCCTATGTTCGCCTCCCCGGCGATCCTCTCACCTCCAATCTCTACCTCGTGAAGGAAGTTTCTTCTTCGCCTCCCTGAGGCCAATGTGTGGAAGAACTTCGTATTGGCGTCTCCTTCTTTTAGCCACCTCTAACATGATTTCTGCCTCCATTCTATCTCCTCCTCTTGTCTTCCTGCAATAGATCGTCAATATAACCTGACCTCTCAAGCATCTCTTCGTCTGTCAGGCCTCTCTCATCATCCAACACGTCCAGCCGTGCCACACCAGCCCGAGTAACCTCTCTCTTGGCTCCCCTTCTGTATCTGACCTCGTTCCCGAACTTGATAAGGTGCGTTCGGAGCATCTGCAGCTTTGCCGCCAACCTGCCGACCGTCGAGCCCACATGTGTCCATTCGTTCCACATCTTCACCACCTCTTCCTTGAAGCCATTCTCTAGTAGCCAACTCCGTTCGAAACGGAAAAAGAATCTATTCTTTCCTCCCCAAAGTGCCAAATGATTGGCGTGTGATCAGAAAGGGTTCTCGGGAGCGCCCAAGTCCTTGAAAGGGGGAAAGCCGCCGCACCATCCGAGGACAGAAAGAATCGATCCAATCTGGATCTCGCACGCGCATTCCGCCAGGTGAAAGCACAACCAACCGCGCCGATGATGGCCAGGCCTAGTGAGTGGACCACCTGACGAAGAGCCTCCGAGCCAGGGTCATCGCTGCTATTCCGGTGCAGACGATCGTCTGGAAGAAGAGTTCGTTGAGGTCCCCCCCCCACGATCCACAGCTCAGACACATACACATACCCCGGCTGCTCCACCTCTGCCGCCAAGGAGTCCCTCTCACTCTCGAGAGGTCCGTAGACATTTGTGACATACAAGGCCGTTTCGTCAGTTCTCCTTTTAAGTCTGACTGTCAAGCAGTATTCAGACGAGGACACACTAACCAACTTGAATACGTCTTTCTTCCACCCTGTCAGCAAGCCATCCGAAGAGCCCTGAGCTAACAGTTCGGCAAGTTTGAACCTGTCGTCTCCGTCCAGTCGTCAACTCCCCGGGATAACTTCGTCTCCTGGAGGAGAAAAACATTTACACCGGCTTCGAACACCGTGTGTTTGACACCTACCCTCTTCTCTGGGCGCCCCAGCCCCCTTACATTCCAAGATAAGACCTTCATTTATCAACATGTTGGGATCTCTTTTTATGCGGAGGGATTACCCCCAGTTGTTCTGCTATGTTTCTGTCCAAGATGGAGAAACGGTTCCGCTGTGCCTCGATTCTCAAGCTCGGTGATTGGTCCATCTGTTGCCGCTTCTTGCAGCCTTCAGCACGAAGAGCCGCCGCTCTCCTCAATCTCTTCTCCGCCCCTCTGGCTCTTTTCCTCTAATAGTAGTTACCAAATCTGCAACTTTCATCCTCTTGGCGTCGATGGTTCTCAGAAGGTTGTAAGATCTCTGGTTGGGTGAGCAACTTGACTCCAAATGCCGCTTCCGCCCCCCGGGCTTCCCCGCCATCATGATCCAACCCAACTGGAACAACAAGCATCTGCACTCCTCTCGCCAACACCACAATTTGTTACCATCAATCGGCCCATCACATCACTGAGTGGTTCCCGGCCCAAAGCAACTGGAGTGTTATGAGCCACTTCTGATCTGTTGTCGTTGGCGTTTTTTTCATGTACTTTTGCTGTGAGGAGAGGCCTTTTAAGGAGTTCCTCATGCAACCCAACTTTTTCACGACACCCTCCAATTTGCCACGCGATGTCGACCCGAAGAAGCCACCGGTCTGCTGATGCTCTTCAGGTGTTTGTTGCACTCGACCAAAAGCGGTTTGGTCCTGCGAGCGGCTACAGGTGGAGTGATTTTGATTATAGTTCATAGGCGGTGTGATTTGAGCGGTACCAATTCCGCCCGAGTCCAGAGATCTGAGCTCCATACCGTCCACAAGGTATTCGGGCCCTCCTTCAATCCGATAGCACCTTTCAGGTTCAACGACCCGAATTGAGTTTCAAGTTCAGATCCGGATAGCGGAAGGGCCGAGCCCACGCCACCCGACTACGTGCGCACCTTCGTGTCCATGATCGACGCAACAGATTTCCTGTCTTCCCGAGGTATAACTCTAACCGCCACTGGCTCCTCGACCCTTGTGCGGAACGCAACCGAAAAGGTGCCAAAATGAATACGTCGCGGAAGGCAAAGAGACACAACCGTCTCTTCGACTGCCACGCCGGAAGACTGTTGCTCGGCTTTCGTCTTCGCATGCCACCCCTCTGGCACTTCACTGATTCCAGATGCCCCGCCTCAGGTTCTGGCTTCCGAACATCACAATCTCGCCTCCGATCTTGGTTTGCCGAAGCCAATCTGACAATCTCCAGGTTGATGATGTTTCCCTTTATGAAACGTTCCAACACCCCAGCTTTGTTGAGCAGGGCATTTTCACCCGGACGATAGGTTTATCGGTTCACCTGGCAGGCATCCTGTGCTTTCAAGTTCCACCACCTCCTCTATATTGTTCAGCAATGTCTGCATATTGGTCAGGCTCCGGTCACCCATAGGGATGCCCTTTATGCAAATACGATCGAGCGACTCAGAGACCATACGTCCATCTCTGGCCATCACCTTCTACTATTTGAGTTGTGTCCATCCCTCCCGCGTCCATCGCAACAGCTCGCTGGCCTCGTCCTTCGCAAGATCTCTGGCAACCACCCGTCAGGGAGTGATTTGAGCTACGTCTCTGCGGAACTGTACCGCTGAAACCGCACCAACGTCTGAGGAACCCAGAAATAGCGCGTCTCTTCCTCCGCCTTCTCCGACAAGCATATCGTCTCCTTCGTCCAAAGACCCCCCGAACCTGCAGTTCCCACTCCTCTGCGAACTTCTACCGCAGCGAAAGTAACGAATAGGTTCATGACACTGACTTGCCTAATGCCTTCTTTAGCCACACCGAAAACATCCATTCCCAAAAGGATTTTCGAAGAAATGGCTCCTCTCTCCCCTTTGCTCCCGCTTGCGGCGCACCTGTTTCTTTTGCGAAACAACGGTCCACCCTCCTTCGTCCGCCGACTCTTTTCCGCCGCCCTTTTCACCAACGTTCTTTCCCTTTTCTGCTTGCGAACATCGTCCAATCTTCGCACTTCGATTCCAAACAGTAGAACCTGCTCGTATTTGTCACCGGAGACGCTCCCTCTGCCGCCGCTCGACTCTCATGTGTTTTATCTACTTATCTAACCTAGCGGTTTTAACTACATGTTATCGTGACTCAGCCGCTATTGAACCACACGTGCCTCCACATGGCACGACCACATCTTCTGTCGTTCAACCCGGATATATTGGCTCCCGATACCACGCATTGCAAATCATTCATTTCGTGCGCACTTATCATAACAGGGCAACTGTGTACCACCTAGGTAGGGCAATGCCAATATGGGTTCCTTCCGACAAACCTATAGGTTGCATGCCCGACATGTAGTTCTACTCCCAGTCATTCTTAACGTAAGACACAATCCTTTTTAGGATCCAACTCAAAACACATCTATTCTCAATTTCTCATGATGTAATTCCTCTGTTAAGCCTTCGATTTGCATAAACATCAATATTAAGTATAGACTCACATATATATTAATTCATATATTTATGTACTCATATTTATGCTCATTTTAACTTCTAAATCTTAACTTTCCAAGCCACAACATCAATACGATGCTTAGACCTTATTTTAGTTGAAATCACAAAGCAAGTTTTCATACTTTCTCAACAATAGCCAAATTAGGGTTCTTCGTAGCAAGGAGTATAATATTAGGAATCTCAATGATCTCATATGAAAATCCAACATCAAAAAGAATGATTCCGTTACCTAATCAAGTTATCTCTCGCGTATGTAGTGCTTTATCGTGATTCTTTTTCAAAGGATGATTTATAGCTCCTGAAACGATCGAATTTTATTTTCGTATCAAAAACGCTAAGAACGTGCCAAGAATGCAAAGAACGAACGAAGAACACGAAGAACGCACGGAGAACACGAAGAACGTAAAGAACATAATTTTCTCTTAAAATTTCAGCAGAGCTTCCCCTTAAAAGTGTTGATATTTCTAGGAAAGTTTTGGCAGAGTTTTCCTATATATCGGGGTATATTTGTATTGTTAGAGTTTCCCTTATATCGGGATGTATTTCTATAAACATTTTCGACAGAGTTTCCCCTTATATCGGGACATATTTTAAAAGAAAAATAGAAAGAGATTCCTTTATAAAATCACTGAGAGGAAAACAAAAAGGAAACTGAAAGAATATAATCAAACTGCAAGCGATGGAGAATCGGTAGAAATCACGCGTCTTAGGTGAGTGAAGGTGTGACGAATCACATGGTTCACTGACGTGCATAGCCGCTTGCACCTAATTAGGGTATTACACAGATTTCTTCATCAAAACAAGTATAAAGCGGAATCGAAAGAATAAACCATAAGCGATGGAGAATCGGTAGACACCACACGTCTTAGGTGAGTGAAAGTGTGACGAATCACAAGGTTCACTGACGTCCATAGCCGCCCACACCTAAGTAGGGCGTTACACAAATTTCTCCTCGAACCACAACAGGAAATAAATCGGAAAGAAGGATGAATCGAAAACAAAGTTAGAAAAAGAAGATGAATTGAAAACCCTAGGTCAAGTTCGAGCATACTTACAAAACTAACTAGAGAGGATCGTACCTTTCTACTCGTTCTCCTGGTAGCGCTTCGCTAGAACTCCTTCCTCGCCTCCCACTCCTACTCCCAACCTCTCGACCTTAGCCCTTGGGGTGGCGGTGGTAGTGAAATCGTAGAGAATGAATGGGTAGGAGGGGCTATGTATAGGCTCCAGAAAACTGCTAACTATGATTAGAAAACCATGGTTTTATACCTTAGCCGCGGTTAGCGGCCCATGGTTTTGGCCAAAACCTATCCGAAACTTAGGGCTTAAGTTAGAACTATACAAAAGACTCCAGATTCGCTAATGACACTTAATTAGCACTAATTGTGATTAACTTTTACTAATCGTGATTTAACCTTCCCAGTTTATGCTTAACTTTTGCTTACCGTTGATTAGTGTTTGCTAATGGTCATTAACGATCCTCAATCCATCATTAGTTTTTTTAATCGTATTTAATTAGTCTTAATGATGGTCATTAAGAGTTAATGATGTCTTAAACCTCCTTACTTCTCTTTCTTCCGAAAATCATAAATTGAAACGAAGTCTGATTCACACAAAACAAATTCCGTTGGTTTTCTCTTGACGAGCCGTATCTTATGATATAGGATCCGAGAGACGACCAAGTTCAAGGCTTTGCAATTATAACAACCGTAAAGGATGTCTCGTCCTCGAGACTGGAAATGCATGCGTAACAACCTTGAAGGGGATTGAAAACATAACAACCTTAAATAGAATGAACGTCATTTCATTTATAATAAAGATATACACAGTACATAATGTTATGATTCAAACAAGCAGGGGTATTTTTCTCTCATTTCTCCCTCAGGTTCCTATGTGGCTTCTTCAAATTCTTGGTTGCGCCACAACACTTTAACTAGAGGTACATTTTTATTTATCAACTTCTTGATATCCTTGTCCAGTATTTGCACAGGTATTTCTAGGTATGTCAAGTCTGACTCAACGTGCAAATCATCATAGTTTATCTTATGCTCATGATACTTAATATACTTTCTCAGATTTGATACACGAAAAATATCATGTATTGCCAAAAGATGTGGATGAAATGTTCAAGTCTATATGCAACTTTCCAAATCCGCTGAATAATGTCAAAGGGACCTACGAACCTGGGTGCCAACTTTCCACGCAAGCCAAATCTCTGAACTCCCTTCATAGGCGATATTTTTAGGAATGCAAAGTCACCTATCTCAAATTCAAGGTCTCTTCGCCTGGTATCACTATAGCTTTTCTAGCGACTCCGAGCAGTTATTAGTCTTTTTCGAGCAAGCTCTACAGCTTCCCGTGTCTCCTGGAGTCTATCTGAATTGTAAAGATTCTTTATCTCGATGTCTTGCCAACACAAAGGAGGATTACACCTTCGTCATTATAGTGCTTCAAATGGTGTCATGCCAATACTTGTATGGTAACTATTGTTGTAGGTGAATTTTGCCAGAGACAAATGTTTCACCCATGATCCTTTCCAACTAAGGTACATGCTCGCAACATATCCTTTAGCGTCTGAATCGTACGTTCTGATTAATCATCTGTTTGCGGATGATATGTTGTCCTCAAGCATAATTGTGTGCCTAAGGCTTTCATGAGGTTCTCCCAGTTGTGTGAAGTGAATCGTGAATCTCGATCGGAAACTACCTCCTTTGGGATACCATGGAGGCAGATCACATGTGTAATATATAACTCAGAAAGCTGATTTGGAGTGGAAGATAAGCTTATCGAATAAAGTGTGCTACATTGGTCAAGCGATCTATTATAACTCATATACTATCTTTACCATCAGTCGTCTGAGGTAAGCCAGTAACGAAGTCCATGGAAATGTTTTTCCATTTCCACTCAGGTATAGAGAGAGGTTGTAACAATCTTGGTGGCTTCTTGTTGGCAAGCGAAACATGAATTCACAAACTCAGCAACATCCTTCTTCATTCATGGCCAACAAAAGTTTGAACGAAGATCCTTATACATCTTCGCAATTCCTGGATGAATGGATAATCTATAACAATGCGCCTCACGTAAGATTTCCTTCCTCAATTCAGGTGTGTTTAGTACATAAACTCTATAATGGTTATACAGTATCCCATCTTGTATATGGAATCCCTCTATCTCATTCTTCTCAAGTTGTTGTCTCAAGTCTTTAAGGATTGGATCATCCTCCTGTCCTTTCTTTATTCTATCCCAGATCTTTGGTTTGTATCAGTGATGAATAGTTATAGTATCGGCACTACTATCAAATGGTTTCCATTCACTTAACGTTGATAGTACACCCCATAAGTGGATAGCACTTACCAACCCATGTAAATAAGTTCTTCTACTAAGGGCATCTGTTACGGCGTTCCCCTTACCGGGGTGGTAAGAGATGGTGCAATCATAGTCCTTCAACAGCTATAGCCACCATCTCTGTCTCATATTGAGCTCCTTCTGATCAAACAGATATTTAAAGCTTTATGATCACTGAAGATTTCAATTGTAATACCATAGAGGTAGTGTCTCCATATCTTTAAAGCGAAAACTACGACAGCTAATTCAAGGTCATGTGTTGGGTAGTTCTTTTCATGTGTCCTGAGCTGTCGCGATGCATACGCAAATACCTTACCATGTTGCATAAGAACTGTCCTAAGTCCTTTAGATGCATCAGTGTACACTGTAAACCCTTCACTCCCAGAGGGTAGAGTAAGGATAGGTGCAGATGTTAGGTATTCTTTCAGTGTCAGAAAACTAGCTTCGCATGTGTCAGACCATATGAATGAAACTTCCCTCTGAATCAGCCTAGTCATTGGTAATGCTATTCGTGAAAAGTCATTCACAAAACTTCTATAATATCCAGCTAAACCCAGAAAAGATCGTATTTCTGTGACAGTCTCCGAACGTTCTCAACTAATCACCGCGTTAACCTTTGTAGGATCAACTGTACCTTCTCAAGAAATAACATGGCCTAATAAAGATACTTCGGACAACCAGAAGTCATATTTGCTATATTTAGCATACAATTTGTTTTTCCTTAGTATTTCAAGTGCTTGCCGGAGATGGTGTTCATGTTGGTACTTATCCTTGGAGTAAATAAGCACGTCATCAATAAAGACTACTACAAAGTGGTCTAGGAACTCCTTGAATACTCTATTCATGAGATCTATGAAAGTTGCTGGGGTATTTGTTAATCCGAAAGGCATAACTAAAAATTCATAATGTCCATATCTAGTTCGAAAGGCTGTCTTGGGGATATCCGCATCTTTAATCTTCAATTGATGGTATCCAGATCTTAAGTCAATCTTGCAATACATAGTTGAACCCTGCAACTGGTCAAAGAGATCATCTATTCTTGGCAGAGGATACTTGTTCTTTACTGCCTTCTTGTTTAGCTGTCTATAGTCAATGCACAACCACATTGACCCATCCTTTTTCCTCACAAACAAGACAAGTGCACCCCATGGTGAAGTACTAGGACGAATGAATCATTTATTTAATAGTTCTTGTAGTTGTATTTTTAACTCCCGTAACTCAGTCGATGCCATCCTATATGGAGGGATAGAGATAGGATGAGTATCATGTGTGAGAGAGATTTCAAATTCAATCTCTTGCTCAGGTAGTAATCCAAGCAATTCCTCTGGAATACATCAGGAAACTCGCACGTACATTTTCTGTCATTCTGTCTGATTGTGATGTAGTGGTTACATAAGCTAAATACTCTTGGCACCCTTGCTCTAACAGTTGTTGTGCCTTCAAAGTGGAGATGTATTTGGATCCGGGGTGCGAGAGGGGGGTGCGAGAGGGGGGTTCCTGGTAGGGGCCTTTCGGGTCGTCTGTCGGGTGGGATATCGGTAGGGCCCCTTGGCAGGGGTTGTGTGGCTCCTAGTGTGGAGGAGACTGCCGGGGAAGGGTTTGAAGGGTGGATCCGAATACATCTCCACTTTGAAGGCACAACAACTGTTAGAGCAAGGGTGCCAAAAGTATTTAGCTTTTGTAACCACTACATCATGATCAGACAGAATGATAGAAGATGTACATGCGAGTTTCCTGATGTATTTCCAGAGGAATTGCCTGGATTACTACCTGAGCGAGAGATTGAATTTGAAATCTCCCTCCCTGATCCGTTGATGATGAGAGGGGACTGACTTCGGATGAGTTGGAAGAGAGGGTGGCGTGTTTGGAGACGGTCTTGCTGGAGGACAGAAAAGAGGAGGTGCACTGGCGGCAGAGATCGAGACAGAAGTGGCTGAAGGAAGGAGATGCGAACACACGGTTTTTCCATTCCTTGGCGTCCGGGCATACGAGAAGAAATTTCCTGCATGAGGTGGAGGTGGGAGGGGTAAGGGTGTCGAGTGAGAGGTGCATTGGTGCTGCTTTGCGGGAGTACTTCGTGAGGGCTTCGCACAAGGTGCGGGTGGAGAATGGGTGGGGGTGGGCGGGGCTAGGTGTGGAATCTTTGAGCGGGAGCTAAGCGGCTTCGTTGGTGGCGGTTGTTTCTGAGGAGGAGGTGCGGAGGGCGGTCTGGAGCTTGAATGCGGAGCGGGCTCCTGGCCCTGATGGCTTCTCGATCTCCTTTTACCAGGAGTTCTGGGATTTGCTGAAGGACGAGATTTTGGAGGTTTTGGAGGAGTTCCAGAATGGCAACATGGGTTTTGAGAAAGTTAGCAAGGCTATGATTTTTCTGTTACCGAAGAAAGAGACCCCCGTCAGGGTGGGGGACTTCAGACCTATCTCTATCTCCAATGCCATCTATCCCATTGTCGCAAAGGTGCTGGCGAGCAGGCTTAAGATTGTTTTGGGCTCGGTGGTGCTGCCTGGGCAATCCGCTTTCATTTCGGGGCGTTGTATGGCGGATGAGATTGTTACGGCTTCGGAAATCTGTCTTGAGTGGAAGATGTCCAGAAAGAGGGGCGCAGTTTGGAAGATTGACTACGCCAAGGCCTACGACTGTGTCAGTTGGAAGTTCTTGTGGGTCTTGCTACAGAGGAGGGGTTCCCGGAGGAGTGGATTGGATGGGTCAAGAGGTGCGTCACTACGTGCTCTTGTTCTGTCCTGGTCAACGGCCGGCCGGAGGGTGGGTGGTTTCAGCCGCAGAGGGGAGTTCGCCAGGGCTGCTCGTTGGCTCCTCTGCTTTTCGTGTTGGTGGCAGACTGCCTGGCGGTCCTGTTCCAGCGGGCGGTGGGGGAGGAGTGGTGTGAGGGCTTCCGACTGGGAGGCATCTCGGTACCTGCGTTGCAGTATGCCGATGACACACTGATCTTTCTGGGGGGGACGGAGGAGCAGAACCACAATGCGACTATTCTGGTGGATTTGTTTGGGTGCCTCTCGGGTCTGCAGATTAACAGGCAGAAGTCGGTGGTGGTTCCGTTGGGGATGGACGACGAGGAATGTGGCAGGCTCGCTGGTCGGGCGGGGTGCCCACTGGGGCTATTGCCGATCTCTTATTTGGGCTGCCTTTGATTGAGGGCAGGATGAGGAAGTCGGTCTGGGACTGTGTCATTCGGAGAATGGAAGAACGGTTGGTCGGTTAGGAGGCAACTACTTTGTCCAAGGGCGGGAAGCTTACCTTGCTGAAGCATGTTCTCTCTGCCATTCCGATTTTTTTTACTCGACGCGTTTGATGCCTGCCGGGGGTTAGAAGGAAGATGGAGGTTTTGATGAGGTCTTTCTTCTGGTCGGATGGGAGGCAGATGAAGAAGGGCCTGCATCTGGTCGGTTGGGAGGATATTGCTAGGCCAGTTGCTGATGGGGGCCTTGGGGTCCGGGATGTGGAGATTATGAACAAGGCTTTGCTTGCCAAGTGGGTGTTACAGATTTGGGGGTCTTCCGATTCCTTAGTCTCCAGGCTTCTGAGGGAGGTTTACGGGGTCACTGGGGAGTTGATGGTTGGGAGGAGGTCCTTTGAGTCACCGATGTGGGTGGGGATCCGTGCTGTGTTACCGGAGATCAGGCCTTTCTTACGGCCGAGGATGGGGAATGGTCAGCTCTTTAGATTTTGGATGGATGACTGGATGGGGGAGGGGGTGTTGGGCCATCGGTTCCAAGGTTGATGGCCTTAGCGGTTGACAAGGGGGCGCGACTGGCGGAGGTGGTGGACTCGGGGTTGTGGGTCCCTTTTTTTCTTTCGGATCTGTCGGATCAGCGACTGGATGACTTCTTGCGGATGCAGTCCGAGATTTCCTCTCCGGGGGAGTTGTCTGGTGAGTCGGATCATTTTGTGTGGGCGAATGGGAGATTCTCTGTGAAGAAGGCCTACCGGAAGCTGAGTGGCGGGGGCGTGGGGCACGACGAGGACCTCTGTGCGGACATGAAGGTTATTTGGGCCGCCAAGATACCTACTCGGGTAAAGGTGTTCCTGTGGTGCCTGAGAAGAAACCGTCTGTGTGACAAAGTGAGGAGGGGAAGGCTTTTTGGTGTTGCAGACATGAATTGTGATAGATGCGAGGGGTTTTTGGAAGACGCGGAGCATATCTTCTTCGGCTGCAGGTCTTCGGCGCAGGTTTGGGACTCGTTGGGGTTGGCTTGGGTTCAGGTTTCCAGCTTGGAGAATTTCTGGAGATCGATTCGCTCGGTTGGTCTTAGGTCTTCGGACGACGTCTCGAGGCCTTTCGCCGTTCTTTGGACCATTTGGGTTGGCAGGAATGATTGCATTTTCAAGGGCCAGCGCTTTTACTACGAGAATGTGCTCGTGCATTGTAATGCTTTCTGGATCTCCAACTGATGTACCTTTTTGATATTAATGAAAGAGTTGGCGTGGTGACTCCCGCCTTGGAAGGCTCCCCCTTTTTTCTAGTAAAAAAAGTGGAGATGTATTCAATATTATCATTTTATGTCTTTCCAATGAACTGGAACTCTATCGAGTTAGGAAGGTGAAAAGTTATTGTCTTTTGAAAACAGTCAAGGCATGCATGATGCCTTTCTAGCCAGTCCATCCCAGGATGAGATCAAAATAATTCATTTCAATAAGTAGTAGAGAAGTTGGTAAGTGATGTCTTACAATCTATATCATATAGTCATCTAAGATCTCTTGGATTATAAATACTTTACCTCATTCTCTTTTGATTAAGTAATGGTTTTGTATTTCTATCGAAATCTTATATTTATAGTAGGATTCAAGCAATTTTTTTCTGCCTAAGGAGGGCCTCCTACATGGCTCCTCTGATAGGGGTAGGGGTCTACTCCATGGAGGTGCGTAACTAGATTCTTCTTAAGAAGGATGAACATAGCCCTTGGCTCTAGCATACACTGGTCTGGATGACTTTGATCTCTGATTGTGGCATTAGTCTCCTCTCTAATGCATGCTACCTTTGCCCTATCTCGTGGGGCATCACCATCATAGATGCTAATTGTCTAGACATATCTTGGTCTACCATGATCTTGGGATGTATTAAGGCCAAAGGTTAGGTTCATACATTTTAGCATGATGCACATTAGGGATAAAAACTTGTGAATGGTGTTGCAGTCACTTATTAAGATCAAAGGATCTTAAGACAATCTTAGTTTCTGAATACCGCTCATAGTTATTAATTATTGAGTAAATTACTAGAGTAACCTGGCTCTGATACTACTGTCATGACCCTGATTCCAGGTCGTCAGATCCTCTCATATCCGGATTTGGTTACTTAGCAATAATTTATTCAACAATCACAACTAACATTCAGAAACAGACTGCATTTAAAAATACTCAAAAGGAAGTATTATAACACTTTTCCATTAACAAAATAAAGATCACATGATACATTGTCCCACTATAACCATTTACATGTACATCAGCTGGAAGGAAATGCACAAAAAGATTACTAACTACCTTACAGGATAAAGCTACTGTGGCTGGCTGGATGACTGTGTTAGTTTGCTGGATTATTAAAGTCCTTGTGCTGGCTCACCGACACATGTTGGGTTTTCCATAAATCATATGATAACAATTAGCGAGTGCTAAGCAACGAAGAAGAGAAAAGCAAACAAATGTGTAATTTTTCAAAACTTGTTATCACAAAAAGATTCGTTCATTCTCATTAGTTTAATTCATATTTCTTTCTATTCCACGTCAGGGATTAGTCCAGGGAATTACCTCACCACTATATGGACTCCGAAGCTGTGAACACTTCGGGATTGGAAAATGCGTTAATCTGGTAAGCTTATGCCGCCGCACGCCGCCTCAACCAATCCTTCAATACTACCTTGACAATTTCCTTTTCTTTTATTAATCTGGGTCTCAAACCCTCAGCCTGACAAACAAAGGAGCGCACCGTCCTCGAGGATCTGGTTGTTTAAAACCTCGGGCTAACATTTAATCACATAGCCTAGCGGTTTTAATACATGTTATCGTGATCCAGCCGTTATTGAACCACCCGTGCCTCCACATGGTACGGCCACATCTTCCGTCGTTCAACCCGAATATATTGGCTCTTGATACTACGCATTGCAAATCATTCATTTCATGCACACTTATCATAACAGGGCAACTGTGTACCACTTAGGTAGGGCAACGTCAATACGTGTTCCTTCCAACAAACATACAGGTTGCATGCCCGACCTGTAGTTCTACTCCCTGTCATTTTTAACGTAAGACAATCTTTTTTAGGATCCAACTCAAAACACAGCAATCCCCATGATGTAATTCCTCCGTTAAGCCTTCGATTTGCATAAACATCAACATTGAGTATAGATTCACATATATATTAATTCATATATTTATGTACTCATATTTATACTCATTTTAACTTCTAAACCATAACTTTCCAAGCCACAACATCAATAAGATGCTTAGACCTTATTTTAGTTGAAATCACAAAGCAACTTTTCATACTTTCTCAACAATAGCTAAATTAGGGTTCTTCGTAGCAAGGAGCATAATATTAGAAATCTCAACGATCTCATATGAAAATCCAACAACAAAAGGAATGATCCCGTTACCTAATCGAGCTCTCTCTTGCGTATGCAGTGCTTTATCGTGATTCTTTTTCAAGAAGGATGGCTTATAGCTCCTGAAATGATCGAATTTCATTTTCGTATCAAAAACGCTAAGAGCGTGCCAAGAACGCGAAGAACGAACGAAGAATACGAAGAATGCGAAGAACACATGAAGAACGCGAAGAACGTGAAGAGCATAATTTTCTCTTAAAATTTCAGTAGAGCTTCCCCTTAAACGTGGTGATATTTCTAGGAAAATTTCGGCAGAGTTTCCCTTTATATCGGGATATATTTCTATAAAAATTTTGGCAGAGTTTTCCTTTATATCGGGATATATTTCTATAAAAATTTCGGTCGAGTTTCCCCTTATATCGAGACATATTTTAAAAGATAAATAGAAAGAGTTTACTCTATAAAATCACCGAGAGGAAAACAAAAAGGAAACTGAAAGAATATACTCAAACTACAAGAGACGAAGAATCGGTAGACACCGCACGTCTTAAGTGAGTCATGGTGTGACTAATCACAGGGTTCACTGACGTGCATAGCCGCCCCCACCTAAGTAGGGTATTACAGAGATTTCTCCATCAAAACAACTATAAAAGCAGAATCGAAAGAATAGAACCATAAGCGATGGAGAATCGGTAGACACCACACGTCTTAGGTGAGTGAAAGTGTGACGAATCACAAGGTTCACTGACGTGCATAGCCGCCCGCACCTAAGTAGGGTGTTACACAGATTTCTCCTCGAACCACAACAGAAAACGAATCGGAAAGAAGGATGAATCGAAAACAAAGCTAGAAAAAGAAGATGAATCGAAAATCCTAGCTCAAGTTCGAGCATATTTACAAAACTAACTAGGAGAGGATCGTACCTTCCTCCTCCTCGTTATTCCGACAGCGCTTCGCTAGAGCTCCTTCCTCGCCTCCCACTCCTCCTCCCGACCTCTCGACCCCAGCCCTTGGGGTGGTGGTGGTAGTGAAAATTGTAGAGAATGAATGGGTAGGGGGGCTATTGATAGGCTCTAGAAAACCGCTAACCATGGTTAGAAAATCATGATTTAGACCTTAACCGCGGTTAGCATCCCATGGTTTTGGCCAAAACTTATTCGAGACTTAGGGCTTAAGTTAGAACTATCCTGAAGACTCTAGATTCTCTAATGACGCTTAATTAGCATTAATCGTGATTAACTTTTACTAATCGTGATTTTACCTTTGCGGTTTACCCTTAACTTTTGCTAACCATTGATTAGTGTTCGCTAATGGTCATTAACGATCCTCAATCTATCATTAGTTTCTTTAATCTTATTTAATTAGTCTTAATGATGGTCATTAAGAGTTAATGACGTCTTAAACCTCGTTACTTCTCTTTCTTCCGAAAATCATAACAAATCGAAACGAAGTCCAATTCACAGAAACAAATTCCGCGGTTTCCTCTTGACGAGCCGGATCTTATGATATAGGATCCGAGAGACGGCTAAGTTCAAGGCTTTACACCCAGATCTCCCGGAATCGCCTCAAACATGTCATGATAACTAGACACCCTCCAAAGCACGCATCATGTGAAACTGCTCAGATTCGATCCAAGTGCGTGAATGTGATCCTCATCTCGTCCACATTACAATGGCATACTTCATATTGGTATGTGATACCCAGATCTACCGGAATCGTCCCAAACATGTCATGATAACTAGATACCCCTCCAAAACATGCCTCACGTGAAACAACTCAGATTTTCGATCGTAGTACATGCATTTGATACTTGTCTCACCCACATCACAGTGTTTGACTTTTTATGGACATGTGATACTTGGATCTCACGAAATCACACCAAATATCGTGATAACTAGATACCTCGAAAACATGCCTCACGTGAAATTGCTCAAATATTCGATCTAAGCACGTGCATGTGATCTTCATCTCACTCACATCACAGATATCTAATTCTTATCGAAATGCGATAGCCAGATTGTCCAAAAATAGAGGAAAATAATGTTGCATGCGTCCAAAACCACCCAATACAGGCTCAAAATGACAAACATGCAATATACACAGATTGTAAGGCCCAAATGTAAGGAGGAAATATAAAAAATCCGTATGTTCCCCCAAATTTCTCCTCCACACTGAAAACACTTCACGTGAAATGCACGTGAGAAATGGGAGGACCTCATTGTCCTCTTCGCGATGACACCCTCGACTCATCAATCGGCGTAGGAATTTAGTCAAAGGCGGTGGATTATGGCTAAGGGGTCTTATACATGCTCGAACCTCGATTTCGGTTCAAGCCCCAAAAGCTGTAAACCATCGTATTTTGCGCATAACTTTTGCATATAAACCGATTTTGATGTTATTAGGCTCGTCGGTAATGTCTCAACAAATACTTCAAGATAAAGTTGGTCATATGTCCAATTTGGTTGCTGAATTAGGTCGGAAAGTGAGATTTAGAGAAATTGAATACTTAGGGTCTCATAGTTACATTGCCAAAAGATAGTGGCGACCTTGGGGTTTCGCAGTTAGAAATCATGAATAAGGCTTTATTGTTGAAGTGGTTAGCTAGTTTCTGAGGGAAGGTGAAGATCTTTGCTGCAGATTGATTCGGAGTATTTACGGTATTGGGGTGTAGCCACCTGTTACAATCCGCCATTCTTTCTGTAGTTCGATTTTTTGAAGGGCTTATGTGCTTTATTACCGCAGTTTCAGACCCTCTTTCACCCAATCATTGGAGATGGGACCTCATTTGCATTCTGGACGGATAACTGGATTGGCGAGGGACCTCTTGCCAAAAGATTTCCACGCCTCTTTGCACTTTCTTCGGACGGAGATGCTCGGGTTGCGGAGTGTTGGGTGTATGATAGTTGGGTACCTTCTTTCCTTCCCGATTTTTCAATTAGTGGCTGGAATATTTTACAGAGTTGCTGGCCTCTATTAATCATCTGAAGGGTCCAAGTGTTGGTAAAGATCATGGGGTCAGGAGAGATGGCGATGTCTCCAAAAGATGCTCTTACAGGGCCATGGACAGGGCCTGGATCTGATGCCGGACATTTTAACCAGCGACTGCAACTTAAAATGGGAACTTAAGGTGCCATCTCATATTGGGTTCTTTTTTTGCTGCTTCGCAGAGGACACACCATGACGAGAGGCCAGTTGGCCATGATTTTTGTGTGGTGTGTGTGGGTGGGGGGCAGCGACATGTGCCTCTTTTGTATGGATGCGGTGGAATCTGTATCACACTCTTTTTTGCCCGCGAGAAAGCGAAAGCTGTATGGCTAGCACTGGGGATCGATTGGGTAGACACATACAACCTTCTGGGATTCTCTCTATGCAAGGTTCCACCCTAGGAGAGTTCTGCTACAACATGTTGGAGCACTTTGGGCGATTTAGTTCTCTTAATGGGGTTGTTTTCTCATTAGATATTTTATACTGTGAAAATATAATCTTCGACACCAAGACTCTACTCGAGTCGTGGCTCCTGTGAGGTAACCTAGGTATTTTTCCAATAATTTAATACATACTTCCAATAACTTAATACATACTTGGGGCGAAGACCTTTGCGTGTTCCTCCTTTTTTCGTCAGAAAAAATCTAATATATATCTACAAAACACCTCCATCGAGCTTATTTAGATCTAAGCTTGGGTGTGATCCAGGATAAGTTTAATTGGGGGACAGAAAATCGATGTATTTGACCATTCTTTAGGAAATAACATGGTTTCGGTTTTGGCACACATGCGTTGTTGCACTTGCACTATCTACCACCTCTGATTATCTTACGATATGTGTTACTCGGGTTAAATTACTTTGTGCAACTTAATGGACCACACATCACTGATGTAGATCGCAGTTGGTAACGGCTCTCATTATGTGGTATTGCACAGGAAAGAGGTGAGCATATCCCACCTGAAGACTCATTTGACATTGCTCGAAAAGTGAAGGAAACATACTGTTACACTTGTTCCGACATTGTTAAGGTACATCTCACCATTTCGTTCCTGGAAGAAATAATCTTACTGTGCATGAGTCATGAGTGATATGCATCTTTTATGGTGAGGAGGAGCATTACCTGGTTTCTTTATTTTTGATAATGCAGGAGTTCAATAAGCATGACAAAGAACCTGCAAAGTATGTCAAACAATGGAATGGTGTTAAACCCAAAACTGGAGCACCATACTCGTGTGATGTTGGCTATGAGCGCTTTCTTGGTCCTGAGGTTCATTTCGTAGCTTCATATTTCATGGCTTCTGTGTAACACCTTAAACATGCCTATATATTTGCATCATCACAAGTTTGCACGTGTTGAGAGTATGGGGCTCGTGAGTGATACGACAAAGGGTTGACTTCATACCTTGTTTTGGCTACTTATACAATATATGACCTGTGAATCTCTGGTTGTTACCCCAATGTTAACCATTTCTTTTATAGTGCTTTGATTATGTTATTTCCAATTGTGTATTTCCATGGGAATATGTAAAGGCTCCACTGGGAGAGCGTGCCCCCAGTACATGCTTTGATGCTCAAGAGTAAAAAAATAAACAGTCGGAATCTTTGTTTTTTGCTCTGGCTTGGAAGTTAAAGTAGAAATCAGGATGCTATGCTCGTGTTCCTTGCGGGATGCAGTCCTCTCATCCTGTCTTATTGTCCGGTACCTAACTTTATTTTCTACGTATACAAGTTCCTCCCATTTGCAGAAAGACTTCATCATTTTGATGTCATTTTGATTTCCATCGAGATTCTTTGAATCCTAGATCTCAGCAAGTCCTGATGTGTTGTATAGCTCTGTGCCTGTGGCCTCCTCCATAGTAGGGTTGCAACCTCCTCGTTTGCCAGCTTCTGCAGGGAAGGTGGACTCGAATTCCATTAAGCTATTCTGATCGACTCTTGGACTTCATATATTTTGATCAATTTGTAATGGGAGTCACTATATAAGCTCTCCAAACATATAGTTGGGTATTGGCTGCTCTCTGTACTCCTTTTGACACTGCAGACCGATCTGCCGCCATCCAAGACTGTATCCAATTACATTTGAAAAGAGTATCCATTCCCAACTTGCTTTTCCTACACACCTTTTTCAAAAAAAACTTGCATTCCCTACATACAAGAGGGCCTATTGTGGCAACAGAAATGCCTGGTTGTCATTTATCAGGGTGATTGTAATATATTGTTGACTACTACAATGAGTTTATGTTATCTGATGTATATTTTGCAGCTGTAACCATCCTTCTTAAAAAACGAACTAAATAAATGAACTGACTTGTTAGAACCACAGCGACCCAGTTGTGCCGCACTGCCGCTTCCTGTTTTCACAACCTAATTCTATCATTTTGATCTTCCTCCATCCTCCTGTGCTCTGCTCCTCAACCCTCAATTCATTATATATCGGGATTTTCACTACCATCTTGCACCTAGAGAAGGGGTAGTGCATGCCTATACGAGAAGTGGAATCAAGGGTCCTAGTGCAACTGTCTACTTGACTAATTGGGTTTAAGAAAGTCCATGGATAAGAGTGCTGCCATGCTGGATGTAAGGTTCAGTCAAAATTTTTTACACACCTGTCACTAATCAGATTTTAATGGTTGACAAATTACTCAGTGATGGTACTGATCTGTTGAGGCAGAGCTTTTTATTGTAAATAAAATTTTCGGATAATTTCTTAAAGTTGCAAAGATATAGAGTTTCCTTTTTGCAATTATCTAAACGGTGTTGATAGAATTTTGGCTAAACATGATTGCTAAGGGCCTTATTGGGCACACAACTCCTTGGAAAGACACCAAGAATTTTTGGTAATCAAAGAAAACGGAGAAGATTGAATTACTGCTCATTGAATGACATCGTGGAAATTGCCTCTGGATGCATATAAATATAGGTTTATTTCTTTCAGTCACCACTCTAAATGTTTAAGAAATTGTCCAATATTTTGTCTCTGCAATTCTTATACCAGCACCGTGTGTTACAGCGATTTCTCATCAGCAACAGTTTTGCGGAGGCTCTAATTTCTTTTACAGCACTATATAATAGTTTAGCCTGACCCTTGCATCTTTATTTCCTGCCCCCATTTTTGTATTAAAAATACATCATCTAGCTTAGATTTTTGCGCCCGCTTCTGGTTCCGTCTGTTAATGTGTCTAGCACCTATTTCCTTTTATTTGGGTGAAATTGGATGGGGAACCTTAGTTTTTTATTCCTGTGCTCTATTTTATTCCTGTGCTCTATTTTTATATTGAGAGAAATGACAGGTTCACATGTTTTTCCTTTGTTGTATTAACTGCAGTCTATCCTCAGATATGCCCAAATGGATTATTTTAATTATGCAGTTTCTCCTAACATCCTAAATTTTAAATGGTCCTGCTGAATGGCACTTAATCTTCGTTAATTCTGACTCATAAGTATAATGAAGAGATGCTTCCATAATCTATCTTTTATGAACCTTGTATGGTTAACAAGCACTTAACCGTTACCTTGTTTCCCCTAGTTAAGAACTCGTGCTGGTATCACTTAATGTGGGAAATGCTTTTTGTTTGCTTTGCAAGGGATTTGTTCCTGTAATTATAACCGGATAAATAAGCTGGGTGTCTCATGTCAATGTTTGAACAGAAGTGTTTTCAATGCAGATCTTCTTTAATCCTGAGATATATAGCACAGACTTTTCCACTCCCTTGCCAGTTGTAATTGATAAGTGTATACAGTCAGCGCCAATTGACACAAGGAGAGCTCTTTATAAGGTCAAACTGATACTTTATCCTTTGGATATTTGATATCCATTATTGTTTTGGTTTGCTCGTCTTACATGAGTGGTAATTTCAGAATATAGTATTATCTGGAGGGTCAACAATGTTCAAGGATTTCCACAGACGACTTCAACGCGATGTGAAGAAGATAGTAGATGCTCGCCTTCTTGCATCTGAAGCTCGACATGGTGGTGATGTGAAAGTACGTGCAGATAGAGATTTTTGTGAAATTTAATCTTAGATTATGTCTAATCTTTGTTTATTGTTTAGTCACATCCCGTGGAAGTCAATGTGGTGAGTCATCCTATCCAGAGATATGCTGTTTGGTTTGGAGGTTCCGTGCTTGCGTCAACGCCTGATTTTTATACGGTATGCAAATCTTTCACAAATGTTTCTATCCTAGACCGAAACTTGATGGCTTGATGACAGCTGCAAATAGATAAGCTTGATGGCAAATGTACCCTATTGGAGTTGCGTCCTAAAATTGATGTGGTATAGTAATTTAAACAGTACAAGCCAAACCGTTTCAACTGGATTCCAGCCATTCAAATTTAAATTTCCAGCTACTTTAAATGAAAGCTTGTCCCATTATGCCATTCACATCAATTCATTTTATAACCAAAATGATGATAACATTTACCTTGTATTTTCTAGGGCTGTGGCTGAGTAAGTTCCTCCAAAATTGTTCACCATTGTCTTTTGAAAAGCAATCAAGCACTGAATAGTGGTCAAATCTCATTATTGTGTTGTATTGGTGAATGTTTCGCATTCAAGAGATCACATAAACAAAAATAATTGCATTAAAGGTCTGGAGGAGAATGCATGCAACACACATGGCACATGGGGAGGGGGCATTAAGTCCACATTAAAAAAGCATCAAATCACATAACAAAAAAATCTGTTGTGTGGGGGGTGTCTATTATCACAATGTCATGCCTATCGACATTTTGACACCATTATCAATCAAAAGAAATTGAGTTAAAATATAAAAAACATGGTTAGAGATGAGGGTAGAAGCACACCTCAAATGAAAAGCACGTGCCTCCCCCCAAAGAGGTCAGCTTTGGACCCTTTTTGGGATGCAGATCCATGCCCTTGGAATAGGAATGCAAACATATGGAGATGGATGTGGATGTGAGTCTTACCATAGTCGAACATGGGTACAAATATTAGACATGTATGAAAAATGTGGTACCATACCCATTAAAAGGGTATGGATACAGATAATTGCTAGAGGGATATGGATTATCCATCAGATATAGATATCCATAACACGTTCTTGATATTTAGGTAATACATAATGCTGGCAATATTGTTTATATTGCTTATTTATTAAATTATTTTGATGCTATGATATAAATTATTAGTTTAAATAACATATATAAAGACAATGAAAATTACGAAGACACAAGCGGTGGATGGGAGATAAATGAAGAGGTTGGACTCTGGAGGGCAGACTTAAAATGGTTTTCTCTATTATTTAATGGCGTTGTATCATAGTCGTATACATATTTTCATATAAGACTATAGATGTATATTATAAATATACACTTGAAATTATTATATTACATACTTGTATGTGTGTGCATGCACACGTCATATCTACCAAATATTATAAAATTCTATCAAAGTCGATATCCGTCAAAATCCATATACATGTACGTCAAATTTTGAAAATATATTTTTTCTCTAAAAAAATGGATACAGTTGTGCGCACATCCTTATGGGGAAGGGCTTACACCCAATAAAGGTTCAATCCTTCAATGAGTCTAAACCTTATTGAGTTTTGATTTCAGGAGACATGGCATGATCATTATCATGATCCACATATAGTAACCAGGGTCCTAGATCTAGATCTAGGCTCCTTACTTAAGGCATTCGGTACCTACCTCATTGAGGTTTGGGGAGCAAGGCCACATGTTTGAAGGGCTTTCTCCCTACACAACCAAGGTTAGATCCCCACCCAGGTCTAGGTATGGTCTTTTGGGAAGCTAGGCCTAATTTGAACTGCCTCTTCCTATTGGAGTGGGGAAAGAAAGGCAAGGCTCGAAAGGACTAAGAATTGATCATACTAAGGCTTAATGCCTCTTGATATTATCACATCTATCTACAAAGCGAGAGGTGGCAATCCAAAACTCATTAGTGGGATCCCTCAAGATCCCAGGATGGGAGTTCTTTACATGCAACCCAAGGACAATAACACTTGAGATCACCCATATGATGAGCTCGAGGGAATACATCCCAAGGGGAACGACGTGATGGTCCATTAGGGAACCGACCAAGCTTGAGGTTGCGAGGCACCTTGGTCACCAAAGCAAGAGGAAATGGTCAAGGAGGAGACTTGGTTTCACCTTGATGCTTCTTTACCGATGAACTCTATTTCATCACATTTTTTCATTTTGACCTTAAATCCCTAGCTAAATGCATGTATGTAGTATTAATTTGTACAAGACACTCAATAATTGACAAAAAAATTGTATAAATATTGGTATTTAGTTCCTGCATAAAAGAATAAAGGAAAGAAAAGAAAAGAATGAAATGTCAAAGACACTGAGTGACCTAAACCTCGAGATCCAGTCATCATGATGACTTGGTCGACAAGGAATAAAGTATGGGGTGGGATAAGGCAGACCAATTGTACAGAAAACACACATAAAATCCTAATCTTTATTCATCAATAGTAACATTTTGGCACCTATTTTATTTCCATTATTTATACCTCAAATAATAACCTCTATATGAATATTGTACATAAAAATACAAAGAAAAATACAAAATTTATTTCACTAAATGCACCCGAGATACACAAGACAAAAAGCTAGAAAACTTCCCAGACCTGTATCTTCTCCATACATACTCAAAGTTGACAAATTCACCTTTATTATTCCTAAAATTCAATTTTTTATTTAATGAAGGTAGTTTCATTTAATTTGGAGTTAAGATGCAAAAGTTGGCTTTTGGGTCTCTATTGTACTATATACTTGGATATAACATTCAATATAATCATTCTTCATATTTTTACATTTCTTATATTTTTGTATACTTGTAAATATTATTTGAAATATATTTCGATAATAAATATAGAATAAAACCATTAAAAATTTATTAAAATAAATAATGTATCCTACTATATAGGTAAACTATACCTATAAAATACATGTATACATTTATTTAAGTAAATAAAATCAGAAAAATAATTTAAAATTATGCAAATATGTAATTAAATAAGCTATAAATATACAAAATCTGTAATTACAATAATAAAATACAGAATACAAAATAAAAATAAAATATACTAAATACATGTATATGTAACTATGATTATTTATGTAAAAATTAACAGCTAATAAATAAACTTGGAAAAATAAATAAAAGTCATAATAAAGTACTATAGAAAATAAGAAACCTTTTTTATATTTTAATCTAAAATTAATAAAAGCATTTATTAATTTATATTGAATTAATAAGGGATTTAGCTCCTTGATTTTCCTGATTGGTCTACGTGGACCAATCTAGGAGCTTATTTCCCGTAGATAGGGATGGCAGAACAAAAACTCCATATCTAGGATCTTAAGGGAACTCATTATGGACTTATGGGTTGCCACCTCTAGTTTTTTAGAAGTGATGACAAGAGACATGAAACCTCAATAGGGCAAGTACTTTGTCCTTCCATTGCCTAGCTCACTTAGGAGGGGGAGCTCTATATTAGGCCCAAGAAACTTTTGTCTTACCACGGTTGGGATTTTTAACCCCCTATTGGTTAGGGAGATAACCCTTCAAGCATGTGATAGTGCATCCTAAGCCTTAGTTGGCAGGTACTCAATACCTTAAGCAAGGGGCTTAACTCCATGGCCTTGATTACAGTACTTGGATCCTGGTGATGCTTATGGCTCACTTTTGAAATACAACCTCGATAAGGCTCACCCTCTTCCAAGGGTTGGAGCTGAGCCCTAGCTTGGTCATGGATCTGTCTCCTCAAATATGAATACAAGTCTAGACCTAACCATTCTGGTAGAGGTGTGATTTTCACATGTCATTGCTCGTTATTATGATAATAGGGATTATTAATGTTCTAGGGATAAGCATGTATCGTATTTGGATTAGCTATTCCTATGTCTTTATTTTGCGAAAATCTGGACTCATAGCTAGGCATTTCGTATCCAATATGCTTGGTTCGTAGGGTCCCTACCGCCACATCTAAGTTTTGCTTAGGGTCATTGCTCGATAATGATGCCACTCTTGAGTAGGGTACCTTAGAACTTTGAGCGGAGGTCATGCATCCGTAAGTATTGAGTCTTGGGTTTCCCTAAGTGGGACACTTTAAAGCTCTTTTGGAACATCCCGAGGTGTTTGCCAAGATTTTAAAAATGAAAAGCGGAACGAGGCAATACCCTAGAAATGAGGCAAGGCATAGCCTCAAGGCGATTGAGGTGTAAGTCTTATTATTTACTTAAAAATATGCATTTTAGTCAAAAAAATATTAATTATTACTAAGAAGAGTTATATTATAAGACAAATCTTTTGTGGTTCTATTTCCATTGGCATTTCTAAAATTTCAAGCATAAAAAATGTCACAATACAAAATGCATATAAACAAAATAAAATTGAGTAAGCATTAAAATGGACAAATTCATGTTAATATGTTGTCATTTATGCTAAATGTATAAATAAATACGATCATATTCCTTGAATATAAATACAAAAAAATTAAACAAGTTCATTTTAATATGTTGTCATTTATGCTAAATGTATAAAGAAATACAATTATAAGATCGAATATAAAAGGAAATCGAGATAGCATACAACAAATATAATGATTTCCCATGAAGTTGTTGCAATTGCAACAAAGATGAACTTTCTAAAATAAAACATAACATACATGTTACAAGTTTACTAGAACAAAAGGGAAAAGCAATCAAGGTGGAAGAATATTAAGGGTGGGGATGAAAGCTTCAAACCTCCAGGCTAGTTCTGCAGCGAGGGGCGTCGATCGACGATATCGAGAGCTATTCCTAAGCCTAATAAGAGCAAATACATGCAAATGTGGATGCTTAACATTATTAGGATTCAGGAAATTGGGTGTGGAAGGTGAAAAGGACGCGGAATAATGTGTGAAGTGCATATGGAGCCACATAAGTGTTCCCGGCAAAGCCTATGCCTCACCTCGCCTTTCTCCACCTCAATGCCTAATGCAAAACGGAAAAATTATGATGGTGGAACATTATGGCGGAGAAGAAATTGGAGGGTGGAGGAAGAGAAGACGCGCTGGTTGCGCAGGGTTTTGGAGAAGAAAGCACGGAGATGCGCGGAGGGAGGAGAGAAAGGGCAGATAATAGGAGAGACTCCAATTTTTATTCAACTTTAACTGATTAAAATAATGGACTACCATTCCATTTAAGAGGAGGCTTGTGATCGCTAAAATAGAAAGAGAAAAAAATTCAAATCCAAGCATACCCTAATTTGACATTAAATATCCCAAACCAACTAATTAGTCAATTTGGAGATCACATGCGGTCTCCTTAGAAGTAAATCACAATGGACTCCATTAGCATTAAATAAAACATACTTGACCCTAATTTAATTATACTCTAACTAATCAGACGGAAAATCCAACGATTTTTCCCTAGTTGAGAAAGTGGTGCCTGGTGTGATGCCTTATATATCTCGATAGTTGTGAGGGATGAAGATGATTGAGGATATTCTGATTGACTATTTAATATCAGCTCTGCCCTATTATATATTGATGGAAATCAAAGTAGAGGGAGGGGTTGAATTAGTTTGAAGCAGACCCCTCCTCCCATTAGAGGCTCAACCGGGTCTTCCTTGCCTCGAAAGGAGAAAGACCTCAGAACTATAACTATATAAAAAGTCGGCAGTCCCTTTCCCATCCTAATCTCATATATCTATTCCTTAAGTAAAGCCATTCACATTATTCAGAGAATCCGGAGCAGGCAAAGAGTAGAAGAGAAAGCAGTTGACCCTTGTCGATGAGTGGCTTGATCCTCAAATGCATGTCGCGATGGCTTCGTCCTAGTTTCCTTTATTTCGTGCTAGAAGAATAGATGTGGATCGCGAAGTGGAGTCCAAGCATAATCATCGTGCATTGATTGCATGTACCCGCCTTGATGCCGAATGGACAGACGTGGAGCGAATTGAGGAGTCCATGCCGATATCGCTCTACTTCTGGAATTATTGTTAATATACAGCAAACCATGATTGAAAATTTGACATGGCATCTTCATAGGGGGTTTGGGGATTATGGAGTTGGGAGAGGCCATGAGATGTGGAAACCTCAGAAGTATGTTGAGGGAAGTTGTGGTTATTAGTTTGGTACACATGACCTTATTTAGAGAGGCCTAATAATCCTAATTCCAATAGAAATTCTAATAGGATTAGGATTGGATTGCACTTTTCCTATTTCAACATTTTTTAATAATTCTTCTGCACTTTTTTTACCCCTTCACTTAAATAAAAGTCTGCCCCATGCTCTCAAGTTTAGCATTTAGATAAAAAGATTTTGGATGAGGTGTAGTTTCATAAAATACCATCCGCTTGGATTTTCTCTTAAGGAGTACGGTTCCTTGTGAGAATAAGGAAATTTCTTAACGACCACTCCTAATTTCATAAGGGTTCCCATAGCAAAGATTCGATACCTCCCCTTATCCTAAAGGCTATCTCTGGGTGGAGATGACTTCTGTCCTGCCTTAAATCAATCTTGGTTGTTGTAGCTCAAGTTGTAAGAGGTACCTTGTTCAGGACATCCTTCTTTAAGCACATGGCTACAAAGCTCATCATGCCTGCTTGACTGTAGGGTGGGACAGTTCTCACTTGCTTATTGGGACCTTTGAATTTAATAGTCCATTATATCCACCATCTCGAGGAGCGACAGTGATAAAATGTTTGAATGTCCATCTCTTTTTTACTGTTGGTACCACTTATAAAAGGTGCGCTGAGGGCAAAATGAGGGATACTTTTGTTGTTTCTCGTTCTTCACCACTGTTGTAAGTTGTTATCCTTGCTATAAGCCAGAAGACCAAGTCGAGCCTGCAAAGATGATCTAAGGTGCGTTTCATATTAAATAAGCATGATAGTTTAATGCTACTGAGGCAAGGGATGGAGACAACGAAGTTTATTTTGTTTCCTGCCCAAGTTATTTTGAGGTGATATTCTCTAAATGAAACCAAGGCTCTTAAATTTGGGATGTGCGTTCCCTTGAATCGATTTGTTTTTGAACTCTTGAAGAAGTCTTACGTGGACGACCTTAAGGAGCTGAACCGTTAAGTGCACCTTTTTCTCGTTTTTGTATGCCATCCAGTCCCATGGTCTCCTTATTCTCTTAGAGTACAACAAAGTCAATCTGGCTGACATTTTCCTGAAGTGCTTTATCCACTATCATGCAAAGATAATGGAAAACTCACAAAGGCTAATGGAAAATTCACTGGGCAGTTATGCTTTTATGCTCCTCATTCTCATGCCTTCTCACTGGGCAGTTTTGCATTTATGCTCCTCATTCTCATGCCTTCTGCGCCTGTCTTTCTAAGATAAACACAATACAAGTGACATTCTTTTCTTGGACAACAGGAGGTCATGATCCTTGTGTGGTGGGGAGTGTGAGCTATTGTGACTGGCAGCGGACATGGATGAAAATTAGACATCATCAAAATGACATTAAAATTTGTGAAAACCAATCTTCTTCGTTGTGAGCGGTAGTGGAAGAAGCATGCGAGACCTAGCGGAGCAAAGTCGAGATAAAAGAGAAAGGCCATCAAATAGAGAATTTCATGAAACATATGTACTATCCTGCCTATCATGAGCCCTTGACGCTTAGTCCCTCACGAACCTACAGCTAAGCCTATACCAAACTCCAACCCTCCCCCCCCCCCCACACACACAACCGTATCAGCACCGTCGGAGCTTTCCCTCATATCTCCCATTGTTTTAGAATTGATATCTTCCATCATAAACGTGGGACCTTCTCTTTAAACAGAGTAAACATATGTCTTCTTGCATATAGACTTGACAGAATAAACCGAGTAAATATTAGTCTTCCCAAACGTGAATCATATATTTTGATCTTAGTCAGCCAAGCCATCTAATATGTGAAAAAATTATCGAATACAATGGACCAATTTGATTTTCTTAAAAAAAGGCCAATTTGAATCTAAGCATGGTGCAGCTCATGGTAGATGCATTAGGAGGTAAGGAATCCATGCAGCTAAAATTACCAACACAATTGATTTATTTGGATTTAGGCATGATTTCATAGGAATGTTTGGTTTTGATCTTGGTAATTTAACTTTTATTTCTGGCTAAGGAAAAATGCCGACCTTCCCAAATATCTCAAGAACCTTTTGAATTTTCCAAATAATTAATTATTTAGCAATAGTTTATCCATGTAATTTTCTTTGGTGAAATGCACTGAAATGACAGCTTACTTCCCCCTCGTAGACCAAGGTTCAATCCCCCATGTTCAAAAAAGGTATTGTGGCTCATAATGTTTTTGCCTAGGACTGGTGGCTTAGGTGTGCTCATGATCTAGATTGGTATTCAGCGTATAGTGTAGATATCTGCTTGGACTTGTGCCCTAAAATTGTTATCGGTGATTTTAACAGGTAACTCAGGAAGTCAAGCCCCAAATAAACTGGATATGGAACCTTCACTTTTAATTCTGCAGCTATTTTTTATGGCCTTTTGCTTTAGATCATCTCTGCATGGCACTTCTACTGGTTGAGATAACCGTCTCCTCAATTAACACATTTGGTATAAACCATTATGTAAACTCTAGAAAGTTGCCACAGCTGCACATCATGTGTAAAGAAACCCTCCAAACATAAAATATAGAGAAAAACCTACCCTACCAGGCCTATTCAGTCTATGCCAATTGGATCCAAGAAACAATCCAAAGTATCTAGGACCGAAAATTTGAGCAATTCTCATTATGTAACATCCTCCATTATCATATGTTAATGTATGTGTAAGTTTGGGTTGAAAATACAAGGCGTGAACTACTAACTGAATTTTCGAAAATCTGCAGGCTTGCCACACAAAAGCTGAATACGAGGAATATGGTGCAAGCATTTGTCGTGTGAATCCTGTCTTCAAGGGAATGTTTTAGCTTCAAGGTATGCAGATTTGCTTTCTTTCAAACACCTGCATATGCTGTTATTGAAAATTTGATGTTATTCACTTAGTTTGATTGTTTATCGCTTCCCATTTGAATGAAAAAAATAGTCTTTTTTAGATGTTTCTTATCCCCTCGCCCCTAAATGCAATTTTCTTGATTACTACCTGAGCTGAGGTACCTGCACATTCCCCATGCCATTTTCGCAAATGTGAGATTTTGGCTGCTTGCACCACACTTAGTGTGATTGAAGGATGCCATCCTCCTTAAAATAGCCTATAGAATACTGTTGTTGAGCCCCATTTGTATCTTCCCTGCTGCTTATCCAAGCAGCCAGAGGTGGCAGTGGATGCGATTCATGTGGGTTGTCATGTTGATGGACGTGATGTGCAAGAGTTAATGTTATTCTAAATAGTCTGTGCATTCCACTTAATTTTGGCGAAAAGTCTCCGATTCTGCAGGATGGAGATCTAGTAATGAGTAAATGTTGTAATGTTATTAATGAATCTACACAGTAATTCTGCATGACAAAGATGATTTGAATTCCACACAAACAGTTGCATATGGTGCAGGTACGATTCGTGTTCCTGTTTTGCTGCAAACGTGAGGTGCTGCCATCTCGCTAGCATGCATGCGAAAGCACGACATGGGTCATACAGCATGGAGCATTTGAACAGTGGAGTCAACCTCAAGCTACAAGCTCACACTTGCATTATCTACGAGCTTGCCTGTGGCCACTGCTATTCCAATTCGAGCTTGGTATCCGTGCTTGTCGGGAACAGGAATGTACATTAGGTGGTTACTCCTTGTTATTAACGAGTTGATTGCTGTCCAGTATTCGTGATATAGTCTTGAGCAGTAACTTTTCTTCTTCGTTGAAATATCTACCTTCCTGTTTAACAGCAGCAGTGACAAAGTGCCGCATACACCTCTCGGCTACCATATGCTACATACACCCTCTTTCTGTACCATTTATTTTGATTTCTCATCAAGTGTATGATTCATTCCTTGAACATGACCGCTGACAGTATCAGGCTTAGTTTTTTTTCTTTGAATGCTGGTACAGGAGTGCATGTTTCTCTATAATATACCATCGTATATTATTGCCTCTAATACATAGGTATCAACCTATCATGGAATATGTGATGTGCCTTCTACGTGGATACATTTCCAATGATTTCTTGTCTGCATATATTTCTGGATTGTATTATTTCGCCCGGTCAAGCTACATCTGTCTGAATCATATTTCAGTGCAACATCCGCGTGACGTCCTTCGTGTTACGTCTGTAAGTATTCAAATCCTCCATGTTCTCCTGTATATTACATTGTGTAATCGCTTTGTGTTAGATAATTTAAGTTGGTTTTTCTTTGAGGGCGTCGAAGAGGAAGGCTTGGGAATGAAAGGGAGCCTGTAAAAGTGTAAGAGGAGCTTGTTGGATCACCACGGCTGGTGATCGGCTTTTTTGAAAAATAAGACAAGATTCCTTGTGAATTCCAGATATCGAGATCAGATAATAACTTAAATGTGATCTTGCTAAACCTCGTTAATCATAATAATGTGTATGTATATGTTGCATCTAGCAATATCTTAGTACCCCTGTGGTGAACAAGTGCCAGTCAGAAGGTAAGATTAGCAGGTATTCACGATGATGAAGATAACCGTTATTTTGCACGCTTCTGTCCTCAGTTTCTTGATCAGTCGCATCAGGGAACATTACACCAAAAGTGTTCTTTACGGTCCAAAAAATGCTGTATTACCTACCCAAAAACCAATAAAGAACCACAGTTTTTCCTCCAGGAAATGCTTGGTAAAAGTTCTGGGACCAACTTCGAATTCGGATGAAGCCTTAGGGACTACAATAAATAAAATTTACTATATATTCCTAAGAAAAGTCACGGTACTTCTAGAGAGAAAACTATGGCAGAAGGCTCCAATCAATAACAGATGAAGAAACTCCAATAACTCTCCGTCAGCGAGCTCTCCCGCACTAAACCAGTTGGCAGTTTGTTTGTGAGAACTGAAAATAATATCAAATTTTTAACTTACACGGTCAGAGATGATCAGTATGACCGTTCTATCTCATGGGAGAAACAACCTAGTAGCCATGTTCTATGATCTGATTCCCTCACCATTAACAATGAGACTGAACCCATGCATGATACTAAAACAGATGAATCTTTCCACAATATCCAATAACCCAATCAGCTCAACCCTTCATTGTTCTCAACAGGTATTATATCCCCAACTACGTTGAGATTGTGGATCACCTCCACAGGCCTGCAACAAGGAAGCTCGCACTTGTATTCAAGACGAATCAAAACAAGATCGTGCTTGTTGAGGATATGGTGACAGGGGTGACGTATAGCATTCCAATGGTCAAGAGTAGAATGGACATCCCTGCTGGCGAGGCCCCGAAACACATGATAGGGTGCATCAAGCTTTGTTTTTGTTTGCTACAATGCACAATCTGGCGCTGCATACAGATCCTCAAAAGGAGCATGTAGACTGCTTTCTCTTCGATACGATAAAATCTAGTCCAGGGGAATCCCCAGCAATTAACCATCCGATCAATTAAATGCGCATCTATGTAAGAGCCATCAAGTTTAAGTATGGTCGTCATTGCGTGCTGTAATTGATATATCCTTGCAACTTAATTTTAGAAGCATTAAGATGAACAGCAGGATTTTTTTCCTTCAAAAATACAGATGCACTGCATAAAAAGTCAGATAAAAGAAAAGCAAGATAGGATAAAGAAGAGATGTCAGGTATTATATTTACAGATATATCTTATCACTATAAGATTGATTTTGTTAGCATATATAACACTGAAGATTCCTTTTTCTCAGTAGTTATGATGTTAAGATTACAGATATGTTTCTGAGGATTAAATTTCGAACAGCGTGTTAGAAATGCCCAGCCGCAACAAGTGTGGGATAGACTCAGACCTGACTTCAAAGAACAGTGCAACACTGGTTAGTCTTCTTGGCTTGCTTGTAGAACATCTGTGTATGGAAAAGAACAAAGTTCTCTCATTAGAACACATCAATAGTAGTATATTTAAGCAAGCATTCTTAACAGTCAATGTTGGGAAAGTGGACCAGAGGTATTGCCGATTATTTGCATATAACGAGATTAGTTGTCACAAATTATAACCATCATCATGAGTCTAAACTTGGATTGTATTGTTGGACATGTGAATTGAAGTTGGATTCAATCCACGATTGAGTTTTTAAGGCTTGCACTGCCTAACAGGTGATAGCATTCACAAGCATTTCAAACGTAGGTTTCAATTGGGCATTACCAGCTCCTTACGGAGCGAAATTATCAAACTTTTCTTCAGATGCAAATATGCAGAACTTCAAAGTGAAGGTAATATTGCAAGACACGCAATCACATGATTGGTCTAGGTATCCATGTCTTTATAAATAACATGCACACCTAACTTATTATCCCATTTTTATTTGCGCCCAACACCTCTTCTAATGCATTACTTGTATAAGTACAATTAATGCAGAAAAGGAGGCATTGGATATTGAAAAACAAGTAAATCATTGACAAGTAAGAAAATAATCTTGGAAATTAGATAATGTTCAGTATCAAGAGCAGTCAACTCATGTGGTTCGTACTGTGTAGAGAATCTAGAGATATTAGCCCGTCATTGTTTATCATATACAAATATATTTGATTATTTAGAGTTAATTATAATATACATACACTGTCATCCACAATCTCCTCTACACGTTCCGCCATAGGGATGAAAGCAGTCTGATCTACAAGTACTAGGAATAAATTTCCAACTAACCTGAGAGGCTGCACTCAGATCTGAGCTCTTCTCAACTAGACTGTCCAACTTTACACCCCTTTCAAGCACACTATCGATTGTCTTGTGCTGGAACCAGTTTGCAAAGCAACCCGTGAGAAATATATCAGAACTGATAGAAATTCATCCAGCATGCAGAAATCACTCAGATCCTGGGAGGGCACCCATTGTTTTTTATTGACCAAAAATAGATGTTTAAGCATAAACAAGACTTGCCAGTTAAACGCTTCCAAATTTCAATTAGAAGAAAAAACACTACAGCCAGAAAGACTTCTCAAAGGAATGTTCCACATATCTCAAAATAACTTCATCAGAAGGGTCGGAGCCATTAATAAAACTCTTGGAGTGGAAAGCAGCACTTACAAGGATAATTTTTGTTTCGTCTAATTCCTTCTGGATTTTCAGCAGTTTATCAGCTTCTGTTGGATCCTGGTAAAAATATCAAATAGTGCCAATAAAATATGTTACCCAAAGCATACATTTCATATAGATAATAAATTAACAAAAACAATTTATGTGCGCTATCATTGATAGCAACATATAGGGCAATAGTGGATATAACGTGAAATGCCCTGCATATAATGCAAGGGTCTTTTTATTTTTTTGAGAAGCAAGGATCTTAAAACTCGCCAAGCCGAGATAAGAAAGGATTCCACTAGTCTGCGACATGCTCTATATCTTCAGAATTGAAAAGGATAACAAATTCAGCTCAACCGATATGAAAAGCTTCGTACTTGGAACAAAACACCCATGATACATGCTATAAGAAGAAAACCCCAAGCAGTAAGGCCCACTCATTATTAGGTAGAAGCACTAATACTAGAATGCAATGGTCAGTCTCTTTGCTTGAACGAGAGAGGGGGGGATCGAGAGAGGGATGGGGGCTCCCGATGTCGAGGTTCCGATGATGTGCCTCGTTTCCCCTCCTTAAGGGAGGTTTTTATAGGGCGTGAGCCCTCGCATCGTCCGTCCCTACCTCCACGCCTGGGTGGTTAGACTCGCCGCAAGATCTGGTCTTGCAATGACCGTTGGCGGTTTTGACCATTAGGTCATCTGCGAGACTATTTCTAGCATCTCCCACTTGATCATAGTGGTTAAAACCTTTACAATCCCACTATTCGTGTAGTGTATAGAAATGTCTACATTGAGGTTTATTATTCATGAAAACCTCTTCCGTGATTCATGCATTCCTGAGTCCCATTAAACCAACATGTTTAATATCAAGGTTGCAGAAGTCGGCAGTCGGTACTCGGTCGGCAGGGTCACTGACTAAGGATTAATCGGCAGTCGGGAGAGTAATCGGATTTAGTCGGACAATAGTCGGTTTGGAATTTTTTTATTATTTTAAATATATAAATCAATTTTTATAGCATATACTCTCATTTATATTCATAAATTTAGCAGTTTTAATATTTTTAAGAGCATAAAAAAATAGCAAGAGATTGAAAAAAGAAGAAAGTTAAGAACAAAATGTTTGGCACATAGTACAAGCAAATGTTCAAAAATAAAAGACAATTACAACATGCTCAAAAAATAATACAACTGAAAGTAAGACAAGTATCCCAAGCCATTGGGTTCAATCCTCAATGTCGTCATCCAAGTCCAGCTCTTCTTCTTCATCATCGCCTTCTTCTTCTTCATCGTCATCATCTTCTTCTTCTATATCCTCAAGATGTAGCTCCTCCTCCTCATTCATCGGCGTAGCATTGGAGCTTGACGATGAAGCTCCCTTTCCACGCTCACCTCGTTGGCTCCTTCTTGGTTCCAAATTCTCTTCGGCGCCACTAGCATGTGCTACAGCACCCCATGTCAGTCCGGAACCTGGAAAAACCTCCTCATCATGAGCATCAACATCCCCGATCCATTCAGCCATGTGTGCACGATCACGAGATGACAGGGGATCTCTCTCTTTCTCAGCTCGGCGATCCTGCAGGTTGGAATTGAAACGCACATATACAAGATCGTTCAGCTTCTTCGTCTCCAACCTGTTTCTCTTCTTGGTATGGATCTGAAGACCAAAAAGTTAACTTTATATCAATTACTCATTTAAATTTTACTATTACTAATCGAATTGGGTGGATGGAGTGGAGTCTTTACCGAGTCAAATGTACTCCAGTTACGCTCACATCCCGATGATGAAGACGTCAAGCTCAAGATTTTGATAGCCAAAGCTTTCAAATGAGGTGTGTCATCTCCATGATTATGCCACCAATTAGCTATTAGAATAGAGAAATGGTCAACATAATAAAATAAGTGATCAACATTAATAGGAAACGAATGACTAAGATACCTGGATCAAAATTGCCATCATTTATCATCCTCTGTCTCACAGCTAAAGGCTTCCCAAAATCTCCACGACCAAGTCTATATGCCGGAAGCTCGTCCCTAGTAATTGCATCTTGTATATCCAAATCTGGATAAAATTTTTCCATGCATTCCTTAAACCCTCTCCTCACCACAACATCTGGATCACCATGAGACTCGGTGTAGAAGTAAAATGGGTTCAAGTAATATGCTGCTAGATGCAATGGAGTATCAAGCCTCCCTTTGGTCTTGGAGATAATAGCATCCACAAAAAATTTATAAGATGACTCCACACCATTGAATACTGCAATTATTTCTCGCTTGGCTTCTTCAAGCCCTCCGTAGACAAAGCCCATGGATGGGCGTCGATCTGCATCTACCACACGTAATAAACGAACCAGTGGAGTGAAAACTCTGATAGCATGTGTTGTATGGTTCCAGAATGTAGGGCTGAAAACAATGGAACTCGCAGCTTCTCCCTTCTTGGTCTTATACCACTTGCAGTTTCTCCACTCTTCTGAGGAAAACATCAATCTCAGCTTGTCTTTCTTTTCATTTAGGCTTTCAAGAGTGAGAAAAGTGGTTGCAAATCTTGTTTGTCCGGGCCTTGCAATGTCCCTCTTGTTGGTGAACTTGCGCATCAAGCTAAGAGTTTTGGTGTGAGAGTAGATGAACACCGTAAGCCTCTTCGCCTTTGTGATTGCACTTCTCACCTTTGTCTCTCTGCTTATCTCCTCCAAAGCAAGATCAATGGAGTGCGCAGCACACGGAGTCCACCAAATCTGTGGATATTTGGTGACCAACAATCTTCCTGCAGCAGCATTGGCGGATGCATTATCCGCCACAATCTGAACCACTTTATCCACTCCCACTTCATTCAAGCACTCCTCCACCAACTTGCAGATGTATTCCGCAGTGTGAGCCTCATTTGAGGCATCTATGGACTTCAAGAATGAAGTCCCCAATGTGCAATTGACACAAAAATTGATAATGCTCCTTCCACGCTTGTTCGTCCATGCATCAGTCATCAATGAGCATCCCGACGATGTCCACGTATCACGATGACCTTGCAATCCATCGTGAATCTCCTTCACTGCCTTCTTTAGAAGCGGACCACTAAGCTCATACCTCGTGGGAGGCTTTAGTCCAGGCCCGTACTTCCCAATAGCCTCCACCATCTGCAGGAAGTTTTTTGTCGTCATTGCATTAAACGAAATTGCCGATGTATATGCCCATTTGGATATGAATGACGAGACCCTATCACGATGATCCTTGGAGAATGCATCCTTGATGGTCATTTGACGTGATGACCCTTCCACTGCGACAGGCTGCTCGAGGGATTCAGAGACTCGTGATCTCTTCGTCGAACCCACACCTCCAGTGATATCAACTTCCTCCCTCATCTCATGAACATCAGCGGCTTTCTGAGATTTCTTCCTGGCAACATCATCAAGGTATGCAATCATCTTGTTCTTCGTTTCCTCATCAACCTTGGGACATGCAGCAACGTTCCCTTTTTGGTGTGCTAGATATTGCTTGAACCTATACACACCACCCTTCACAATCTTCTTGCACAATCTGCAAGTGACCGTATTTGGATCCGTACGGCTCGCAAGGTAGCCGTATTGCCATGCAGGATCAGTTGATCCCGGTGGCACATAAAAAGACGAGTCGCTACCGGAAGCGACGTTCGTTGGTGGTGTAGCCATCTACATAATAAAAAAAGGATGAATTATAATATAAAAAAATCAGTGGCATGATATACATTATACAATACAATAAGCACTAAGCATACAACATAATCATACTTTGTTTGCATACAACCTAAATATTTGCATACAACACAAATATTTTCAAACAACATAATACTAGAACAAACCCTAAACATCAAACATACAACATAATTATATATTCATACAACCTAACAAAAATATAATTGGACATGTTTAGTTTAGCAATATAACAATATAACAACATGTAAACATCTAGCATACAACATATGAAAAAATATAACAATGAGCCATTCCACATACAACATAATGTAAACATCTAGCATAGCAATATAACAATATAACATTAGAAGCTATCAAGAATGGCATGCTGTGATCATATAATAGAATACAAATAATGAAAAAATGAAAAAAAAAACCCTAACCTGAGGTCCTGTGCGGCGAGAGACGCGGGGCGAGAGGGAGCTTCTCAGGCGGCGCGGCGAGAGAGGAGTGGAGAGATGCCTACCGGAGAGGTGCTGGAGGAGCGGCGGCGGCCAGGAGCTCGCGAGCGGGGAGCACGAGCACCGGCGGCGGGGAGCAGGGGTCTAGGGCGCGGGGGGTCGAGAGGGGAGTGGGAGTTTCGAACCGATGGGGACTTACTGTTTGGACAGTAAGTTCCCAAATGCTACTCGCGTTCTAAAAAATGGGACCCGATTTTATGTGTTGCAAAAGTCGGCCGAGTAAGCGCCCGCCTACACCGACTACTCGGCCGACTAATCGGCCATGTCCGACTAATGCCCGATTTGGGTAAGTCGACTCGGCTACCCCGCCGAGTCGTTTAATCGGACCGACTAATCGGATTAGTCGGCCGATTTTTACAACATTGTTTAATATATGTTCCTGCTGCTATTCCCTTGGTTAGGGAATCGGCCAACATGTCACTGGTAGGTATGTAGGTTACCGTGATTTCTTACTTTGCCACTATATCTTATATATAGTGATATCGGATCTCAATGTGTTTTCCTTTAGAACTATTAGCCCCACTATTGATCAAGCTTATCGCAGCTTAATTGTCACAATACATTTCAATTGGTCCTTTAACCAGTTAGAGGCTTAGATTCTCTAGAAAACGCCATCCATACAGCATGAGTGGTGGCCATGCTACATGCAATGTACTCAGCCTCATGTGTATGTCGAGATACACATCCTTGTTTCTTGCTACCCCAAGAAACGGTTGCACCACCAAACATGAACAGGTAACCCGATGTAGATTTGTCTATCATCTACATCCCCTCCGAAATCGGCATCGGAGTATCCTACCACTATAAGCGATTCTGCTTGATACACAAGTTTCAGATGTACTGTCCCTTTTAGATATCAAAGAATCCTCTTTACAGCTTCCCATTGTGCTGGATCAAGATTGCTTAGATATCTACTGACTAAGCTTACTGGATATGCTAAGTCGGGTCGAGTACACATCATTGCATACATTAAACTTTCCACCGCTTGTGCATATGGTACATCTAAAGGTTTCTGCCTCTTTCCGGGATACTGACTGTTGCTAAGTCTCTTTCCCATCACAAGTGGTTTTGGAGATGGAGTGTTGTTCTGCATTCCAAATTTCCTTAATATAATATGCAAATATCTTTCCTGACTAAGGCTCAATGTCCTTGAGTCCATATCTCTTGTTATTTGTATTCCAAGAACATAGGATGCTTCACCCATGTCCTTCATATCAAATTCATTGCTCAATTTTTGTTTGATTTCATTGAGCATTTGAATGTCATTACCTGCAAATAGAATGTCATCCACATACAATGATATGATTGCAAACCTGCTCTCACTCTTCATGACATACACACAGTTATCTAATTTGTTTGCAACAAATCCAAATTGGATAACTTTCTCATGAAATTTGAGATACCATTGCCGTGAAGACTGCTTCAAGCCATATAATGACTTTTTTAACTTTAAACCCTTTTCTCCTGACCTTCAATGAGAGCCATCAGGTTGTCGCATATAAATCTCCCCCTTTAATTCTCCATTAAGGAAGGTCGTCTTCACATCCATTTGGAACAATTCCAAATCCATATATGCGACTATCGCTAAGCTCATCCGAATGGATGCAAAATTAGCCACTAGAGAGTAGATTTCCTGCAAATCTATTCCAGCTTGCAGAGTATAACCCTTGGCAACTAATCTGGCTTTGTATTTATCAACAGTACCATCGACTTGGTACTTCTTCTTGAATACCCACTTACATCCTATGGATTGCCTACCTTCTGGCAAATCACATAGTTCTCATACACCGTTTCGCTCAATTGAGTCCAACTCATCGCTCATGGCGGCCGTCCATGATTCTGACTCAGACGAAGACATAGCTTCATCAAAGGATATGGGATTTGTACAATCTGCGACATCCTCGTCCACGGTATAACACGACGCCTCGCATCCATAGAAATGATAATCTTCCATCCATGCAGGTCGTGTTCTGAGCCTCTTGTTGCCGATTATACTCGGTTGTGTGGGTCCACCCACTTCCTCTAAAGGATCATCATGTTCCATAAGCTCATGCTCTATGTTTGGATGATGGATATCATCCACAAGTTCTTGTCTAATGGTCAAGTCATCTTCTTTGTCTTGTAGGACAATCAGAGGATCTGATTCCTCTACTTCATGATCTTTTTCTTCAATTTCAAGGAAAGTAGCATCACGACTTTTGATCAAACCTTTAGTTTAATGAAAGAACCTATATCCTTTAGAATTCTCACTATATACAATAAACTTGCACTTTAATGTTTTGAAGTCTAGCTTGTCCCTAAGCTGACACGGTACCAGAACATGTGCAACACATCCCCATTTCCGGAGATGGCCCAACTCGGGCTTTCTGCCATTCCATATTTCATATGGCGTCGATTCTACGGACTTGGTGGGAATCATGTTCTGTATGTAGTTTGCAGACAATACTGCCTCTCACCAGAGTTTCTTGGAGAGTCCTGAGTGTGAAAGCATACACCTTACTGCATTCATCAAGGTTCGATTCTTTCTTTCTGTTATACCATTCTGTTGTGGTGTATAGGGCATTATAGTCTGCCTACAAATGCCTGCATGAATGCAATAATCCTCAAATTCCTTTGAGGTATATTCCCCACCTCTATTTGTCCTGAGGGTCTTGATTGGTTTTCCCAATCTTGTCTCCACTTCCATCTTATATCTCTTAAATGTTTCAAGTACTTCTGACCTTCTTCCTAAGAAATAGACATAGGAGAACTTTGAGTAATCATCAATGAATGTTTAATCTTTATTTCTATGTGTGCTGACACTCAGTGGTCCACATATGTCCGAATGGATCAAACCTAGTAACTCTGTTGATCGAATTCCGGTTGAGAAAGGTCTTCTCCTTATTTTACCGGCCAGACAGTGTTCGCAGGGCAATGTCCTTGCACACGTGATCTTAGGCAATAGATTTGCCTTCATCATTTGATCCATCTTAGAATTTCTCGGATGACCTAGTCTCATGTACCACAACTCATAGTCAGACAAATAACACAAGTACTCAGAAGAGACACTCATTGATTCATTAGAGTTTATTACAGGAAGACAAAATAGGTCATGCTCAGGCACAAACTTTCCCATCGCATAGACCTTCTTATTCTTGCCTATAGATACACGTTTATTATAAAAGCGGACTCCGAAATCCTTCTTGAGCAGCACTGGGACAGAGATCAAGTTCTGACGTATCCCTAGAGCATATAGTACATCATTTAGTACCATAATGCTATCCCCATGTCAAGTCTGTACGTCCCAACACCTTCCACGTCCAGGTAGGTGTTGTTTCACATGAAGATCCTTTGTTCTCCTTTGCTCAGCTCCTTGAAGTTCACCAGACCCTTTTCGTCTTTGCGATGTGTCTGGTTGCTCCAGAGTCGATCCACCATCCATCATTGTCCGTGATTACGGACTTGCATTCCACGACAACCGTGAATTCCAGTTTCTTCTTGCCTTTGTTTTCAGGCATCTTAGAATTTCCTGGCTTCTTCTTGTTGGGCAATTGACCTTGAAATGGATATTTGCCGCAACCGAAGCAAGAGCCACGTGGGTATTTCCCACTCTTTCCCTTCGCCTTGGAGGGGCCCAGTCTTTTCTTCACGTGCACAACATTTGCTTCTTCTTCTTCCTCGACTTCAAAGACTTCAACTTTCGATCTTTGCTCGGATACCAGTCTAGGATCTTTCCGGTACGTTGTCACTTATCTCTTTACTTGAACGAGAGAGAGGGGGGATCCAGAGAGGGAGAGAGGGATGGAGAGAGGGATGGGGGCTCCCATGGCCTCAAATTTTGGGGAACTCGATTTCGGTGGGTGACCGAAATCCGACCGAAATGGCCGATGTCGACCGAAATTTAGGGGGCCTAGTTAAAAAACAGACCGAAATTTCGATCGAATTTCGACCGAAATTCGACCGAATTTTCGTTTCGGTCAGTCTCCGAAACGAAACCAAAATCCGGCATTTAAGGCCTTGGAGCTCCCGATGTCGAGGTTCCGATGATGTGCCTCCTTCCCCCTCCCTAAGGGAGGTTTATATAGGGCGTGATCCCTCGCATCGTCCGCCCCTACCTCCACGCCCGGGTGGTTAGACTCGCCGCGAGATCCGATCTTGTGCAACCGTCGTTGGTGGGTTTGACCATTTGGTCATCTGCGAGACTAGTTCTAGCAGGGACAAGCCTGAGATCCTTCACCAACATCAATCTTCAAATCTCATAGTCCAATTGTACTAGCTTGTTCCTCTGAAAAATTCTTGACAAGTGTGATTCTTCAGGCAGATGGACAACAAGATGTGCTTATAAAACATTGTGCAAAAGTAAGGTCTACCAAGCACACACAGTAGCCATTAATTTACCTTGGACTAGTTCTGATGGGTTCAAGCTAGAATGTTTAAAGGAAAGGCTACAAGTCCACGCTACTCTATAGGGGGTAATCATTTGAGTTTATGATCTCGATCCCTCGTCTCTACCATTGTTGTTTGTTTATTGTAGAGGTTTACGTTATGTCATGATGTACTGTTACGTATTTCTTATTTATCTCATGTACGTCTATGTAATTTACCCAAGGGTTTTCTCTCTATATAAGAGACCCGAGGGCTCTATGGAATAACACAACAGAGTATCATTGGCTCTAACATGGTATCAGAGCCAAAACCCTAGTCTAGGGTTTTTTTCTCCACCCGCCGCCCCCCTCCCCCCACCGTTCGGCCGCCGCCGCCGCCCCTCTCCAGCCCTCCCGCCGTCCCGAGGGCACCTCCAGCCGCCCCTCTCCAGTCCCCCCGCTCCCGCCGAGGTCCCCTCTCGCTGCCGAGGCCCCCTCCCGCCGCCGAGGGCATCTCCCGCCGCTCTTCTTCAGACCCACCCGCCGCCGATGGGTTCAAGTGCATAAGTCTACATATGCACTTGAATCCAAACGTGTCTTTGTAGACACCGGTTCTTTTGTCTATCATCCCCAGGTCTTCTTCTCCGGCGATATGTCAGAACAAAAGGTTGACATGCCCGCCATAGGTGCCTTCAAAGGTTCGGCACCAATAGTCAAAATGGACGGGACGAACTACGAACTCTGGGCTATGCAGTTCCTGAGTCTTATGAAGTCATGTGGTAAGAAACATATTCTTACAGAAGATGAGCCGGCATAGAAGACGGGGATATACGCCTTATGAGAGGCTGATGATGCGTATGCAAAGGTTTGGCTGTCAGGAACGCTCACGATGGAGATCGCCAACGACGTCCTTCATCAACCCACCGCCAAGGCGATGTGGGATATTCTGGCTACTACATATTCTCAAATGCGGAACGAGACAAAGATGATGCAGTTGCAGCATGATATTTTTGCCACGAAGCAAAATGGACGGCCTCTTCATTCTCTGTACACGTCCCTCTGTGGAATGTTCGAGAAATTATACAGCACCATCCCGCTCGCAGCCACTCCCGAACAGCAGAAGACGTTCCGCAATGCCACTATGGTAGGCGTATTACTTGCTGCCCTTGATCCAGAGTACAAGGCAGCCCGCTCTCAGATCCTCGCAGACGCTACTATTCCTCCGATGGAAGAAGTCTACAGGAGGCTCAGTCGTATCTCAGTTCCCTCCAGTGCAGCGACTCCACCTCCTTCGGCAATGGCGGTCTCCAGAGGATGAGGTAGTTCGTCTTCATTTCGTGGCAGAGGAAGTGGTGGACGTGGCCGAGGAGGTCGTGTGCGTTCAACGTGCTCATTATGTCGTCGTACTGGTCATTCTGAGGATACATGTTATTCCAAGCATGGATTTCCTCCTTCTGCACGTGCCGCAGATCATGTTCAGGCTCCGCCAGCATCTACTCCAGATCACAGGTTCGAGGAGCTAGTGGCACGGCTTCGTGATATTATGCCACAGTCATCATCAGAGGGTGCTGATACATCCGACGTTACGGCTTCTGCGTCAGCTAGTACATCTGCTACTGCCAGTACCTCAGGTAGTACTTCTGCCTCCTATCATAATCATGATCTCTCAGGTTGGATTGTTGACTCTAGAGCCACCCATCATCTCTGTCGTGATAGAGATAACCTGCAGTCCTACAGAGCTATTCAGTCTGGTCGCTCCGTACTCATAGCGGATGGCACTCATTCCCCTATTGTCGGTCAGGGGGAGACTGTTTTGTTGTCCTCCATGCACTTACAGAACGTTCTACATGCACCAGAGTTCTCCATGAATTTATTATCAATTAGTCAGATTACAAAAGATTTGCACTGCCGTGCTATATTTGACCCATCTTCTGTCATTTTTCAGGACATACTAACGGGCAGGGAGATTGGCTATGGCTCTGAGCACAATGGCCTCTATCGTCTAGTACGGAACTCCTACGCTGGCGTATCACTACACTCTCAGGGATCCGTTTCTCCATATACATGGCATCTTCGCTGTGGTCACCTGCCGCTCCAGAAAATGTGTCACCTCCTGCCTCAGATCTCTCCGAATTTGTCATTTCGTTGTGAAGCGTGTCAGTTAGGGAAGCACCATCGGTCTAGCTTCCCTAGTCGTCAGGGTTGGAGCAGTCGCTCCCCATTTGAGTTATTTCATATAGATATTTGGGGTCCGAGTCGTATCCCAGATCATCAGGGGCACAGGTTTTATCTTGTTGTGGTTGATGATTTCTCTCGAGTGTCTTGGACTTTTCTTCTTAAAAATAAATCTGAAGCAGGAAGTGTTATCCAAAATCTTATCAATGAAGTGCAAAATGTTTTTTCGTCTACTGTTAAGTATGTGCGTACTGATAATGCATTGGAGTTCTACACTCATTCTCTTGCTCGATTTCTTTCCTCTAAGGGCATTATCCACCAAACCACATGTGCGTACACATCTCAACAAAATGGGGTTGCGGAACGGAAACATCGACACTTTCTTGATATTGCTCGCACATTACTTATTCAGAGTTGTGCACCCTTAGCCTTTTGGGGGGATGCTATACTTACAGCATGCTATCTGGTCAATCGCATGCCCTCTACTATTCTTGGGGAAAAGGCCCCTATCTCTGTTCTCTTTCCTGACAAAGACTTGTTTTCACTCACGCCTCGTGTCTTTGGGACTGTCGCTTTTGTTCACCGCTTGTCTCCAGGACTTGACAAGCTCTCTCCTAGAGCTGTTAAGTGTTTTTTTGTGGGCTACTCGAGGACACAGAAAGGATATCATTGCTATGACCCCATTCATGACAAGTACTATGCGAGTGCTGATGTTACATTTTTTGAACCAGTTATGTACTTCTCCCCTACAGGTGACAGATTGGTTTCCTCCACATCCACGGATACTAATGGCTATGTGCCCCTACCTCCGAGTCTGGGTCAATCTGAGTCAAATATACCACCACCACCTCCATTATACCATTCCCTAAGTTCTACACAAGGCGGTCAGGGCCTGCTCAAGCTACACGTCAACCATCCAGCACGCCTCAGGTATGTTCTGATGTTATCACTAATGATGGGTTAGATAATGCACAGGTGCAGAAACCTTTAGTACAGGAGGAGGATTCCCCAGTCAGCACAGTAATAGATGATCTTGATCGTCCTATTGCTCATAGGAAGTAGAAAAGATAATGTGCATCATATCCTCTTGCATCTCAAGTGTCATTTCATCGTCTCACTGGTGATTTCCAGAGATTTGCAGCAGTTGTCTCGTCGGTTGAGATCCCACGGACTTATCAAGAAGCCATGAAGATTGATTGATGGCGTCTAGCTATGGAGGAGGAGATGCGTGCCTTACAGTCTCGAGGGACTTGGTCTCTAGTTCCCATTCCTCCAGGTGCCTCTGTGGTGAGTAGCAAGTGGGTGTTTACGGTTAAATATCACGCAGATCATGGAAGGCCGTATCCCAATATATCGGCGATATATCGGTATCGAAAGTTCACCGATATATCGTTGATATGTCCGATATCGGGTATCGACAGGCAAAAAAGGCAAGCCGAATCCCGGTATCGGCGATATGGCGTCGATATATCGTCGATATATCGACGATATATCGGTATCGACATGGTACCGATATCGATACCGATATCGATATGTCCTTCCATGACGCAGATGGGCGTCTCGACAGATACAAGGCCAGACTTGTCGCACGTGGATTTACCCAAACCTATGGGGTAGATTATTCGGATACATTTTCACCAGCGGCTCGACACTCCACTCTTCGCATTCTCCTATCTGTTGTTGTGGTACATGACTGGACCATTTTTCAACTTGATGTCAAGAATGCATTCTTGTATGGTGATCTACAGGAAGAAGTCTACATGCAGCAGCCACCAGGGTTTGCTGCTGAGGGGGAGACTCAGATGGTGGTGCAGACTTCATAAGGCTATCTATGGCCTTAAACAAAGTCCACCTGCATGGTTCCAGAAGCTTTCCCAGCTGATTGAACGACAGGGGTTCAAGAGATCAAATTCGGATCATTCATTGTTTATCCAGAAGACTCCTAGAGGTACAGTTGTCGTCATGGTATATGTTGATGATATTCTGGTTACAGGAGATGATGCTCAGGGAATTAAGATGATCAAATCTCTTTTGGGAAGTCAGTTTATTACGAAGGATCTAGGCACGATACGATATTTTATGGGGATAGAGTTTGCAAGAAATGCACAAGGAATGGTAATGACTCAAAGAAAATATGTCACAGACTTGCTAGTTGAAACAGGAATGGTTGGATGCAGACCGTCGAGCACGCCTATGGACCCAAGCATGAAGCTCTACGACAATGATACCGAAGAGGTGGACAAAAGAAGATACAGAGAGATGGTGGGTAAGCTTCTATACATCACCATAACTCGACCGGATATTGCCTTTGCAGTAAACCGGGTGAGTCAATTTATGGAGCAGCCTAGGCAAGTTCATATGGAAGCCTTGTATATGATATTGAGATATCTGAAGTCTTCCCCAAGCACAGGTTTGTTATTTAGAAAAGATACAGATCTGTCTATTTCAGCTTGTGTAGATGCAGACTATGCAGGATGTCCAAAGGATCGTAAATCTACTTCAGGATTTGCTATCTTCATAGGAAGCTCTTTGGTTTCTTGGAAAAGCAAGAAACAGACTATTGTGGCAAGATCCAGTGCTGAATCCGAATACAGAGCCATGGCACAAGCAAGCGCAGAAATGATGTGGGTCCGAGCGGTCTTAGAAGATTTGAATGTACATGTTTCCTTGCCCATGAATCTTCAATGTGACAACCAGGCAGCATTGTTCATTGCCAATAATCCAGCTTTTCATGAAAGAACAAAGCACATCGAGGTAGATTGTCACTATACTAGAGACATGATCCAGAAGGGCTTGATTTCCACTTCACACGTCAGTTCAGAGGACCAGACTGCTGATATATTTACCAAGCCGTTGCTCAGAGGACCTTTCCAGAGATGTTCTTCCAAGCTGAGCATGATTGATATCTATGCTCCATCTTGAGGGGGAGTGTAGAGGTTTACGTTATGTCATGATGTACTGTTACGTATTTCTTATTTATCTCATGTACGTCTATGTAATTTACCCAAGGGTTTTTTTTTAGGCTCCCCAAGGGTTTTCTCTCTATATAAGAGACCTGAGGGCTCTATAGAATAACACAATAGAGTATCATTGGCTCTAACATTTATTTTTTGAGAAAACGGTGGGATGGGCCACCGTTAGAGATCCATCCAATCAATATATATAATAAAGATATTTACATCCGCCAAGATTCATAAAGGGCCTTGGCATGACCAAGTACATTTTCATAGTAAAACCTCCCTACCTGAAAAATGACGTCATTTATAGCCAACCACAGAGCCCAAACGACTGCACAAGCCTTCGTTCTCTCTTCCTCTGAGCCCGACCAAGTTTGTCGATTGAATTCCAGAACGATATCTTCTCAATCCAAAGCAAACCCGGACAGTCCGCATTTTGCCACACCTCAACATAACCAGGGCAAGTGAAAAACAGTTGATCTATGTCTTCCGTGGATGATCCACACCGTCTACAATCCATCTCAACTCCTGGAAAAAATCTGGCTCTCCTAGTCGCCGTTAGGATTCGCTCTCGCCTAAGCAACCAGAGAAAAATCTTCACCCTAGCCGGGATCCTCCAATTCCAAATTTTCGCACAGTCCCCGTTTAGTTCCATATCTGAGACTTGTTGTTGTTCCGCTAGCACAGCTTTTCTGACCGAGAAGAAGCCATCCCTCCAGCACCAAGAGTCTCTCCTTTATGTTGGTACTTCAACTCTACTCAATCTGGCAGAAAGGCACGAGAATTCCTCCACCCTTTGCTCGGATAAAATTGCACCAAAGGTCGGCGTCCACGAACCATCCGACCACACCTCCGTCACAGAAGCCTCCTTGTTCGAAGCCACAACAAAAAGCCTTGGATATAGATCGCACATCGTTTCGAACTCCGACCAGTCATCCGTCCAGAACTGAAACCCCCAACCATTTCCCAAAATCGACCGAAGAGAACACACCAGATCGGGCACAATCGAGCGAATTCCTCTCCAAAAAGTTGTAGGTGAAGAGGCGCAATCTGCTCGAACCATCAGGCTTGACGAAACACCATAAATAGATCAAACCAAGTTGGCAATTTCCCCCCTTCGATAGGAATAATGTTTTCCAACCCGCCAATTTCCTCTCCATTTTCTCTAAAATTGGCAACCAATCCAATTGTCTCAATCTTCCATTCAACAATGGCAATCCCAGATAACTTATAGGTAAAGACTTCTACTCTGTCTCCAAGATCTCCACACACCTCTCCGAAACCTCCGAAGGCAGGTTAAAAGGCACAAAAGCAGGCTTTGCGTCGTTTACCTGCAAACCTGACAGGTCCCCAAAAATATCAAGCATCGCCTTCACCGCCCTGCACTCCTCAACCTTTCCTTCAACAAAGAACAATGTTTCATCTGCATATTGCAGCACTGGTACCGAGTATTGACCTCTAGTGTATCCTTTAAAAAAACCACCTTCCTCTACAAGACCCGACATCGTAGCCAACCCGTCATCTGCCAAGACAAAAAGAAGAGGAGCCAAAGGGCAGCCTTGTTTCACCCCCCACTGCGGTTGGAAATAACCCACTTCTTGTTTACCATTTACTAGAACCGATAGAGAGGCGGTTGTGATGCACCTCTTCATCCAATCTATCCATACCTCCGAGAAACACCTCTTTATCAGCGAAGCCCAAAGAAACCTCCAACTCCGGCAGTCATAGGCCTTAGAGAAGTTGACTTTCCACAAAAAACCGGAGGAGCCCCTTCGCTTCCAATTTACAACTATTTCTGAGGCAATTACCACACCCTCCAACAGCGGCCTCCCCAGAATAAAAGCCGTTTGTGACGGCGAAGTGAGTTCATCCATCACTTTACACAGTCGGTTGGCCAGCACCTTTGCTACAATGAGATAAATACCAATAATGCAATTGGTCGGAATTCATCCACATGCACCGCACCTCCTTCTTAGGGAGTAAGAACAAAAACGATTTGTTAAGCTTCTCCAGACCCCTATTTCCCTCTCTAAATTCTACCAACAGATTCATAACATCTTGCTCTACTACCTCCCAAAATTCTCTGAAGAACGCCATTGGGAACCCATCCGATCTTGGACAACCATCAGCATTGAGCTCAAAAACAGCTTCCCGAACCACCTCCCTGGTGAAGGCCGAAATAAGCCTCTCGTGACTATTATTCTCCAGTCTTTTGAGACCCCTCCCCGACCACCTTGCACCAAAATCGGATTGCTGCCTGCTGAAACTGCAAAATGCTCTACAAGTGCCCTCCCAATCTCCTTACCCCCATGTACGGTAGCACCTGTCACATTAAGCTCAAAAATTGTGTTTCTCCTCCTACCACTGGCTATTGCATGGAAAAATTTGGTGTTTGCATCTCCTTCCTTCACCATTTCTGCCTTGACCTTTGCCGCCACTCCTCCTCCCTTCGCCTATCATCTTCCGCAACCACTTGCTGTTGCGCTACCCTAGCACACAGTTCTTCAATGCTCAGAGGCCGCAGATCTTCGATATCGTCCGATCTCACAATCTCTGCTACCGCTTTCTCTCGTTTTTCAGTTGTACTTCGAACCACCGGTTTTTCATGCTCATCAACATACACCGCGACAACTTGAGTTTATGTGCCGGCCTTTGCGTCGTTGAACCCTCTACTTGCAACGAGCACTAGAAGCCACTTACCATCTCTCTAAAACCGTGATCCAGCAGCCAAAACTTTTCAAACATGAACATTGAGCTTGATAATAGTCCCTCGCCCGAATCCCAAATGATGGGTGTGTGATCCGACCGCGACTTCAGAAGAGTTCGACTCACAGACAAAGGGAACAACTCCAGCAATTCCACAAAGACCAGAAATCGGTCAAGACGAGACCTCGAAGCAGCGTTACGCTAGGTGTACTTCATGTTACCGACATCCATGACCTCCAGCTCCATTTCACTTACAAACTCCTGGAAATCACCAGAACCCGAGTCCCTCCCACCTCGATCGTTAGGACGATCAATAGCGTGTAGCGCCACATTGAAGTCACCCCCCAACCAGCCACGGGATGCTCGGGTACAAATCTCTGACAGCCTTAATCTCCTCCCACGGAGCCATATCACGGCCCCCACCAGCCTCCCCATACACTGTTGTGAACAGTCTTTTACTTTTCCCCTGTTTGCAATCCAAAAACACTGAAACAGTTCTAGTCGCCACTTTATCATCAACGAAGTCAAAAAGAACAACATCCCATGCCAGAACCATGTCCCCAGAACTTCCCCTTCAGGGACAACTCTGAAATCCGATAACCTAGAGCATCCCAACGAGCTCCACAACATAGGGCTCCAAGTTTCAATCTTCGACTCCTGCAAAAGTACAACGTCCGCTTGCCAGGATCCAAGTAGACTCCCCACCGTCCTCTTCTCCCAATCCGCCAACCCCCTCACGTTCCAAGAAACGATCTTCATTTAGATCCACTCGGAGGGTTTGAGGAGGGGATGATCATCCCTAGACATTCCGCAACCTGCAAGTGAATATCCTCCACATCTTTATTCAAGAGATCAACTTGCCCAACCTCAACTGGTTGAACAGCCCCGACCACCAACAAGGTGCCCCCACTCCTTCCCAAACAACCTTCCTTGCCTTCCAGTTCCCTCTCCAACCACGACCGCACCTCCAGTTTTCTTCGTTCGCGGGAGAAGGAGAGGAGTGTGTCTAACTTCAACCTCCGCTCCCCCTCACCAATCGCCAATCTGTGATCCCTCTACGCTCTTTCTGCCGCTACGATGCGCCTGGCCATTTTCCAGCTCTGGGCCAATGATGTACCCCCTGGAATTAAATTGTCAACCTCAGCATCAAAAAGAACAGGAGCCGCCAGCAGACTCCCTCTCTCCACATCGTCAACGCGCGCCACCTCCGGACCTCTTGCAACCGCAACCTCCTGCAATTCTCCCTTGGCCGTAGACCCAAGAAAAATTGTCGTAGTACCTCCACCACCTGATATCCCCCCCTGACCAGCAGGAACGGTCAGGTTTAAGCTCTCTAGAGAAGTCTCCCTTCCCAATACCGACGAAGAGGATTCGTCATCCATCCTCGTACACTCGAGAGGACCCCCAAAATGGGTGCCACCTCACTGGCGGCGGTGCAAACCACCGGTATCCAAGCTGAAGCTCCAGAGACACCATATGCTCCACCGAGGATCGAGAACCAGAAGCGTCGAGTTTTAACCTGGGAATCAGGTTCAGAGAACCCTTCACATGCCCATGACCCGACGAGACACCAACAGGGTCCATCATAGAACCCGAACACCCAGTAGAATTGTATCCGAAAACTCCATTTGAGTCAGATCCCGAGATGGGACTCCAAAACCCGCCACCGTCTAACTCGGCACCACGAACAGATATGGAAGCCCTATGCGCTACAGCTGGCAGCCAACTCTTCGATAACGCCTCTCCCGAAAACGCATGAGCGGCGCCCCGAGAAAACAGGTGATCGTTCGCCTCCATCCGCGAATCTCTCCCATGTTTCGCCTTCCCCCTGGAAACATCGGGATCGTTCGAACTCTCAGGTCGAGTCACACGACGCGAGCTTCCGACCATCCGAGATGAAATCTGACGACAGGGGCCACCTCCCACAAACCTTCTGGTGCAAGAGGATAGCCAGGGGTCAAGCCGCAAGGCAGACCATGTTGTTCTGAATCCTCCACCCTCCTCAAGCGCAAAAGGAAGGCCGCCTTGCTGACCTTGAACAAAAGCTCTGGAGGAATCACCCACCGCTCACTCATCAAAGAAACAAGGACACTCCAGTCTTCACCGGGGCAGAGGCCATATCGCAGAACACGGTCCACCTCTCCCACGCTACGCAACACCTCCTTGATCGTCGATACCATCTGACATCGAATCGGAAGCCCCACCACCTCCAACAGCCGCTGCGGCTGGACCTACGCGCCTCACTATCCCATAGACGGGGTCATCACCAGCAGACTGTCGACGGGAAAAGTTTGCAGCCATTGGAAAGGAAGGCATCAGTCTCCGCCGCCTCAACTCCACGAACGCACAACTCCGACTCCGACAACCAAACTTCGTCCTCCACGTAGCCTGCATATCGCCCCAACGCCAGAACCTCCGCCACTCTCCTCAAGTCTTCAGGTGGACCCTCAGCAATGAGCAATCCATCAACAGGGTCTGTGACGAGTCCACGTACTTCCAAGGACTCACGGCCAGGCACCGCATAGACGTCCATTCTGGACGAGAAGTCGGGACACTCCCTCCGCACATGACCCTCCGATCAGAATCGGAAGCAGATCTTGTCTTACGCCCTACACCATCACGAAACGTGACCTACCACACTGCACTTGAAACACCGTCTCTGCAAGGTACTCGTCGATGTCTGACGAAACCCCTTGTCACCGGGCGCAACCTCCCTAAACGAAGCTCCGGCCGGCTCCGGACGCAAAGGAGCTTTTCCCCGTTCCTTCCCCCGCGGTCCGCCAACTGCGTACTTCGCCATCTCGTCTCCTCCGCACGTTATCTGCGAGACTTCTGGGACTCTTCTCTCTTGAATATAAGGGATGTGGAGGAATATCTACCATTGTTGTTTATGTGTATCTTCGGGAACCAATGAAGACCGAACAGTGGATGAGTGGGCTGAGAAATAGTTTTTCTAAAAAGAAAACTTAATAAGGACATGATGAGTGATTGGTGAAGCGGTATGATTTTTTAAAGTGGGAGGATATATGTTGGCTGGAGGATAATCTGGATCCCCAAGATTGATGGCTTACAATTAGGTTCTTCTGATCAGGTGAGTATTGATTCTATTGAAGGTTGTTGAGATGTTTATTTATCACCGTATTATATTTACATTTTATATTTTCTTTGGGTATCACTTATGTAATTAACCCATGGCTCTTCTCCTATATAAGAGAGCCATGGGATCTCTTTTATGTTATGAATAAAATTTCTCTCAACATGGTATCAGAGCAACAGTCCTAGACCGGGGTTCTCGAACCAAAACCCTAACCCTGCCCCACCCGTCGGCCTCTCCCTGCGCTCTACGCGCGCCTCCGCACGCCGCCAGGCGCCACCGCGCTCCTGCACGCTACTTCACGCCCCTTCCCGTGCCTCCGAGCAGCCTGCAGCGCTGCCGCAACCCTCCAGGCGTCGCCGCCAACCCATTCCAGCACCGAGGCCGCTACCCCCAGCGGTCGTTGCCGCCTCGCAGCAGCCCGACGAGGCCCCGACGATGCTCCTTTGCCTCCGTAGGCGTTGTGGATTGATTCACAAGGGGTTAGGCACACCCTAGGCGGCCCTGGGTCCCCCGTTTGAGTCCAGCGGACCCGTGTTCACGTGCGTCGAGGTCTGGACTGATCTGCGAAGGGTGATATAGTCTGATTTCTCCCTTCATTTGCGGCTTTCGACCACAAACACAGCATTAGGGATGAGTGTATAAGTCTACAAATACACCTCATTCCTCATTTAATGCTGTAGACAAGATTTTTTCGAGATATTCCCCTCTTGTTCCACAGTTTGGCGTATTAAAGAATGTCAGAAATCAAGGGTGACGTGTTCTCCTCTTCCGGTGCCTTCAAAGGACCGGCACCTATCATAAAGATGCACGGGACCAACTACGAGTTATGGTCCATGCAGTTTCGTACTTTGATGCAATGCCACAACAAGGAGCATATTCTGACTGATTCAGAGCCGGTGGACAAGACTGGGGCCAACGCATCATGGAAGCAAGATGATGCATATGCTCCTATATGGCTCTCTAGGACGCTTAGCACAGAGATTGCTAATGATATTGTCAATCAGCCAACTGCAAAGGCCATGCGGGACATATTGGCTGCTACCTATGGACAAGCGAAAAATGAAAGCAAGATACTCCAACTTCAATTCTACATTTTCTCGACCAAGCAAAATGGTCGACCTTTACATGCCTACTTTTCACATCTGAGACGCATGTTTGAACGACTCCATAGCTTCATGCCTATCACTACCAGCGTGGAACAGCAACATGCATATCGGAATGCCACTATGACTGGCGTTTTCATGTCCTCTCTTGACTCGGAGTACAATGTCGCTCGTACTCAACTTCTGACTGGCAAGACCATACCACCAATGGAGGAGGTCTACAAGCGACTGAGCAGGATTACTACCACATCTATATCCACGCCACAGCTGACTTCCTCAGGTCTGGCTGCTTCTCGTGGACGAGGCAGTGCATCCCAGTTCCGTGGTCGTGGACCTCGTGGTAGAGGCAGAGGCCGTCAACGTGGTCCATGTTCTTATTGTCGTCGTCCTGGCCACTCAAAGGAGACATGCTTTCACAAGCACGACTTTCCGGCGTCTGCACATGTTGCGGAGCAGACTGACTCTTCACCTGCACCTACTACTGATGTACATTTTGACGATCTTGTCTCGAGAATTTGAGAAATGGTGACTACTCCTGTGACTCAGACTGCATGACCATCAGATGCAGCGGCCACCGCCAGAGCACTACCCAGTTCATCAGGTATTTCATATGTACTTACCAGTAGCAACAGTTCTGATGTGACAGATTGGATTGTGGAGTCTGGAGCGTCTCATCACATGTGTGGAGATCGGACACTATTTTCTTCATACACGATTATTGCTCCTGGGCGATCCGTAATCATAGCCAATGGAGTTCAGCTACCTATTGTTGGTCAGGGAGAGATTGTTTTAGCCCCTTCTATACGTCTTCAGAATGTTCTACATGCTCCAGACTTTCAAATGAATCTTTTATCTATTAGCCAGATTACAAAAGATTTCCACTGTTGTGCCATTTTTGACCCCTCTTCTTTTATGTTTCAGGACATACTAACTGGCAGGATGATTATTCATGCTCGTGAGCAGAGAGGATTATACAAACTTGCTGTTCAATCATGTGTTGGGGTGGCCTTTATTCCCTCTGGATCTGCCTCGCCTTTTCTGTGGCATCTTCGCTTTGGCCACCTTCCTCTCCAAAAGATGATACTTGTTCTCCCGCAACTACCTCCTCGTACTACTTTGGACTGTGAAGCTTGTCAGCTTGGGAAACACCATCGCTCCACCTTTCCGAGTCATCCAAGTCGTAGTAGTAGTCGGTCCTTTGAGTTGTTTCATTTTGACATTTGGGGTCCAAGTCGTGTTCCTGATCATCAGGGGCATAGATTTTATATGATTGCAGTCGATGATTATTCTAGACTTTCTTGGGTTTTCTTGCTTAAACATAAGTCTGATGCAGGTGTTATAATTAAAACTTTTCTTATTGAGATCAACATTTTTTCTGCTAAAGTTAAATACATTCGTACAAACGATGCTTTGGAATTTTCTACTCTTCATTTGGCAGAATTTCTCCAGTCTCTGGGTATAGTTGCAGAACGCAAACACCGTCACCTCTTAGACATCACGAGGACCTTGTTGATTCACAGCAGTATACCTCATTCCTTCTGGGGGGATGTCGTCCTAACCGCATGTTACTTAGTAAATCGCATGCCATCCACCATTCTTGGAGAGAAGAGTCCCTTCTCGATTGTGTTTCCCGAGAAGGAACTCTTCACACTTACACCTCGTATTTTTTGATCGGTAGCTTTTGTCCATGACTTTACTCCTGGTCGTGACAAGCTCTCACCTAGAGCTGTCAAATGTGTCTTTGTTGGTTATTCTCGTTCCCAAAAAAGGTATAGATGTTTTGATCCTGTTGGGAGAAAATACTATGTCAGCGCTGATGTTACTTTTTTTCGAATCTATTATTTATTTCTGTCTTAAGGTGACAGGTTCTCTAATACTGGATCCGGAGAAGATGTTGTGGCTCCTCCACCTCCATCTGCTCCTTGTAATGTCCAACGGTCTTCACCACCTACACCACCACCCCCACCGCCACCTCCACCCAAAGAGTCTACTTTCTTACCCCATATTTATACTCGCGGGTCCTCTACTCGCCCCTTTGCTCATGTGCCTACCACATCATCCACCATGCCTCAGGTATGTCAGGAACATATTATTTCTACTGATGGCACTGGAGATTTTATTGATGAACATGAAGAGTTAATTCCAGAGGACGGTGAGGCTGATGACCTGGAGATACCGATTGCTCTAAGGAAACCTCGTCGCCAATGTGCTACTTACCCAATAGTTGCACATGTTTCCTTGGATCATCTGTCAGAGGACTACAAGAATTTTATAGTGGGACTATCTGCTATTACTATCCCACGGACGTATCAGGAGGCGCTCCAGGACAGTAGGTGGCGCCTTGCTATGGAAGAAGAGATGGCAGCTCTGTGATCACGTGGTACATGGAGCATTGTTTCACCTCCACCAGGAGCATCTATTGTGAGCTGCAAATGGATATTCACGGTCAAGCAAAGGACCGATGGCAGTGTCGACCGATTCAAAGCAAGGCTTATGGCTCGAGGGTTCACCCAAACCTATGGGGTGGATTATCAGGACACATTTTCTCCAGTAGTAAGACATTCAACACTACGCATTCTGCTATCTGTTGCTGTTTCCAGGGACTGGCCTCTGTATCAACTTGATGTCAAGAATGCCTTTCTCTATGGGGATCTCCTAGAGGAAGTATATATGCAACAACCACCAGGATTTGCTACTGAGGGGGGGTCTCAGAAGGTGTGCCGCCTTCACAAGGCGATTTATGGCCTGAAGCAGAGTCCGAGAGCTCAGTATCAAAAGCTACCGGAGTTGATAGAGAAAAAGGGGTTCGTGCGGTCTACTGCGGACCACTCAATGTTTGTACAGAGGACACCTAGAGGTACCGTGGCTATTTTTGTTTATGTGGAAGATATTGTCATTACAGGAGATGATGAGCAGGGTATTCTTACCGCCAAGGAGTTCCTTGGTCAACAGTTTGTGACTAAGGACCTTGGCAATCTTCGCTACTTTCTTGAATTAGAGTTCGTCAGGAATCAACATGGACTCGTGATGATCAAAGGAAATTTGTTATGGACCTCCTATCTGAGACAGGCATGAAAGGGTGCAAACCTGCTTCTACTTCTATGGATGCAAGCATGAGATTGTATGATGAGGACACTGAAGAAATTGACATGAGGAGATATAGAGAGCTTGTTGGGAAGCTCCTATACACCACCATTACCAGGCTGGATATTGCTTTTGCAGTTAGCAAAGTCAGCCAGTTCATGGAGCAACCCAAGAAGGTACATATGGATGTCGTACACATGATCTTGAGGTATTTGAAGACTTCACCTGGCTCTGGCCTTATGTTCAGTAGGGATGCATCACTTGAGGTGATAGGATGTGCAGATGCAGACTATGTTGGTTGTCCCAGGGACCGAAAGTCGACTTCTGGTTTTGATATCTTTATAGGTAGTTCACTTGTTTCATGGAAAAGGAAGAAGTAGACTGTGGTGGCCAGATCTAGTGCTGAATCTGAATACAGGGCTATGACACAAGGATGTACAGAAATGATGTAGGTCATATCAGTATTAACCGACCTTACTGTTGAGGTTTCTCTTCCTATGAAGCTTTTATGTGATAATCAAGCAGCTTTATTTATAGCCAATAAGGATGTGTTTCATGAGCGGACAAAGCATATCGAGGTGGATTGTCACTACACTAGAAACATGATCCAGAAAAGCCTTATATCCACCTCTTATGTTTCCACAGGAGATCAGACTGCAGATATCTTCATGAACGCACTGGCCAGAGGTCCATTTCAGAGATGTTCCAAGCTGAGCATGATTGATATTTATGCTCCAGCTTGAGGGGGAGTGTTGAAATGTTTATTTATCACCGTATTATATTTACATTTTATGTTTTCTTTGGGTATCACTTATGTAATTAACCCATGGCTCTTCTCCTATATAAGAGAGCCCTGGAATCTCTTTTATGTCATGAATAAAATTTCTCTCAACAAAGGTGTTGGGCGAGAGTGAGGAAATGTATGGCATGATGTTGAAACCCTGATTCAGTATATGCTTGTCCTTGGTAGAGAAGATGCGGCCACAAAGGATGGCTTCTGTGTCTACAATGACTTGGGGCATGTGATACCAAGGTAACGTCATTGCTACAGCATCTGGGTGATGTTAGAGAGTGCATGTTCTTGCCAGATGACTAGTGAGGAAAGCCGGTGCTAGGATAGGTGTGTCACCAGTTGTTTGAACTCAAGGGAAAATAGAGATGTGTTGGTTACTGTTAGAGTATTTGGAGCATGCGTCACTTATGTAATAGGTGGGTAAATGGATCCCTCCAAGATCCATTTACCCCATCACTGAGTTTAGTCCCATACTGCCTAGTGGTGGGACTTGGAGGCCCTGTGGAAGTTATATAAGGAGCCCCAGGCCTCCTGTAACAGATGAGAAAGTTCAATAGAATATCCGCCCCTTAGAGGGCTTCTCCCGTGGTTTCATCCCGCTCCTCACGGAGTAGGGTTCCACGTAAAATCCCGCTGTGTTCTTAAGTTTTTTATATCTTTATTTCTGATTCCGCTTCCGCTTCCGATTTTCTAACATGGTATCAGAGCGGATTTCGATTCTTGAGGAATCATGTTATATTTTTTTTCCGAGATTCGATTCAGTTTTTCCGATTGTTTGATTAAAGTTGGAGGAGTATTGTTCGATTTATCAAGTCCGAGATCATCATGTTCTAGGGTTTCTTCTTTGAAACCCAAATCTCGATTCGTTGCTCTTCAGATCTTTAGTTCTATTGCGAATCAGAACCAGATCTTGTCGCAGGCCGAAGCTACAACAATGTTCCAAGGGTTTAGAAGAAGGTGCCACAACTCCGAATCATCAAGTCTCGCCAAGGCGGAGCATAGCCACATCTCTTCTCCTTCTCCTGTCCAAGCCTCTCCAGACTCGCACGGGAGAAAACCCGCTGGCCGCGCGAGCCAACACCTTCCCAGGCGTAGCTTCCATCGCCTAGGCGTCCTCCTCACCTGCGATTCCACCGGGCCCAGATCGCCGCCCAGACCACTGGTGCCTCCCTTCAACGCGCAGGCAGCGCATCAGGTCTCCCCTTCAATCGGATATGTCGCATCGAGCATGCTCACAGCGGCGCGCGCATCTCCTTGCGCGCGCGAACCCCCAGGCGGCAGGCGCGGGCCCCAGCAAAACTCCTCGTTGTCGATCCAGAAGCCCGCGCGCAGCGCCCTCCTCCGCTCCTCCGAGGTCGTTCGGGCGGGAAGATCAATCAGACTCCAGCAGCGCAAGCCCCCAGGCTTCGAAAGTGCTCCAGATGCAAAGTTCCATCCGCGGCGCGAAGAAGCCCTAAGCCTCGGCCCTTCTCCCTGACGGCGTCGCCCTGTCTTCCAAAGCCTTATGGCGGCGCGCGGAAATCTCCAGATCAAGTAGCTGTGGTGCGCGTGATCCCAAGCGGCGCGTGGACCGCGGGACTCCTCCAAATCTCTTGGCGGCGCAGAAATGAGGGGGTTCCCAATCGTGGGAACCCTAATGGGGATACGGTGCATATTAGAAAAAAAAAGGGAGGTATATTTATTGAAAAGCCCAAGTGGGCTTCGATTGGCTGGAAAAAAAACAGGCCCAGAAGAGGGACGTATATTAAAAAAAAGGGGGGGATTTTGTTTAAAAAAAAAGGTGTGTGCAAAGTCTTTAAAAAAAAGAGAGAGAGAGCTCTACATTATTGTAAGCCCAAATGGGCTATTGTATTTTTAAAAAAAAAAACAAAAAAAAGAGGCGCGTACAAAGAAAAAACCGTACGCAAAATTCAAAAAAAAAGGAAAGAAAGAAAAAAAATGTTGCAAAAGCCGAAAAAAAAAGTTGGAACGGTTTATATAAAAAAAATATGTTAAAAAAAATGGACGGCTTATTACAAAAAAAAATGAAGAAAAGCCGCAAAAGAATTTTTTTGAGAATATTCATTTTTCCACATATTTATGTATTATCTTATCTTCTCCCAACGTGGTCAACAATGTCATTCTGACCAGTTTGGGAGAAAGGGGGAGTATATGTAGAGTCACAGGTCTTGTTCTAAAATTCAGATATCAGATTTTGCAAACCGGTCAGATGTTCAGACTCTAAAAATTTCAGACTCGACGACGACGCATGCCAATCATTTATCATTCTTGTTGGTCGGCCAGAGCTTTCATGTGAGCCATAGGGACTCCGTAGCAGAGGACTATTCCCTATGCCATTAAGGGCAAGGGTTTTCATGTGGTATCATAGGGACTCCACAGTAGAGTTCCATTCTCTGAGCCAGATAGACACTCCAGCCCCGTTCGTCCTCTTCACATGCACGCCATGAGAAGCAACGTCCTCGACTGCAGCAGTTGTGCGCGTTGGGTTGATATTGTCTGTAGTGTCATGTATTGTGAGTTGAGTTTCTTTCTGTTTGTCCAAGCTGAGCATTGCATGCTCCAGCTTGAGGGGGAGTGTTAGAGTATTTGGAGCATGCGTCACTTATGTAATAGGTGGGTAAATGGATCCCTCCAAGATCCATTTACCCCACCACTGAGTTTAGTCCCATACCGCCTAGTGGTGGGACTTGGAGGCCCTGTGGAAGCTATATAAGGAGCCCCAGGCCTCCTGTAACAGATGAGAAAGTTCAATAGAATATCTGCCCCTTAGAGGGCTTCTCCCGTGGTTTCATCCCGCTCCTCACAGAGTAGGGTTCCACGTAAAATCCCGTTGTGTTCTTAAGTTTTTTATATCTTTATTTCTGATTCCGCTTCCGCTTCCGATTTTCTAACAGTTACATATTGTTGTAGAGTTTGGTGGTTTGGTTTGCATCTTCTTAGTCGGACCAAAGGATACAGGACTTTCATACATTGTTCGCGATGTTGGATGACATGACATTGATGGACGGGTGGTGGATGCTTGGATTTGGAGGGAATATATTTACAATTAAGGAGGCTTACAACTCTAAGGGATCATCTAAGATCCTAGACCAAGATTCTACTTTGAACCTTCGACTGATATGGAGGTTTAAGGCTGTTGATATGCATTGAATCCCAACAATCCATTCTATCGAACTCCATTGAAGAACCATTAATGTCCCCTTCTGTGCCATCATACCCTACCAGTATGGGGGTTTTGCTTGATTGATCATGTTTGTACAAGAGTAGTATATAAAATCTCTAAGGTTAGGGCTCTCATCATCCTCTATATTCTCCTTTCTCCATATAGTGAAAATCGATCATCGTCGTTAAAGGACGTAGCTCAGTTACGAGTGAACTTTGTAAATCCGTATGTATGTGTCTTGTTTGATTTATCATGTTTGTGCATATTGGCTTCCGCGATTTGCAACAAAGGCCTTGCTGAAGATTCAGTTGCATGCCTAATTAATGAGAAGGTTGGTTATGAAGATGTTCAAATGGTGATAAGGTGCTGACTTGGACAAGGCTTGTCCGATCTAAAAGGGAATGAAGATGAGGATGTGGATCATCTACTAGACTTGTCTGTTGGAATCTTCTATTTGGAAATTGATAGGGTGAGCTGGGTGAACACAACTGATTTTGACAGTTTTTGGAGAAGCTTCATAATAGGATGGGTTGGCACAGATAGGAGTCGATGCTGACTAATTTAGTTTTTGGAGAAGCTTCGGAATAGGATGGGTTGGCATAGATAGGAGTCGATGCTGACAGTTTTTGGGCATTGTGGACCCAGAGACATATCACAATTATAACGAACATGAGATTCTATGTAGAAACGTTGAGCATAATGCTAAGGCATTCTGTAACGGGTGCCTTCTAGTTCCTAGTGAGTGTCATGTAGTATGTCATGTAACTTCTCTTAATTTAATTTGAATGGATCGTGTATGGCTATCTGTCTCGGATAGTGATCCTTAGGCTTTAGGAAAAATAGCATTGGGAATTTCACATCTGAAGGAAATTTGTAACAGTTGCAATACAAAGTAGGAGGGTCTTGAAATTCCGCATACCACACTCACCTGTACAGCATTGGGAATTTAATCCTCAGATTTCCCTACTCATTGCATTCCCCTTCTTTGCAAGCCTCCTCCGACTTGAAGTGGCACACACTAGGAGTGCATGTGGATCGGATACCATAATCCTGTCCAATCCATCGAGTATAAATGTTATATTATTCTTGTTTGTTCGTGATATATTATAGGACCTTGAAGGGTGTTCTTAGGAGTGTTTGATTTTGTCATAGCTTGGCAATCTAAATTAATCATGAACTTCATCAATATCCAACCACATAGACCACATTTTTATCTAAGTTGTCTTTGTATCCTTATTCGGTAGCTTTATTTGAATCATTTATTGGAAATCAATTACAAAAAAGCATACTAATACACCATATATAAAAATAAACTTAAATTTCAAATGCAATAGAATCCTTAGGTTTGATTATGTGGTCTTGAACATTTCATAATGGATTATGGAATTCTTCAACTTAATTTGATTGTGTGGTCTTCAAATATTTTTCTTTACATGTATCCATATTATCGATTTTTAGCCATAAATCAAATATTAAGGGACATGTGCATTAAATATGTCATGGATTGGATTAAAAATCAAAAAAGTTAAAATCCGTTAAGGTTTGATTGGACACAGATTAACCTAAACTCTGATCCAATCCGATCCATTTGCACTCCTAGCATACACCACACCATGTACTACTACCTAGGCCCATGAGAATGGTCAGCTATCAAGGTATTCCATACTAGTTTTATTCAAAATGCAAAAACAAGCACAATAACAGACTCGGACGGCCATTCACAAATCAAATGCACACACAACGCATGTAGCATCTTTGTGGTACACACCACATTTTCGACATTGTTCTCCATAAAAAAATCAGCCATCGTTCCACCTTTCAAAATCACATCTTTCTCGAGGATCGGAAGTGATCGGACAAATGTCGATGCCGGTTCCACCTCGACTCTTGTCGCCACGTTAGCACCATCCTCCATCTGGTCCATCCTGCCATCTGTAACCTTTGTCCAAGCACAGTAACCTCTCCCCATTTGTCAAGGCCACCAGGTCAACCTCCATGCTCATCGATGATGTCACAGGGCTTTCTGCATCATGATCCAAAGAAAGGAATAGTTGAAAGACCGCTCCTCCCACGTGGAACTAAGTTGGTGTTGCCAAAGCCAACCTCGACGCACCATTGACAAGGACCACTCCGTTAGCACTTGCCAGGCTACCATCCCAAATGAGACCACGTCCTTCACCCCCACTAACAACACAAACAAGATAAATATATTGGTGAAGACCCTGGAGCGCAAATGTAACCAGTTCACCCGAAGATAAAATGTTGATGCTGCCAAAATGCCAACCCTGAGTTAGAGTGCCTCGAAGCCAAGCCACCATCGCAACGACCCCATACTCCCCTCCATGGAAGGCCATATCGATATCGATATCATTTTGATATTGTGTCGATACGATATTTCGACGATATATCGGCGATATATCGCCAAAATATCGACCATATCGACGCACTTTTGTGAAGGAAATGCCTGAAAAGGAGGATATATCGCCATATCGATACCGGTATTGGTCTCATCTCGATATCGATATATCAGCGATATATCGTGATATTTCCTTCCATGCTCCTCTCCAATCGCAGCCACCCAACTCCAAAGTTCATAAATGCAATATGTGGGATCACTCAAACATGTCACAACATAGCGACAATGTGGTATACATGGAACATGCAATTTTGTGTTGTTTACATTTTTTAATATAAAATATATAAAAAATCAGATAAAATGAAAAGATATCACAAAATTTTGATAATAAAACAATTCAAGCATGGATTATATGTAAGAACTCATCTCCTTACTGCAAGGTAAAAAAACTACTATGATAAAGATGATGGATTTTTATACTTATGTAGTTCCAAGTTTTCAAAGCTACATTTGTGCCCCTACTTTTTTTTTGCAATTATAGTTATGTCTGCAACAAAACTATCAAATAACACTCATAACCTAGGGTCTAGTTACCATCCCTTCCCCTCTCAAATGAAATTAACTTATGGGTACATGCGTAATTGGAAAGAAAGGAAAGAAATGCAAGAGTAATCTTCTTTTATTTTCTTCCTTCATAAACCCCACCCCCCAATGCCTTAAGTCTCTCTGGTCCGACTTCCTCTGCTGGCCACAATCCCCGACATCCTTTGCAGTTGGTTGGACCCATTTCACCGAGACAACCTCCGCCCCTCTCTCCCTCCCAGTCGATAACTCCTTCGCCTCTATAACACCCCCCCCCAACACCACCACCCCTTCCTCCCTCATCCTGCCCCATCCCCTCCAAGCCCTCTCCGAATCACTCATGTCTAGAGCGCTCCCCCTCCATCCCCTCGTCCTATTCTATCCCATGTTCAAGTCATTGATGACGATCAGATTTTGCTTTTTGCTGTGATGGAGCATATTTAACACCTTCACCTAGTCGTCCTTGATAAGTCCTTTGTCTGTCGAGTTAGGTCGAAGGTGGCAGATGATTTTACAAGTTCTTGACGAGATAGGTCATTAAAGATAGTGAGGAGCAACAGAGGATGATGGGCGGGAGGGGAGGGAAAGTGTTGAGGTGACAGAGGAAGGGGGCAATGGAGGAGAGGGAGAGGGCGTTGATTTCTTAACCATACCTTGGTGTAAACAACTCATGGTGTGGTTCATCTTATAGACTGTCAAACTAAGGGAAGGGCACAATTGTTAACGGTACAAGAACTACAAGTGTAATTGCATAAAAGGTGCCTACAAGATAGACAGGTTAAACCACATTCTCTATGCAATGTATCATGCAATTTACACCGCATATTCGGTCCACATAATTGTATAATAACTGCTTCAATTCAGGACATGAATGCTCTAATATATGGGGTGTTATGTGTGTCAATAATCAAATGTCACGTGTAAATTTGTTGCTTGAGTACTTGCATACATTAGATTTGTTTTGTATCTATTATTCTCTGCCCAACTGAACCGAAATGATACTGGCAAACCAGTGCTTCTTAACAAACTAACCTAAGGAGTCATGAGTTTGGAGTGTGGTTGGATTGAACTACAAGTTAGCCAAAGATATTGATGTGTTTTTATTCAAAAAGCTAAATGATGAATATTCAAGTCGGGTAATTATATGGTATCTGTTAGAAAATAGGAACGGAAACAAAAATATGGAAAAAGATAAAGAAGAATAAGAACAACGAGATTTTACGTGGAACCCTACTCCGTGAGGAGCGGGATGAAACCACAGGAGAAGCCCTCAAAGGGGCGGATGCTTCATTGCATTTTTCTCTCAATGGATACAGTAGGTCTGGGGCTCCTTATATAGTCTCCACAGAGCCTCCAAGTCCCACCACTGGTCGATGTGGGACTAAACACAAGGATGGGGGCTCAAGTAGCGCATATCTCAAATACTCCAACACTCCCCCTCAAGCTGGAGCATACAATGCTCGGCTTGGACAAACAGAAAGAAACTCAACTCACGCTACAGGACACTACGAGCAATATCAACTCAACACGCACAACTGTTGTTGTCGAGAACGTTGCTTCTCATGCCGAGCAGGTGAGGAGGACGAACGGGCTGGAGTGTGAGTCTGCCGAATCTCCTCGTCGGAGAGCATGTGCTCCGAACTGCGCCTATCAAAGTCACTGCAACTGAAATGAGTCTCCTCGTCGAAGTACTCTGGCCCGCCACAACATGTGGAAAACTGCTCCATCTCTGAAAAGGGTCGAACTGAAAAAGGCCGTGGAAGTGCAATCCCCGTCGGAGTCCACGGTCGCTGGAGAATGGAGTCTGAAAAAGTCTCCTCATCGGAGAACTGTGTCTCTCCCATCTGACACAGAGAATGATGCACTACTCTGATGTACCTATGATACCACATGAAAACTCTGGCTGACAAAAAAAGAAGAATGATGGAGACCACGAAACTGAAGATCGCATACATGTGCGTCTTGAACTGCAGACTCGGAATATATCTGACGTCGAGTTCGAACATCCGCTATAGAGTCTGAACAATATCTGGCCAGTCTGAGGAATCTGCAATCTGGAGAAGACCTGTGACTCTACATATACTCCCCCTTTTCCCCATACTGGTCGGAATGAAGACATCGACAGTTGGGAGAAGACATGATAAATGGGGAGAAAATAAAACATATACATGATAAATGGGGAGAAAATAAAACATACTCAAAGAATTTCTTGCGGCTTTTTTTCCTCTCTTTTTTTATAAGCCGTCCAAACACATTTTTTTGGAAACATATTTTTTTAAGCCGTTTCAACATTTTTTTGAAGTACTTGCGTACGGCTTTTTCTTGTACGTGCCTCTTCATTCCCCTCCCCCCCCCACCTTTTTTAAACAAAAACATTGGCCCATTTGGGCCTACAAAAACAATCTCATTATTTTTTTCCTTTTCAGGACAGGCCCATCTCTTCATTATTTTCAAACTATTTGGCCCCACTTGGGCCCAACTCATTTTTTTTCCTTTTTTTTCCCGGGTTGAACTTGACCTGATCTCAAGTTTCCCCCTTTTTTCTCTGCAGCATGCCTGCCCCCACTTTCCTTCATTTCATTTTTTTAAAACCACACCCAGGCCAAAAGGCCCAAAAGAGCCACTGATATTTTTTTTGTTACAACACAGCACGCACAGGCCTTTTTACCATTCAATATTTTTTTAAGGAAGGGCATCGGGCCCCGCCTTAGGGTTCCTGTGTTCTCAACCGTGTTGCCGCCTTAGGGCACTTTGGGAGATCATCTGGAACGGAAGGAGCCTCCACCGCAGGGAGAAGAGGAGATCGGGCAGGTGCCGCCCGTGGCCTGAGAGGACGCGGCAAGGGTCGCGCAACACCGCGTGCACGGGTCTTGCGCACCTGCGCGAGTCTTACGCGCGTGATGGGGGTCTCCACCTGGAGTCGAGGGTGCTCCTGCCCGCGCTGGACGGTGCGCGCGCATGCGAACGCGAAGCCCGAGCCCGATCTGGAGCAAGCGCCGTTGATGGAAGGAGGAGATCATGCGTCGCTGATGGAAGGAGAAGGCGGCGATGTAGTAGGACTGCCAGCGCTGCTAGGGCTGCTCCGGACGCTCTGAGAGAGGGTAGCGCAAGACTTCGCACGCCTGGGCTTCGTGCATGGAGTAGGCGATGAAGCTGCAGCCCCTGCTGTTAGGTCCAGATCGTGCGGTCTTCGCCTGGAAAAAGGGCGAACTAGATGCGCCACCTGGATGCTTGGAGAGAAGTGGCGACGCCGTGGAAAATGATCATCGCTGCCTGGACAGAACTTCACCCTCGAAGATGCTGCCTTGAGGTCTGGATTGTTGGTGGAGAATAGGAGATCGTTATTGTGCACCTGTGCACCAGCGATGGATGGATGCTCTTTTAGGGTTTTATCTCATAGAACCCTTTTCTTTGAGAACTGTGAGGGAGCCGCAGCTCTGGAGATATGCCGCCTTGAGGGGCTCGATCAGATGCAGCCTGGAGATGCCTGCAGGTCTTTGAGAAGGTGCCGCAGTTCTGGCGGCGAACAGAACATGGCTCCAAAATCCATGGAAGAGCATTGAGCAAAAATTAGGGTTTCACTGGAAACCCTAGAACTTGGACATAAAACACTCCAAAAGTAATAATCTTCAATAAAATGACATCAAACTTGAATTTTCGAACAAATAAACAGCGGACATGAAATCCTCGAGAATCGAACCCGCTCTGATACCATGCACGTATGAAGGGAGCTCAGACTGGAGCCGCCGAAGATGAAGGAGGGCACCGCCGCTTGCTGCGGCCTATAGCTCTGATGGCGAGGGGGCCTCACCGCCTTGAGGGCAAGGGATTCGCGCCGCCTTAGACCAGTCTGGCTCCGCCGTGGAGATCGGGGAGGAGCCGCTGGAGCTTGGATGCCTCCACACGGGTGAAGTAAGTTGTATGCCGCCTGGGGTGCGTTGAAGGAGAGAGTCGGCGTGGGGATGGCTGTTGAATCGCAAAATTCTGTTCCGCTTGGAGCGGAAGGAGCTCCTCCTGACAGGGTTGTAGACTAGGCGCGTAGATGCGGCTGGAGTAGGGTTCAGAAAACCCTAGATGTGTGTGCCCGTGCAAGGAGCCTTGATCAAAAGGGCGGCATGATATCTTCAGAAATTGAACCATAACTACAAACTTGAATCAATGAATAAAACTTCAAACCCAAAAAAAATAAATCTCGAATTTTAAACAACTACAAATACAGATCCTCGAGAATCGACCCGCTCTGATACCGTGTTAGAAAATAGGAAGCGGAAGCGAAAACATGGAAAAAGATAAAGAAGAATAAGAACATCGGGATTTTACGTGGAACCCTACTCCGTGAGGAGCGGGATGAAACCATGGGAGAAGCCCTCAAAGGGTTGGATGCTTCATTGCATTTTTCTCTCAATGGATACAGGAGGTCTGGGGCTCCTTATATAGCCTCCACAGAGCCTCCAAGTCCCATCATTGGTCGATGTGGGACTAAACACAAGGATGGGGTAACCGGATCCATTTACCCTCCTACAACTCAAGTAGCGCATATCTTTAATACTCCAACAATATCCAATAATAAGCATGTGCAAAAAAATCGACATAGTACAAAAAAATAAAATAATTGTAGTGAGGGGCTATGGGAAGCGGGTGAGAGTGATGCAAGGATGGTGAAGATGAAGGGCGCATGGGTTATATGGAGAGGGATATGTGGGGTTGATGGGAGCAGGGGAGAGTATGATGGAAGGGCGATAGATGTTGAAGGGCACGATGATGGCATATAGGATGGTGGGGACGGAACTGGAAGCATCCCGTGGGTGGTCATTCGGTAGGGATGGTAGAGAAGGAGAGTAGGGGAGGCTGCAAGGGGTATAGGGAAGGGATTCATGCAAATGGTTGTGGGAGTGTGTGTCGAAGTAGTTTGTTGTCTATGGTGCGGTGGTTTGGGGCATTTTGCCCGTGATTGTAGGAACCATGTAATTTGTTATCGATGCAAGGGCTTTGATCACTATAGTTGTGTATGCACCCATTTTAGGGTTTAAGTTATGTTGGAGTATTTGGTTAAGCGCCTATTGAGTTGTAGATGGGTAAATGGATACCTCCAGGATCCATTTACCTCATCCAGTGGTTTAGTCCCACATCGTCCAGTGGTGGGACTTGGAGGCCCTGTGGAGGCTACATAAGGAGCCCCAGACCTCCTGTAACAGATGAGAAAAGCAATGCAGCATATGCCCCGTTAAGGGCTTCTCCTGTGGTTTCATCTCGCTCCTCACGGAGTAGGGTTCCACGTAAAATCATGGTGTTTCTATGTTGACGTTTCTTGTTCTTATGCTCTGTTTATCATTATCGCTTCCGCTTCCGATTTTCTAACATGGTATCAAAGCGGGTCGATTCTCGGAGATTTTAATATCTCTATTTTTTGTTCGAGATTTGTTTCGAAATTCTGTTCGTGAAGTTTACTCTTTGAAGATTATTTGTATGAGATGATTCGTCTATGATCAAGATCAGATCTATTATAAGGGTTTCGAACCCTAATCTTGCATCACGGTTGCAACTTTGCGCCATCTCTGCAGATCCCTTGCAGCCCCAGGCAAAAGCCCCCGCGTTGGCGGCTAGGGTTTCCTCTCCAGAATCAACTACAGGCGACGACCCTATTTTCGATGCACCATCGACCTCCAGATTTCCAGCGGCGGAGCCCTTCTCTTTGGTTCCACTCGCATCGCTACAGTACGCAACCTGTCTTCCTCCCCGCACGAGCTCCTCTCTGGCGGTGCTTATCGCCTGGCGGCCTTTCCTCCCTAGCCGCAGGCCCCGCATCAAACTCCTATCGAAACTCCAGGCGGAGTCATCGTGCTAGGAGAGGCGATCATCTGATGTCAGATTCCAGGTCGTAGCATCGCTGGGAGCCCCGACCTTCCTCTTTTGAAGACTCTCCGATGGCGCAATGGCAACGGTGCCCCAAGCTCGCGGCATCCCCAGCAAACCCCAGCCCTTGCGCGAAAGCAACCCCAGCGCGCGCGAGCCTCGGTGGCTCCCCTCCTCGCGCGAAGGCTCCGTGGGAGCCTCTGCTTCTCCATATCCAAGAGGCGGCACTTCTGCCGCACAGCAGGTCGCTTCAGCCGACCCCCCAGCGGTGGGACGAAGGCCTCCCCAGGCGATGCCGCTCCTCCGAGCGCCCAACTCCGATCCCCATTGGCGGCGCAGATCCAGCCTTGAAGTCCAGGCGCACATCTCCCTGGCGCGCTCATCTGAAAAGTCCCCTCCGGGTGGCGCGACCCTCCTGCGGCGGCACAGGCAGAAGGGTTCCATGGAACCCTATTAAGGGGAGGCGGCGCACGATTGAAAAAAAGGGGGGGAAGAGGGGTCCCAACGTGGGGACCCTAAAAACGGTATCCTTGTTATTTAAAAAAAATGGTTGTATCCGGCACAAATGGGCCTGCTATAAAAAAATAGGTCGAACGGCCTTCTTGGGCGGCTGAGGCGAGTTAAAAAAAGGGGGGAGAAACGAAAAGAGGAGCCATGTTGGGCTATTGATGTTTTTTTTAGCCCTAAGTGGACCGATTGATTTTCTTTGTAAAAAAAAGAAAGAAAAAAAAGGCGTGTACAAGAAAAAGTCGTACGCATTGCAAAAGTTTTCAAAAAAAAAGCAAGGAGAAGCCGTAAAAAATGATGAAATGGCTTAAAAAATGATTTGCAAAAGCCGTGTAAAAAAGGACAGCTTAAAAAAAATAAAAAAAGGGGCCAAAAAAACAACCAAAATGTTATCCATGTTTTTGAGAAGCCGAAAAAAAAACTTTGTAATCGGCTTATGTTTTCTCCCCATTTTTCTTTGTCTTCTCCCAACTTGGTCGATGATTGTCATCCATGTTTTCCGACCAGTATGGGAGAAAAGGGGGAGTATATATATAGAGTCACAGGTTCTAGATTCAGATATCAGTCTCCAGACCAGCCAGATGATCAGACTCTACAGTTCGGTTTCAGACTCGACGATCATTGTTCTGAGTCTCCAGTTTCAGACACGCACATGGATGCGGTCAATTTCAGATGAGCATATGTTGCCATCTTTTGTTTCGTGGTCCCCATCATTCTTCTAGTTGTCAGGCCAGAGTTTTCATGTGGTATCATAGGTACACCAGAGCAGTGCACCATTCTCTGAGCCAGATGGGAGAGACCCAGTTCTCCGATGAGGAGACTTCAGGAGCAGTTTCAGAGTCGATGGTCAGATTCCGAGTCTTCAGTTGACTTACACTCCAGCCCGTTCGTCCTCCTCACCTGCACGGTATGAGAAGCAACGTCCTCGACTGCAGTAATGTGCGCGTTGGGTTGATATTGTCCGTAGTGTCCTGTAGTGTTGAGTTGAGTTTCTTTCTGTTTTATTTGTCCAAGCTGAGCATTGCATGCTCCAGCTTGAGGGGGAGTGATGGAGTATTTGGTTAAGCGCCTATTGAGTTGTAGATGGGTAAATGGATACCTCCAGGATCCATTTACCCCATCCAGTGGTTTAGTCCCACATCGTCCAGTGGTAGGACTTGGAGGCCCTGTGGAGACTATATAAGGAGCCCCAGACCTCCTGTAACAGATAAGAAAAGCATTGCAGCATATGCCTCGTTAAGGGCTTCTCCCGTGGTTTCATCCCGCTCCTCACGGAGTAGGGTTCCACGTAAAATCATGGTGTTTCTATGTTGATATTTCTTGTTCTTATGCTATGTTTATCATTATCGCTTCCGCTTCCGATTTTCTAACAAGTTAGAAGGCAGGGGTGTATTTGTGGGTGGGGGGTAATCGGGGATCCCTGCTCTGGTCCATGTGGCACTTGGCTAGGGCTTTATTGGGGACATTTTGGGTGACGATGACTTATTTTTTACAATGGTTATTGAAGGTGGAGACAATATTCAATAACATGAACACATGAACCATAAATATGATGGCATGCCCACACGATAGATAGGTTAAACCACATTCTCTATGATGTGCATTATGCAATCTTCATTTCATATTCGATCCACGTAGTTGTATACTAAGTCGTACACATTGCATATTCAATTCGCTTATAAATATAGGTGACATATTATTTAGATATTGTAACTATACCTTATAATTTGTGAATACAAAGTTTTTTGGGTGGACATTCCTCGACATCGCATCCTTGTTTCCTTCAAACTACAAATTAAGCAAAAAAGGTTGATGTATTTTTATTCAAAAGACAAAGGATGAATATTCGAGTGGGGTAGTCGCCTGGAATTCGTTTATAAGCAAGTCAGTGCTAAAAATTGACATGATAACACAAAATAAGATGATAGTTTGAATGATGGCCGATATGAAGCGGGGGAGAGTGATGGAAAGCTTCTGAAGTTGAAGGGCCTGGAGGTTATGTGGAGAGAGAGAGAGAGGAGGGGTTGATGGCAAGGGGGAGAGTGACAGAAGGGTGACAGAAGTTGAAGGCCGCGAGGGTGGCATAAAGGATGGTGGGGATGGGAGCGTTCCATGGGTGGGGACATTTGGTAGGATGGTAGAGAGTGGGGGAGGCAGCAAGGGGTACGTGGGAGGGCTTCATGCAAATGGTGGTGGGAGTGCATGTCGAAGCAGTTTGTTGTTTATGATGCAGTGGTCTGGGGCATTTTGCCCGCGATTGTAGGGGCCTGGTTATTTGTTTCCGAAGGGTTTTGCACATTGTAGTGGCAAGCGCTCCCATTTTAGTGTTTAGAGGAGAAGGCGTGGGTGCATGGAGTGGTGTTGGGTGGGGGCGTATGTTAAATGCTTCGGTTGAGGAACCCCTATGTGGTAGATGATGACTTATTTTTGTGTGGTCTATTGAAAGTGGAGATGGTATTGAAAGTGGAGATGGTATTCAAGAATATGAAAACATGAACCGCGTATATGATCACAGAGATTGGCACAAAACAGAGTAATAGTTGCTAGTAGGATACCAAATTTGCTGTGTAAAACAGAAATTAAAAGATAAACTGCAAGGCATACCTGAAATTTGGTCAAGGATTCGCTCAAGTATGGCCATGGTTCACTAACATCATTCTGCGTAGTTCTCCAGGACTCACCAAAATCCTTTTGATATTCATCCAATACCTTGGCAATATTTACTTCCGTCAAATTTGTCGGCCTACTCTCAACAGAACTGAATAATAACAGATAACTGTGACAAAGTATTACCTTGTTGAGAAGAGAAAATGCACTTCTTACAGGGTAATTGTCATCCATGAAAGCCAGCGCACAGAGCCCATCTTTGTTGTAAGAATGCACCTTATATTCTGCAAGGAGAAAACACAAAATTTTCAGCAACCAGAGGCCTTCTATCATAAATTTGCAGAGATCGTGAAGATGAATTCAAAAACCCTATTAGTATGCATGAGTTGCAAGCATGACACAAGCTTCTTAATATATCAAATTACTGCATCTTCTGATTAGCAATGATCATAACACAATTGAAGACCAAATGATTAGAGTTGTCTGTCAAGATTTGTTCAGAAAGACAGAAGGAGAGATCAGTGTATGTAATGCCTCTTTGGTTGGAGCAATTTATTCAACTGTTTCTCCATCAAGGCCTTAAATGTCGGTTTCGGTCACCATTTCGGTACTGACCAAAACAGAATTTCGATGGAATTTCGGTGGAATTTCGACCGAAATTTCGGTCATTTCGGCCATTTTTTGTACTAGGACCCCCATATTTCGGTCATTTCGGTCATTTCGGAAGAATTTCGATTTCGACTGGATATCGATATTCGACAGAAATTCGACCGAATTTCGCTGAAATTTGAGGCCATGTTCTCCATAACGGTGCTTGTTGTGCCAGATATGTATTTTCTTTTGAGTCAAAAAAGGGGGAACACGCTATGGTGTCCGCTCTATGTATATTAAAGGAGAGTGTGGAGAAAAACTTACAGGAGCGACAACTCAAGGAGAGTCCTGACGTGAAAAATTACATTTTTAAGGTAGAAATTTTGAACGTATGATAGGCCATCTTGGTAGATCTTTCTATATTGAAAGTGCCATGATACACGGGTGATATGGCAAATACTCTACAAGAGCTAGGGAACTCGATTTTCACCTTATGAAAAAGTCGATGCATATAGTGGATATACGATTTTTTTAAAAGGAAAAAGGACGACCACTGTATAGGTGTGTGCCCAAAAACTTCACCATTAATCAGATGTACGAATTATGGGTGGCTCAAAAAAGGCATTTCTTGCAACTTGCTCCAACAAAAGAGTGCCATATTAATCAAGTTCTTCCTTATCGAGTAGAGGTTTCGATCTCTATCATTGTTAGAGTCATTTTACAATAAAGTGGCTCATTTTCTCGGTGCTTTTTTTGAAAGAAAAAAGGGCCTCCACTGTATAGGTGTGTACCCAAAAAATTTCACCATTTATTCACCAAAAATAGACATGCCTATTACAGGTAAAACATCAAAAAAATACAAGCTCCAACTCTCAGCTAGCGCCTTAGCATGCACCACAAAATTTCACCATAAAAATGGTCATGCAAAAATATTACTCCATTTCTGACTAACCAAAGAACCCAAATCATTGGCACACATCTCGATCTCTCCTTCTTAGTGCCATTCCAACCCACCCCAATGGAATCCCAGAATCCAGACACGCCATCAATATGCACTAACTAATTCCCAAATAGATCCCGACCTACAAAGAACTCCCACACTTGAAGAAGAAGAGATCCGCATCCTCAGCATCTTTCCGACAACGAGAACATGCGAGGATCAGCAACCTGAACGAATCATACAAATCTGTCTCCAGTCAACAGCCTTCCTCTCCTAAACAACCACATAAAGACTTTCACATGCGTTGGAACTTTCCACCATCAAATCCTTTTGCAATCCACCACGCACCACCGATGTCAAAAGTCATTGAACCTTTCAAAGCCATGCACGTTCTTCCAACAGAAAATGTTCCATCACACAATCTCCAACAATCACGCCACACTATGGGCTCAAGCAAGCTATCAAGTTCCTCTAGCATCACCAACAGCTCCTCCAATCACAGAGCTGAGAGTTCAGATATAAAATGAGGGGGAAAATGCGCTCCCCAAACCTCTGCCACAGAACACTTCGAGTCGATAGTCAACGCCATCATACACATGAATCTCAAACTAAAAACCCCGCCCTCATCCCAATTGTCGGCCCGGAACCTAAAATATGTGGTCCCCAACAACTGGCCTCAAGAACAGGAGTATCTCATGCACCATGCCACAAGTCCTGTTAGAAAATAGGAATACGGAAGCGAAAATGATAAACAGAGTGTGAACTACAGAAAGATAAACATGGACTCAGAGATTTTACGTGGAACCCTACTCCCTAAGGAGCAGGATGAAACCACGGGAGAACGCTTCAGAAGGCTGATAGTCTATTGATTTTCTCTCTGGATACAATAGGTGTGGAAATCTATATAGAGCCCCCACTGAGTCTCCACATCCCACTGACACTAGATGTGAGACTAAACTCTGGATGAGGTAAATGGATCCTGGAGTGATCCATTTACCCATCTACAACTCAAGTGACGTATAACTCAAATACTCTAACACTCCCCCTCAAGCTAGAGCATGCAATGCTCAGCTTGGACAAACAGAAAGAAATCTCAACTCAGAATACATGACACTACAGACAATATCAACTCAATGCGCACAATTGTCGGCAGTTGTCGAGGACGTTGCTTCTCATGTCGTGCAGATGCGGAGGACGGACAGGCTGGAGTGTGAGTCAACTGAATCTCCTCGTCGGAGAGCATGTGCTCTGTACTACGCATGTCAGAGTCACTGCAACTTAAAATGAGTCTCTACACGGAGAACTCTGGCCCGCCACAACATGTGGACAACTGCTCCATCTCTGAAAAAGGTCGAACTGAAAAGCCATGGAGTCCAATCCTCGTCGGAGTCCACGGCCGCTGGAGAATGGAGTCTGAAGAAGTCTCCTCGTCGAAGAACTGGGTCTCTCCCATCTGACACAAAGAATGGGATCTCTACTCTGGAGTCCCTATGAAACCACATGAAAACCCCAGCCCACATGGCAAAGGGAATGGGTCTCTACTTTGGAGTCCCTATGGAACACGTGAAAACTCTGGCCAATTTGAAGTCTGACATCTGGAATAGACATGCAACTTTACATATATTCCCCTTTTCTCACATATTGGTCGAAATGAAGACATCAACCAAGTTGGGAGAAGACAAATGAAGATGGGGAGAAATAAAACAATAAGCCAATCTCGTTTTAGTTTTTTTCGGCTTTTCAACTCATCATTTTTTTGAATTTTTTTAACATGCCTCTTTTTTTTGAACTGTTCTCTTCTCTCTTTTTTCATTTTCAAGGCCCACTTAGGCCTAAAACAACTTGCCTCCTTTGTTTTAACGTCGGCACCTTTTTTTATTTGGGTCGTACCCATGTGGATATTTAGGGTTCCCAATCGTGGGAACCCTTTTCTCACACCGCCGGTGCCCAAAGGGTTCCCCGATGGGAACCCCTCTTTCCGTACTTGCGCATGTGTCTGGGGATTAGATGGAGCAGCGTAGAGGAGTCGTGCGATATGGAGGAGCCTGACTGCACCTGGATCTGCGTAAGGGTTGCGCGCCTTGTGAGGGCTTCGCCTCCTGAAGATGTGCGTGACGGCTGGGGCTCTCATGGGGTTGCTCCGCTAGGAGCTTGCCGCTGGAAGGTGCCACTGGAGGCAAGGGATCCGATGGCTGCGCGAGGCGCAGCTTGGATGGCTGCCGCCTGGAGGACCTGTTGAAGATGGTGTGGTCTTGGAGAGGGCGACAGTGCTCGAAGTAGACAGAGAGAAGCACCGCTTGGAGCGGGGATGCGACCTCCGTCTGGAGGTTATTGCCATGCGCAAACGGAGGGGATTCGATTTCGAGGGTGCTGGAAGGATGTATGCCTTTTTTATGCTGGAGATAAAGGCATCGGGCCATGGCACCGCCTGGAGTTGGGTCATGTATCGCGTGGACTCGCACCGCCTAGAGATGGAAATCGAGAGTAGCAGTTGGAGATTCGCCTAAAGACATTGTAGGCTTCTGGTGGGAGTTCTTGCTGCATAGGAAATCAGATCTAGGGTTTCCAAAAGAAACGTGAATAGATGCATCTCAAAGATGAATCAGATTTTGTTACGCCCATTGGTGATGGATGTGTCCTGGAAACCGATTGTACACAACAGAAACTGAAGCCCTGAACTTTCATGTTGATCGAAACATCAGAACTTGGACATGAATTAGGGTTTAGAAAAACCCTCAAATCTTTGTCGTAGATGATCTACAGAACGCGCGAAAATCAATGACGCCTTCGTGTAGATTTAGGGTTTCTAGGAAAACCCTAGAAAAATGAATCTCTAATCTTGAACAAATCACGAACATAATAATCTTCAAGAACAAAAAATCGAATCTCGAACAAATAATGAAGAATAACTCCTCGAGAATCGATACCATATTAGAAAATAGGAATGCGAACGTGAAAATGATAAACCAAGGCCTTAAATGTCGGTTTCGGTCACCATTTCGGTATCGACCAAAACAGAATTTCGATGGAATTTCGGTGGAATTTCGACCGAAATTTCGGTCATTTCGGTTATTTTTTGTACTAGGACCCCTATATTTCGGTCATTTCGGTCGAATTTCGATTTCGACTGGATATCGATATTCGAAAGAAATTCGACCAAATTTCGCTGAAATTTGAGGCCATGTGATAAACAGGGCATATGAACTACAGAAAGATAAACATGGACTCAGAGATTTTACGTGGAACCCTACTCCCTAAGGAGCGGGATGAAACCACGGGAGAATGCCTCAGATGGCTGATAGTCTATTGCTTTTCTCTCTGGATACAATGTGTGTGGGGGTCTATATATAACCCGCACTGAGTCACCACATCCCACAGACGGTAGATGTGGGACTAAACTCTGGATGAGGTAAATGGATCCTGGAGTGATCCATTTACCCATCTACAACTCAAGTGACGCATAACTTAAATACTCCAACAAATCCCTCTCCAAAAGTAAGAGGGAGCATGCTCAAGTTCCCGAGACCATGCAAAGAAAACCCGGACCCACAGATTTTTCGGATAAGAGTACAAACTAAACTGCTAGAATCCCCACAAATTTGAGTGTTCCACTTACTGAGTAGGGGCTTTATTCATCTCCTCCAAGTTACGCTACGCACTCCAAGATCATCATCATCCTTTGAACAAGAGACTATCTTCCAGTCCACCAACGACATCTCGTTCGAACACCCAGACAACGACCAAAAAACCGTCTCATGATGCTCTCAACTCTCTTCCTTACCCCCACGGGCAAAAGCATAGATAACATGAAGAAAATAGGCATCACAGAGAGAACTGATCGCAACAACACCAACATGCCACCTCTAGTAAGCAAATAGATTTCCATCCGACCACTATATGCTCCATCTTCTCAAAATCACTAGTAACCAATCAGCCATAGCTTAGATAACATCAAGAAAATAAGGATCGCAGAGAGAATTGATCACAATAACATCAACCTGCCACCTCTAATAAGCAAATAAACTTCCAACCCACCAGTCTCTGCTCCATCTTCTCAATCATTGGTAACCAATCAACCATATGCATCTTCCCACCACCAAAGGCACTCCAAGGTAGCGCAATAGCATATCCTTATGTGGGGACCTCAACCAGCCAGCGCATGAACTGATCTCCTCCAAGTCAAAAGGGACAAACTTTGACGTGTCCTTGTTAAGTCTCAAACCAGTCACATCATCGAAGATGTCTAGGACCACTGATAAACCTCTGCACCTCTTTGAACCTCCTTTCGCAAAAGGATCATGTTGTCCGCATACTGAAGAATAGGAAATGAAATCTCCTCCTTAAGAGTAACCGCAGCAGAATGCTCCATTCACCACTAGTTTTTAAGGGACTAGATATCTTCGCAATGACCAATAGTTCAACAGTTCCAAGTACGCTATGCTTGGAGGAAGGAGGAGATGATGAGCAAGCATAGAAAGAAGAGGTTTGAAGGCATGTCGGTAGCATATGGTGATAGGGTTGACTTGTTTTCACAATGTCATATTTGAGTAGTGATCTTCCAGTCAAGCTAGGACTTAATCTCATCTGATGGAACTCGTATCTTCAATTAGTGAGGAGTTTCAGCAGTTCATTCTTTGCTTTCTTTTATAGATCCAGCGAGTCTCGGATATGAATGACGAACCTCATCAAGGAAACTACTACGAGGTACGATCAACCATATGCCTAATACTCGCGTAATCTTGAAGAACAAATTGGGAAAAGTTCCCAAGTATATGGTGCCATCATAAAAAAATGTTAATTCCACTATTAATGCGACTTGTATGACAAGTCTTATTTTTTTATCGGATAAGATCTGACTCTCACGCTTCCCTGATGCGTGAGGCACAATCTTCTCCCTTCACTTTAATCCTCAAACAACCGTTAATAAAATAAAGATTCTCTCTAATTGAACATGTCCTCAAAAGACTTTAATCTGAGAGTCAACATTTGTGCTTGCTTTATGTCTTTCATACAATATAAAATTATAAAGCTTCATGAAGGACTTTATCGAAATTTGAAGTCAGCAGATATAACAATTGTCTGCAGTTGTGTAACTGTTGTTGTTAGAACCAAGCTACCGATGTAAGTTCGATGTGTCGAGAGTTTGTTAATCTCTAACAATAACTTGTCATGGTAGTTACTAGGTTAGCCACGTCGGTCTCCCTCAAATTGATAGCGGTTTAGGAACCGCAAAGGAAGATGTGTATAAATAAGACCCCGAAGAGCTAGTTCTCACCTTCGCCTCTCGTCTCCTCAACAACACTTGCCTCTCGCCTCCACGCCCTTCGACGAGCCTCCTACCCCTACATCTGCCCTTCGACGAGCATCCTCCTCCCGTGTGGGTGTCCGACGAGTCTCCACCTCCACCCCATTGATGATTCTAATTAGGTGGTTTATACATTTAGTTTTATATTTCAATCTGTGGATTTAGTTATTTCTAGGTCTTTACTGCGGGGACTTTGTCTATTATGTTTAGGTGATTTAGTATCGTCTATATCATTTTGTTGCTTTGCCTATTTGTTTATACATTATGCCTTAGTATGCTATTTATACATTTAGTTTTTTATGTGTTTGTTTATATGTGGGTGGCTGGTAAGTTTGGTGTTCACTGATGGGTGGGAGGCTGCTTGTGGACGGTCGTGGTGCTTTAGGTTATCCGACGGTTGTAGGTGGCTTTGGTGATTTGTTATGTTGTTAAGTGGGTTGTAGGTGGTTGTGGTGTGAGTGGTTAATGGTAGGATGTGGTATGGGTAGTTGATGGGTGAGGGTATGGTATTCTATGATGGGGGATGGGGGGGTGCTGATGGTTGTAGTTTATGTGATTGGGGGATGATGGTTGTCATGGATGGAGTTGGCTCGCGGGTGGTTTTTTGTGATTGGGTCTACTGTGAAGGGGAGTGGTTGATGGTTGCAGGGTGGTCATGCGACTGTGTGGAGGATGTGGGTAGGTCTATGCGGTTGTAGGGGTATTATATACCCTTAAGCTAGGGCTATAGTGGACTGTGAGAGTTGTGGGGTTGGGGCTGTGGGGTTGTGGATGAGGGTTGTGGTGGGCTATGAGGGCCTTGGGGTGGTGTTGTGGGTGTGGGGTTGTGGATGAGGGTTGTAGTGGGTTGTGAAGGCCATGGGTGTGGAGCCATTGACATGGGGTTGTGTTGAGGGCTTATGCGGGTGTGGTTGTGGGTGTAATTGAGGTGTTGTGAAGGTGGGGCTATACTAGTGGGGTTGTTGTCCAGGTGAAGGTGCGGGTGCAGATATAGATACGATGTTAGATCATATATGCATTAATCATGATCGTAACTTTATGGGTGGAAACGGTAAGGTGTGATGCTCTCATTATTATGATGTGTGAAATTCTGATAGTCAGTGAGTGGGTCAGCTTTTACCTGTAAATTTGTGATTGCACCTATCTACAAAGGAATTTAGGATATGCATTCTAAATTTCACTCTTATTAATAGTGAAATTTATGAATGCAACTTTACGTGTAAATATTCCAAAGGCACATTGTTCGCATTGCCAACACACTAGTTTTCAGTGTTGGACTATATTCTCTGTAGTGTTTACCGACAAAACATCAGCCACAAGAATAAAAAGTAAGGGGGCTAGAGGGCAACCCTGACAAACCATGCGATGTGGCTAGAAATAACCCCCCTTCGGTTGTCCATTCACAAGAACATCGCAAAAAATGGATGCGATACATCTCTTCATCCACATGAGGCCCAAAGGAAGCACCAATCTGCATTGTCATAAGCTTTTGAAAAATCAACCTTCCACAAAACTCCCTTAACTTTTATCCTCCGCCATTCTGCCATTATCTCAGATGCCATAACCGTGTTGTCCATGAGTTGCATGTCATGCAAGAACGCACTCCGAATTGGAGAAATGATCGTGCTCAACACCACCCTCAAACGATTTGCCAACACTTTTGCCACAAGTAAATAAATCGCATTAGAAAGAGCAATAGGACGGTAATCCTCTACCCTTGTGACAATGTCCTTTTTAGGAAGCAAAAAATAAACGATCGGTTGAGACTATCAAAGCTAAAATTCCCCTCTGCAAACTCCGACACCAAACAAATCAACTTCCTCAGCAACTAGATCCTAGTACAACCCGAAAGACCTTGTCAATAACTCAGCGTCAAGATCAGTGATGTGACTCACCCCCAGCCCCAACCACTTTGATCCACAATGTGGCATGCGCTTGCTCATGCTTCTGAAATAACCTGTCAACGCCCTCGCAACCTCCACCTCACCATTAAACTTCTCGTCCTTAACCTTGGTCGAATGAATAAAAGTTCTCCTTCTACTATTTGCCACCGCATGAAAGAATCCAGTATTTGCATCCCCCTCCTTCAGCTACTTCTGATGTGACCTCTGTCTCCATTCCTATCCACATTCTTAAAGTTCTCGAGAGAGAAACTTAATACAATATCAAGCCAGGTGTTCTCCCATGGTTTCATCCTGATCCTTAGGGAGTAGGGTTCCATGTAAAACTCTGACTCTGAGTGTTCTTATTTTTATTGTACATGCTTTGAGTCACTTCCGCGTTGCTTATTTTCGCATTCGTCACCTACTGAGAAGCCGCTAAAAACCCTCTAAAAATTAAAGAACAGATAGAGCCTCCAGTGACTAGTAGCTAATAGCAAGTAGAAACCTAAGAAGCAAGTGATGTTATTAAATCAAGCGGAAAGCAGTAGGTTTGTTTGTGCAGTTTGCAATCTTTCATGTCTCTTGTTATTAAAGTATACCACACAATTAACTTGATATTAAGGTATACCACACAATTGGCCTTCTTATTGTTGATGTCTATTAATAGATAGGACTACAACAAGTGCATTGAGACCCTTTTAACAACTTTTTAGAGAGTTCTTCCTGACATGTAACTTCAACAAGGGAGAATATCTGCTATTGGAGGAGGAGGAGGTGTCTGCGAGATGCGAGCACTTTCGCGTCCTCATGGAGGCGGACGAGAGGCATGAATGTGAGTAGAGATAGTGGTCGCAATGAAAGTGATTGAAGGAGTGGGATGCAAATACGTGTTTCTTTCATGCGATGATAAGTGATCACAAACGACGGAACCTAATCTACTCGATCGAGGTGGACAGCGAGGAGTTTGTTGGTGATTCTCACATTAGTGATGCAATGAGAAGGCATTACATGGAGATTACTAGGCATGGACCTAGCAATGGGGTGAGGTGATTGGAAAGGAATATTCCGTGTTTGACTGACATGTAGTCTGAGGAGCTAGTGAGATCGTTCCTGTTGTCCGAGCTCAAGCGGGCAGTCGTTGATCTAAATGAGGATGGAGCCGAATGGTTTCTTGGTTCTCTTTTTTCAGGAGTTTTGGGACTTGGTTGGCCAAGAGGTGCTAGGGTGTTGGAGGAACTATGGAAGTAGAATGGTGGATTCGAAAGGTTGAACCGTTCTCTTCTCCTTCTTCCTAAGGACACAGTAAGGTGTGTGGAGGATTTGCGCCCTATTGCATTGTCAAATGCCATTTATTTGAGTATGGCATACGTATTGGCCAACAAACTATGCAAGGTGCTTGGTTTCATAGCCTCAAATTTCAGCGAAATTCGAGCGAATTTCTGTCGAATATCGATATCCGGTCGAAATCGAAATTCGACTGAAATGACCGAAATATGGGGGTGCTAGTACAAAAAATGACCGAAATGACCGAAATTTCGGTCGAAATTCCATCGAAATTCTGCTTTGGTCAATACCGAAATGGTGACTGAAACCGACATTTAAGGCCTTGCTTGGTTTTATTTCAGATCCCTCATGTACTTGTGCGTTCATCACTAGTCATTACATGATGGATGGGTTGTACATGCATCAGAAATTGTTGCGGAATGGCGTGGTAAGAAGACCAAGGGGCTCCTTTGGAATGTAGATTTTTGAAAGCATATGATTGTGATTACTGACGATTCACATGGTTATCCTTGCATCTTAGGGGATCTCTGAGTGAGGATTGGCTGGATAAAAGATGCATGGCTACCCCATCTTATGTAGTGTTAGCATATGGTAGACAGGATGGAGGGTTCTTTCAACCGCAATGTAGTGTTAAGCAAGGGTGCCCTTTGATGCCTTTACTTTTTGTGGTGATGGCAGATGCATTGGACATGGTGGTGAAGGCTAGTGAGGGTAGATTTCATGTAAGTTTCCGCATAAGGGTGATTTCAATTCACATTCATCAGTACGAAGATGATACTATTTTCTTTTTAGAGGGGGTGTTAAAACTACGAATGGGGTGGCAACCGTGCTGGAGCTTTTTGGGTTAGTATCGGGTCTGAAGATTAATTATGCAAAGTTTGCTTTTGTGGCTTTTGACATGGGAGAGAAGGAGGTGGTGGCGTCATGTGAGAGTGCTTTGCAAACGCAACGGGGGGCTCTCCTTATCAGTTATCGTAAGTTGCCTCCACTGGGCAGTAGGTTGCGACATTCAGATTGGATGCCTCTCATTGAGAAGATGGAGAAGAAGTTGGCGAGCTGACATGTTTTGTCTACCAAGAGGTGGGCGCCTTATGCTATTGAAGGTGGTTATGTCGTACATTCTTGTTTTCTTCCTTTCTACTCGCCTATTGCATGCTAGGGTAAAAGGGAGATTGCAGGCACTTATGAAGCGGTTCTTATGAATGTCTTCTGGGGAGAGATAGGAGATGTTTTTGGTGAGGTGGAAAACGTTGATGCTGCAAAGGAGGATGGTGGGCCGGGATACGTAGTCTGGATGCGACGAATCATGCTTTTCTAGCAAAGTGGGTGACCCGAATTTGGGGAGGGTCTGATTTGCTCTCAAGAGTTTGCGTTAAATCTATGGGATATCCCTTGATCCATTTGCGCTAGCTGATGGTGTACCTTTACCTTTCAATTTCTGAAAGGGGATTTGCTATGTGCTTCCGCACATGATGCCACTAATGGAACCTATCTTGGGGGATGGATTTGGCTTCAGATTTTGGAAAGATGACTGGACTGGACTAAAGCCTTTGCGAGTTTATCTTCTGTGCCTCTATGTGTAGGTAACTAACATTAAGGTCTCCATTAGAGCTTGTTGGGTTGGTGGTAGCTAGATGCCTCTTTTCGTACGTAGTTGTCAGATCAGCAATTCAAGGACTTATCGTTGTTGATGGAGGCATTACCAGTTGATATGAGGATGGGTGGCCCTATGGACCATTGGTCATGGTTAGATGGGCATGGTCGGATGGACCATTGGTCATGGCCCTATGGATCATTAGTCATGGTCAGATGGGCATTTCATTTGTGGAAGGTTTATGTGGCTTTCAAACGTTCTAAGGTTTTGGATCATATGTTGGTAACAGATCGGTTTAGCGACTTGTGGAGTTGGAAGGTGCCTTTATGCGTCAAGATATTTGTTTGGTTGTTGAGGAGGAATCATCTTATGACTGGTGATAGACGAGTTCAGTTCTTTCATGTGTAATGGCACTTGTGAGCGTTGTTCGGCAAAGAAGAAAGTGTTGTGCATCTATTTTTGTGCTGCCATGTTGCTAAGGAGGTGTGGGTTGTGGCCATGGTGGAAAGGATATCGATGGAAGCCTAGAATGAACTCTAGGAGTCCCTTGACGCTTTTGTACATGATAGTTCTACGACCAAAGTGTGGGTGGGGGCTATCTTGTAGTCTATCTGACTTGCAGGGGATAGGTCTATCTTAGGGGGGACAAATGCATATGGAAAATGTGATTGAATATACTAAGAGCTTAAAGAAATATTTGGTCTTTGTAATTCTTCTTATGTTACTGTGAATATATAGAAGTTACAATAGATGTCTTCTCAACATCATACACTCTTTTCCCTCAAAAAAGGGAGAATATCTACATCAAAGAAGCATCATCTAAGTGCTTATCAGCCTCACTCCTGATCAACACCTCAACCTCTACTAATTTTAGACTCCGAAGAGGATCTCGTAATTACAGAATGACACAAAAAACAACATTAGCAAGAAAAATATTATTCAACTTAAGAGACCTTTTAAATCCCCAAAGAAGTGCTTATTCAGAAATTCCAACGTTTGTATATCAAAGCTCCAAACTCTTCAGTCGTAAATAAATTTCAGCCAAATGTGAGTCTTCATGTGACAACAGCAAGACCTTAGTAAAAAATTAACCTTCATGCTGGACAGACTGGCGCTGTGCTGGTGCTGTCCTCTTGGCAATAGTTCGCGCCACAAAAAGGATAAATTCCCTAGCTGCACCACGCTGGAAATAACCAAAATGGCTGACATCAGTAGCATTGGCAAGGACAACTGGCTCTGAAGGGACTGAAGATGATGAATCACTGGTTTCAACTTGTTTCAAAATGAGAATGGCTGTTATCTTCATCTGAAAATTCCACCAGGAGCAACATGATTCACAGACAAGAAAGAATTTAGTAAAAAAGTCTGAATTTGCAGGCAGTGATTCAAAAGGGTGATATACTTTACCTCTAGATAATATTTTTGGTATTTATCAGTAAAACCACCTAATGCTCAAAATCTTCTTACCAAGAGTACACCCTTATCCCTAAAAAGAGTTTTGAGGCATCTAAGACACTGAAATAAATCATTTTCAAAGATCAGTTTCCCAACCTCCTAGCTTCCGGGCTCAAGGGGAGTGTCGGATTGTAGGTTTAATAACGAAGTCATCTATGAGCTTAAACAAAACCCTCAAGCATGGTTTCAAAAATTATTAGAGGCCCTAGAAATCTTGGGTCTCTCTAAGCCATCATTAGATCATTCCTTATTCGTGCAAACGGACGGAGAAGGGATTATGGCAATTCTAGTTTATGTGGATTACATCATCCTTTCAGGAGATAACTACAAAGTCATTACAGTCTTACAGAAGAAAAAAGTAACTAGTTGAACAACTTGTGATCAAAATATGAATCCGTGAGATGCTTTCTTTCGATTGAAATAGTAATGCCAGGTAGAGCTTGGTTATGTCCCCCTAGAAATATGCTAACGATCTACATCTATAGGAAATTCAAGTGTTGGAATCCAAGCCAATTCAGATGCCTATCTATCCCAATGCATGCATATATGAACCAGGAACGATTGAAGATACAGGTCGCTTTAGACGATTAAATGCCAAACTACTACATCTATATATCACACGACCAAACAAATCGCTTGCAATCGGTAAGCTGAGTCAAATTCATGGATTCTTCAACCTCAACTCACTTTGATGCATGATGGTTTGAAGACATATCAAATCCTCTTTAAGGAAAAGTTTTCTACTCACAAAAGGTTTTGATCTCCATAGCCTATTATGATGCAGACTAAATTGGATGTATGCTGGATAGAAAATCAGCTACAAGTTACATCGTGGTAGGGGACTGGGTAACCTGAATGAGAAACAAATAAGTGTATTACGCTCAAGTGCTAAGAGTTAATACAGAGCTATGGATCATACATAACTAGTATGTATTTGATCCATATTCACAGATCTTCGTGTCACTCCCATCAATATTGTGGAGCTGAGGTACGATAATCGAGCAATAACGAATACGACCAACAGCCTGTGTTTCATGAACACACTAAGCACATGGAAGTTGACTACGACTACACTAAAGACCTAATACAAAGAGGGTTGTTACATATTAGTGTACCTTCTATAGATCAGATTGTCAATGTGTTTAACAAACGACTCACTCATACACAAATTCAAAAATGCTGCAACAAACTGAGCATAATTGATATATTTGCTCCAGTCTGAAGGGGAGTTTCGAATAATGGTATGTTCCACCAATCAGGGGCATACTAGTCTTTTGACTAGTGTGATGACTCTCTACGTAACTATAACCCTACACTTCCACCTATTCAAGAAGCCCTAGCATAGCGTAACGAAGTCAATCCATTACCCCATCTCTTTCTACTTGTACAGAGGATGCAATATTCTAGATTATGCTACTTTACCAAAGTAGCTTATGGTTAACGAGCATATGAGGGGCGTACAGTTAGCCCGGTGGATGCATAAGCTCACATTTCTCACGGATAGCCCGGTGTCCGTCTAGAAGGCCACTAACCTATTCAAGTTCACAAAATGGAACTTCTAAGCTGTCAATCTCAAACAACTCGCACACACTGACATCCTACGAACACGAAATTGGATCCGCAATAAAAAAAACAAATGTGCAGCTTCGATTCATACACTGTTAATCGTCTACTCTAAACAAAGCCTTGCAACATATCAAATTGCATGTTTCACAAAGCGCACAGACATATCCATCAAAAGGTTATACATCAACTAAACCTAAATTGGTGGAATTTTGACAGCAATTGGAATGATAGCGCTGCGGAAGGCATCAAACTGGAAGCGAAATTGGATAAGAAAACATCGACACAGAAGAGAGATTATACCTTATCCTGCTGCGATTAATCAGGAGAAGATGATCGGAGCTCTGCGGACGCCTAAAACCCTAATTAGACGCACTGTGATAGAAGGGGAAGGGAGAAAAGAATAGAATTATGTTCGGATCTTACTGACCCGATTAGTGGCGAGAATCGGATTCCCGCGCTTTTCTTTCCTTCGAATCGGGTACGGCTGGCGTGTTTTCCATAATTGTGGGCATCTTGCATTCATAGTCCTGTATAATTTATGACTTACAGAACACGTAAACACGCCATTATCGTTTTCTGCTTTACTATCAACAGCACATGTTCCATGAGCATTAATATAAAAAGATATATGTGTTCAAGGGGAAAATGAAGCAGCCATCTTGGGGAGCTAACTTGGCTCTTCCGCTTCATTTTCTTATTTTTTATTTTATTTTTTAAAATACTTATGTGGAGAATTACTTCTCCTTGGCTAAATTTCTTATGAAAGGTCATTGTGTTCAGGTTGAGTCTCAACCTGCACATTCGTTATCCTTTCCACTTGATCTGAAATAGATCATGATGTGGAGGCAATATCATTGGTCAGATTCTAGATAATTCCAGCCTTCATAGTAAAGACATCTTCAAAGAAGGTAACGTCACGGAGTTCAACAATGGTGTTGACATTTATGCAAGGAATCTCAGATCAAATTACCAAGAACATGTTTGCATAGGTATTTTCAAATAACCTTAAAAGAATACATCAACAGTTTTAGGACCTTGCTTCTTTGTTTTATGTTTTGGGACTAACACCTTAAGGGAGACAACCCTACACTTTGAAATACCTTAAGCTTGATTTAATATTTCTCTAAAATTCAAAAGGACACTTTTCTATATGTCTTGGAGGGATCTTATCCAGAATATGGCAAGCTGTATTCAAGGCATCTCCCCACATATAGGATGGAAGTTCAGAACTATGTAGGGTAGCATTAATCATGTCAGTTAAGGTTCTATTTTTCGTTATGCTATCCCATTTGATTAGGGTGAAGATGGAACTGTAACTTCATGAACTATGCCAAACAGCTTGCATTATTCATCAAACAAGTCAGAAGTATATTAACCTCCTCTAGCTAACTAAGATATTTAAGCACTTTCATGTTTGTGTCTTAGCCTCATTCTTAAAGATAAGAAATTTCTCTACGGCTTAATCATTGATTTTCATTATATACACACAACAACATCTACTACCATCATATTTAAAGGTGATAAAGTATTTCTTATTGTCTCTGGTCAACACACCATTAAAATCACATATATTTGTGTCCACTAGATCCAAAATCTCATTATCTATAGAAACAGATTGAAAAGACTTCCTAAGTGTCTTTCTTGCACAAAATCTCACATTTCTTAGTTTTATCAATAGTATATCTAGGGATCAACTATAAATTCATCATTCTTTTAATTGAACATTCAAAATTCACATTTCTTAGTTTTATCAATATTATGTTTAGGGATCACATTCTTTAAGTCCACATATCTTAATCTACCATGCCATAGATTACAAAATCTTAAATTATTAACAACATGAGACACAGAATTGGAACAATCAAAATTCAAAACATTTATCAAATCAATGTTTACCGAATCACATCTAATTCTAAACGAGAAATCAAAATCTATCAAATAGCCTTTTTCCATAAAAATATCATGTCTCAGAATAACAACTTTATTACCTTTAAAATTCAATTCAAAACCATTTCTAACTAAGATAGAGTCAGATAAAATATTCTTCTTCGCGTCGGGGATATGTAGCACCATGTGCAAAGTCCAAACATGTATAGAGGAGAACCTCAAGTTGACTTGTCCTGACCCTACCACCCTAGCCGCATAATCACTCCCCATCTTCATAGTTCCACTACTGCATGTCCGATAAGAAGAAAACAAGGTTCTCTCAGATAGATATGTACATTTGGATCATGGATATGGTAAGTTCAAGTTTTACAAAGACATATCCCTCGCTAGCCCCAAATCCCACAATGATCATGTTCACTTGAGGACTCCCATCTATAGTTTTTGGTTGAGACTTTAAGAATGATTGGTCCTTCTTCCAATGGCCAACATGATTACAGTGCTAGTAGTGTTTATTCTTTGCATTTTTTTTGAATTTACTCTTTGGTTTTATTTTATTGTTGTTACCTTCCTTTCCTATTTTCTCTTTACCTTTTGAGGTTATGAAAGTTACCTTAGCCTGAACATCAACAGGACTACAAGTTTTTACTTCGTGTGTTCTTCCTCTGTAGCGATTGCCATCATCAAGTCATACATAGAAATCTTCCCCTTCTGTGTTTCAGGGTCATACCAAAGTCTTCCCGAGACTTGAGGAATTTTTCTATGATACGCATGCCTTGAAACTTCTCTGGAAATTTCATTTTAGCATCTTCTAATCCATAGAGTAGAAGTAAAAACTCGTGTGCTTATTCAAAAACTGACTTCCTTTCGGTCATGGAAAACTTCAAGAACTTTGCGATAAAATATTTCTTTATACTGAGATCACCAATGTTATACTTCCTATTTGGTTCGTCTCATAGTTCCTTTGCAGTCTGCATGGACGGACAGTACATGTCAAACAACATGTTAGACAGAGCCATCAAGATGCAACTATGAGATATACGGTCACGTTCCTTCCACACGGATTGTGTCTTTTGGCTATCGGGTGAGGGGTTTTCCTTTTCCGCTATAAGGCATTCAGTTTCAAGCATCTAAATCAATCCTATGGTGGTTAACCAGATTTTTCATGTGTTGTTGCCAACGCTTAAAATTTTGACTACTGGATTTTTTTAGGCATCCCGGTCATATCCACCCTCTATTTAAACATAGTATCTGACATAGTTATAAATATGATTCCGGATATCTTCCCTAATATTGTCGATAATAAGATCAATAAGGCAGATATTAAACAATAATCATCGAATTAACATGATCATTTAAATAGCATCACAGATTAGCAAATAGATAATCAACTCTTTTCGATTTATGATCCAATTACAATACGCAAACAGGAGCCGATTTATTATGTAGAACAATATATTATGGTGAGACATATGAAAGGTAAAGAAATAAACAAATTATCTTAAATAAAATAGTAAGTAGATTAATTTAGAGGTCACTGACATGCCAATGAAGGACTGTCCTTAAAAAGTATATCGTCGTCATAATATCGGTGCATAGGGTACTGACGATCCGTACCCAAGATACGACGGTATACGATCGTCGTTTGCACACACCGACGAGATTATCCTCGAGAGTATCTTAGAGAATTATAGCCAAGAAATGAAAAAGGCGCAGTTGTAGTAGAAGAACAAAGAGCAAGAGCGAGATACCTATTCTTGCGCAAATGAAAAAGGACATCTAGAGATAGGTATAAGTAGACCTAGTGTGCGACCTTTCATATTCCAAAAACACCCTCTCAACGGTTGCCTCTTGGTTTTCGAAACGACGGTTAAGTTCGAGTTGTTGGGTCGAATCGAATTCCCATAGCGGTTTAATCACAATTGATCCATAAGACTAATTTATTCGACTCGTAAAATGAAACCCATAGCTAAATTATCAAGATCTGAATTGACTCTCCTGAGCCAGAGCCGAAGACGGAGCGAAGGGGAGAGCTCACACACGTATTGTCCTTCATTCTTCCTCTCTACTATTGGTACACGAGCTTGGGGTGTGAACTCACCACCAAAATTTTAGAACTAATAGATATGGTAGTAAAAACTCCACCCAAACTCTCCTTTTTTCAAATTTAGGAATTCTCAACTTTCCCTCCGACACCATTTGGTTTCCTTATTGAAACCAATTTGTTAATCCAATATACTTGCATAGGTTTACCAAGATAAAACCTAATTATATTATTTTTGAATGCAACATTTATGTATTATTCTCCATTCGATTAACGAAGTAGGCGAGATACTAGATAGAAGTTAGTTATTTCTGTTGATTATTATTTTGTTTTGTGTTTTCATGCAATCTCGAACTTTTTCATGATACTGAAGTACGAGGAATAAAACGGAAAATTTTGCAATCATAGCAAATACAAATCAATGTTATTTAATGTTTTATTCCCATACATAGTTGCTATATTGGAAAGAATTTTATTGGGGTACATTAGAAATTAATTACTGAAGATGATGCTTGATATCAATCATGCATCTGAATGATGAGAATCGATGATCTTTTAAGTTCTGCATATACTAAACAAGCTGTGTGTGTATCATCAATTGATCATGAGCATCTGATCTTTTCAAAAGGGATGGCCATCTATTTAGTCCTAATCGCATAAGTATATATGAACTTGAAAAGCATGAGTGTATCATCAAAGTATACAACAACATGAAAAGAATATGTCAACAGAAGCATGAAGAGGAGAAAAACCCCATTGAAGTCTATAACTCTGTCAGAATCTGACTAGGCATAGAATACTAGCATCGTTAACTAAGTATATATCTACAATTTCCAACCCTAGTAGCCATCCCTAGAAAAAGTAATAGTATAAGTATATATTAGCAGCATGAAAGGCATGAGTTTTTATCAACAATAGCATGAACAAGCTAAAAGTCCAATTGAAATGGAATTTATGATAGTTTAGTTTAATTGGAAAAGTTTATATCGAAACAGAAGGCAAGCAGGCAACAAGTTGCGCTGCTAGCCCTTTTTGAATTGCAAAGCCAATCCTCCTAAATACTACATCCATAGATCTGGGTCCATCACATTACTGTTCATCACTTTTTGGATCCTCTTTAAAAGCTCAATAGCTTCCGGTGCTCGAAAGCCAAAGATGTCGAAACCAAAGGAGATGAAGGCATGTTGATTCTCTATGCAGGCTTTCTCATGTTTCACCACTTTTGCTAAAGAAGCTTTAAGGGTAGCCTGCCCTGCTGTGAAGGTCCCGCTCTTCAACCCCACCATCGGGGAAACTCCTGTCAAATCTACACAAGCATGTTTTCCACCTATCAACCCAAAAATCAAAATATCAGCAGGTCTAAGCGTGGATCTTCCCTCCTGTGGATCTGTTAAAAAGTTCACCGGTGCCTCTTTCTTAGTAGCAATACCCGCACGTTTGAGGACATCGAATAAAACATCTCTAACGAGATCGTGCATGTACTTAAACCCCGAGAGCTCCCTACAATGAATGGCATGATCACCAAAATTGTCCAAGCATGCCTTGCGACAGACTGGACAAATCTCATCAGCAGGAAATAACGGAATTATGAGACGATATTTGAGGATACTGCGGTACTCCACCGGTGACATGCGAAGTCCAAGTCCGTCTATAGGAAGGGTGAGGAGAAAATCTTGGGCATGAACAGCTTGAAGACACCGGAAGACTGCCTTTTGTCTCACGGACATGTTATATAGCACAAGTATCCATCAACATAAGTATAGCTCAACATGGAAAGCATAATAAGTATACAGTAGCATGAAATGCTTGATTTTAATGAAAAGTATCATCAACATGAAAGACATGCTTTTATCAACAGTAGCATGAAGAGCATAAAGTCCCCACTGAAAGCACAAGCAAACATCAACATAAGTATAAATCAACAAGGAAAGAATGATAAGTATACAGCAGCATGAACTGCATAATTATAATGAAAAACATGAGCACATGGTCCATTCCAAAGGTATCAACAGTTGACATAAGCAATGAAATCACTAACAACATGAAACATGAGAGAGAGCCAGCCCAAGCAGAAGTTTATTGAAAAGAACCTGGTATGAAAGGGCCCAACAATGTGGAACATGAAAAGCAAGAATATCTATTATTGTAAGTGTTTAACAACATGAAAAGCATAAGCATGTCAACAGTAGCATGAAGAGCATAAAAGCCCCATTGAAGACACAAGTATCCATCAACATAATTCTATCTCAACTTGAAAAGCATGATAAGGATATAATAACATGAAATGCTTGCTTTTATGAAAAGAATCGGCAGCTACTCTATCCTAAAGACATGTATAAATAGTGACCATAAGAAACTATATTATTGGCTGCATAAAACATGAGATTTCCGGCCCTAGCGTAAGTATATATTATGTCAAACATGGGTGTGTATCATTATAAGTATATAATAACAAGAAAGGCATATGTTTATTTTCAACAGTAGCATGAAGAGAATAAAAGCCACATCAAAAGCTACTATACAATAGCATGAAAGGCATATGCTTATATTAACAATAGGATGAAGAGCATAAAAGAACCACTAAAAGCATAAGTGTCCGTAGGATAAGTAGAAATTAACATGTATCATGATAAGTAGAAATCAACATGAAAATCATGATAAGTATATAATAGTATGAATTGCATAATTATAATGAAAAGCATGAGCATATGGTCTAGCCTAAATTATTGGCACTATGAGACATGAGATGTAAACACCTAAAAATCATCATCTTCGGATTATGCCATGTATGGATATTAGATCCAGTCTGGCAAACCCAACGGAATTTATTTCGTATGAATCGAAGGTCGTTTCGAATTGTTATTAATTTTGAAAGTAAAAGAGATTGACGTTGGTTAAGCCATCATTAGTTCTTAGGGTAAATTACAATTTGGATCTCCATTTATGGGTCCAATCCCATAATGGGTCCCGATCTTTAAATTGTAATGATTCGGGTCCCAGGGCCATTTAGGAAATGAAAATTTTGAGGTTCATGACGAATATGGCCTTGTCGGGAAGGGAATGGGGGTTGGGTTCCAACTTTTCAACAAGGGCATATTCGTCATCAACCCCAAAAAAATCATTATGTTAACGGTCCTGGGACCCGAGTCGTTACAATTTAAAGGTGGGGACCTATTCTAGGATCGGACCCATAGATGGGGACCCAAATTGTAATTTACCCTAGTTCTTAACTATCATTAGTACTAACAAATCTTGATTAAGATATAAAAGGTCATTAAAGCTCACTGATCATAGTTAAGAAATGTTAATCATGTGTTAGTAGATGTTAATTGCGGCTAAAATAATTAATTATGATCAACTCAATTAATCATGATTAGTGCTAATGAAGCATCATTAGCAGAACCATGAGCTTTATGATAAGCTTGGGCAAAATCATGGGTAAAAATCACAGGCTGTAAAGCATGGTATTGAAGGAAACCATGATTTTGGGCAAAACCATGGGCGAAAATCATGAATTCTAAGCCATGATATTCTGGGGTTGGGAGTATAAATACACCTCACCCCTTCATTCTCTACAACTTTCATTCCATTCACCACCACCCCCGAGGCTAGGGTTGAGAGATTGAGAGAAGGGGATGGAGGCAGGGAAGAAATGCTAGTGAGGCACTGTCTAGAAGAATTGGAGAAAGAGGATGGTGTGCTCTCCTAGACAGTTTCGAGTAGGAGGTAACTAGGTCTATCTTAATCTAGGATTTCAAGTTCTTTTCATTTCCCATGTTAGTATCGACATTAATGGAGAAATCTAAGCATAGTTCTGTTAAGGTGCGAGCGGTTATGCCATCAATGGACATGCTTTACTCAACCATGACATGAGACTAGTTGATTCTTCGTTGTATGCTAATAGTATTGGTATATGATGTAGAAACCCGAGTAATGCCTTAATTAGGTGCGGGCAGTTAGACCATCGGAGAACTTATGAGTCACCCACCATGATGCGAGGTGTATCAATTATGCATCATTCCTTATTTTGATTCTTATTTTCAAATATCTTTTTGTTCGAATATCATTTTATAAAAGGAAACTCTATCGAAATTTCTTTGGAATATCACCTTAAGTAAGGGGAAACTCTATTGAAATTGAGAGATCATGTTCTTCGTTTGTTCTTCGTATTCTTTGTGTTCTTTATTCATTATGTGTGTTCTTCATCGTCTTCTTCATGTTCTTGACTCATAAATGGAGACGAATCATTTCATGAGCTATTAAGCCCCTACTTTAATACAAGTTATGGTGTATATCGATGCCACTAGGAATCTACCAAGTTTATGTAACGGAATCATTCCTCTTCCTATTGGATTTTCAATTTAAATTGGATGAAATTATTGTATATTGTGTTCTGTATTATGAAGAACATTCGCATGCTTGTCATGATTTTCTCTAAAATAATTGCTAAAGTAGAGGTTGTGTAATGAATCATCATTGTAGCTGGTATGATTTATGTGCAATACAATACGAATATGAGGTGAAAATGATATGGATTAAGGTGGATCCAGTTACGATTTTATGCTATCTTTTACAATAAGTATGGATTGGAGTAGATATTACAAGTCAGGCATACTACTTGTAGGTATGTCAGAAAAACATCTGTATGGTAGGCCAAACCTAGATAGTACATTGTTGCATGGATATGTTGAGCTCACATAATAAATTATTTGCAACGTGTGGTCCTCTATTGCCATTAGATGGATTGAGTGACTGGAGATCTGGTAGTGTCATGTGTAGGTAGATGTGGTTTATGGTCGAAATAACATGTATTTATAGCCGTTAGTACATATGACTAAAGGTTAGCATGTGATTTTATGTAACATCCGGATCCGAATGAACTGAAGCTCCTGTCAAGAAAAGGATGTTGCAAGTAAGTTTGGATCTCCAAAGTGGAGATATTCAAAGGTACATAACTCTCTCCTCTTTGTTCTCATTAAAGTCAATGTTGAAGTTTCTAATTCAGTTTTTTTTATGTTGCAATCCATCAGGTATTTTATCTATTGTTGTATGTTAGATAAAGCCACAAAATCCTTCCAAACTTAAAGGATCAAAGGTACAATCTTTTCCCCTCTCTTGCTGCTTTCTATGCATGGTCTTTACACATTTTGATAGTAATAGGTTGCTTGAGTGTTGTATATTCTAGATATGCTATAACTGGGTTACCATATATTATAACATGTTGGGAACAAGGGTCTTGTGGTAATCTAAAGCAATGGAAATTTGACTCTATAATACTTGTGTATTGCATGTGGCAGAAGATAGATTGCACTTTCATCTAAATTCTAATTGTATATTCCTGGTTAATATGATGTGAATACATAAATAACATCTCAATACTAATAATAGAAGTATAAATGATTCCCAAGAACATTTAAACCATTGTGAGATATACATAAGGGTCGGTAAAGGCAGTGATATCATGTTCTGCACAAGGGTCATTGGAACTAGAGTTTAATGTAAGGATATACAACACTAATGAAGCCTATAAAGAAGGTCATCATACTTATCTCTTGAGATGGTATACATAGAATCATGATATCATCAACATCTCAAAAGACTGTTTGATGAGCTACAAGTTTATTATGCTTTAACCAACAACAATCTTCTCTATGGCCACTACATCTAGAAAAGTAAAATAATATGTGGCTCATCTCGATGTAAAACAATCACGGTTGTGGGCATGAGTGGACCTAATCTGTCCCTCCTAGAAGAAGCAACCATGACAGAGGTGGTCTCACCTTTCTTAGGTGTATGAAATAATATAGATAATATACTCAACTTAATATGTACCTCCTAACTAGAAGAAATCTTTGATGTGGTAATCCTTTGTGACAACACGACCTCATATGGAGATTCCAGATCCGGAAGAAAAAGATCAACAATCAATGGATATCTGAACAGTCCATGTGTTGCACATATACAAACATGTGTGTAAGAATTCAGCCTTTTAAAACTAGAATTCCTAGCATAGCAGTATTCAACTAAAGGTTGGGTATTCTGCTTCATTTTAAACATTAGACAAATCTGCATAATGCAAGCAAAATTCTTCTCTTCAGAGTATAGTCAACTTAAGAATCTGCCACATTTTTTATGGTTTTTGATGCACAATATCTATACCGCTGGAGCATATTCCATTTTATGACATAATCAGGAGATTATTTTCAAAGGAGCATATTCCATTTTATGACATAATCAGGAGATTATTTTCAATATTAAGTATTCTGAAATCTGTTAAATATATTGTTATCAACTTATTTGGATTCTTAATCTCGAGAACAATCACAGAAGGTCTATTTCAACCTATTGAAAATGACGAAAGATAAAGAATTTAACTATGATCCAGCTTAATGATATCAAGATCGCATAATTAACCCGACATATTTTTTTTAGCAAGGGTAGGAAGACACAAAGTAGCTAAAGGGGTATAACTCTTGGATGGGAGTTTGATACATCCAATTGAGAGGGTTTCTCAATATCTCTTAGTAATAGTGATAAAGAATCGAAAGATGCCTACGGTGGATAAGTAAATAATAATCTCAATATGTTAGCATTATTAGAATGACTTGAGATCTAGTGGAAGAGAAGATTCAGGGTGAAATTTTGCAGTGCCAGGAAGGATTGCATCGACCATCTTTTCATCTTTTGTTCATTGTATTAGGGTATTTTCATACAAGAGACTTATAAAAATTAGATCAAGAGTCTTGCCACTAAATTATGAGTTAAATAACAAAAGTAAAATTTCTACATTAAATTAAATTTTAAATTCAGTTCCAATAAACAACTTATGATCTCGTGGTTTGAAAAAGGAGTTCATTGAGATATTTTCATAAATCTAGATCAATAAGCAAGCCGCCAATTTATGAGATCATCTATGATCAATGACTGAAGATCTTTGTGATCAATCATTCAAAATCACTCAAGTATGAATAACTATTCAATATAATTATCAACAAGATACCTAGATCTGTAAAGTTGACTACATCAGAGTTCAAGAGAGGATGAGAAATTAAGTTAGTTATGATGATTCAATGATGACTAGTAATTAAAAGTGCCAGTCATGGTAACCTTTACGCCTGACTGTGCGAGGGGGCGGTGACCCTCAGCTGGGCGGAAGATTAGGAAGCCCAGTTAGGGCAGCGGCCGCTTCGTGCGCGGGTCTAGGATCCCAGTCTTTTTCTCGGTTTTTCGCGAGCGCTCGCAGTTTTTACGCCTCTCTGGGATCCACAGGTTTTCTTTTAAAGACCAGTTCTGCTGACCCTTGTTCTTTAGGGTACCTAGGCTGGAGGACCCTTGGTTTTAGTTTTTTGAGCTCGTAGCCCGTACCGGTCGGGCCGGTTTTTCTTTTAGAGTGACTTTTCTAGAGAGTCTCTCTCACCCGTCTCAGTGGCGTAGTTTTGGAGTAGACCTATCCCTCTATTGGACCGCCCTTCCAATTAGAGGGCGAGACGGAAGAGCCTCTTTTGTAGGCTACTTCACCGCTTGAGTTTTGTTTATTTTTCGCCAACAAACTTGGCGATGCTACATCTGAATCATCCATGTATACATCTGAATCCTCTATGGCTACATCTAAATCAGTTAGAGTTGAATCTGAAAATGATACATTTGAGATTGGATTGAGTCACAATTGAGTTGGCTAAAGTTGAATTACAGTTGAATTGGTTACATGGAAGCTTGGTTACAGTTGAGTTGGTTTCCGTTGAACTAGTTACTTTTCTACCAATAATTCCTGGCAAAGAGAAAAGACCATATCATGAAAATCATCCTTATCAGACTATCTACTAGGCTTGAGAAAATCAACAAGAAAAGAATCAAAATCCCATATCCATCATATACCCTTACTATGATCAATCCACAAGATTCTTAAACATCATTATAAGCATTAATAGAGATAATGATTATATCAGAGTCTCATCATTCATATTCTCAAGACCAGTCAAACTTGTATTATAATTAATAGAAAGGCAATGACTTAAATATGGATCACATGATATTGGTATATAAATGATTAATGTGGGTAATTAGTGTAGGATGAGTAGAATGGGGTTTTGCATACCAAACAGCTTGAAAGCCTGTTTCATTGCAAGTAGCTTTAAATTTTAATTGTTAAGGCCAAATTACTTGCTTTCTTTTGGAACCACTAAATTTCCTGTTATTTTTAATTAATTAAGATTTACTCAACATTTGTTGATGTTCTTTTCTCCTTATTCCATGGATTGCAGGCAAAATACCTGCACCGTTGTATTGGGAGAGTTGAATGTCAGTTTCTGAAGCAAAACATAGCAGGTATGTATGTTATAGTTTATTCAAGATATTTATGCTTTTATTTCTCTTCTGATAAAATTAGGATACATGTATATAATGCAATTTCTGTTGTTACATATAAACTGATATGGAAATTTATGCAATATAACTGTGACATATTGTAGTTATGTGGCTTACTGGTTAATTTGTGAATGTCATTAATAAAAAAAATTCCCTAATTTCCAATTCCCTAATGTGATTTCTAGAGAATATGATATTACGGATGATGTGTAAACGGGTTTCCCAGATCCGAGAAGGAGCGGGCCTCACAGTTTGGTATCAGAGCAGTGGTACCCTGCTACATACATTCGTAGTATTATAGTTCCAATCGCATTAGGTATTGGATAGCTACAGTTCTTTGACTTGTCGTGAATCTGAAAGGGAAATATGACATTCAAAATAAATGACCACAGATGTCACCAATTGTAATTTATTTCCATATTATATCCCAAGAAGAGAAAAAGCATAATAGAAATATCCGCGAACATCAACTATTGTAATTAAGGATATTGGTTCTTATACAGAACCGTGGCATCTAGTGCCGACCTTTCTCTCTTTTTAATTGATTCTGGAACGATGAATGATCTTTGAACTTCTAACTTCAGTAGGTAGAGGTGCAGATGCCCTAGATCATCCTTGTCACATTATGGGCCGTGTGGCTAGTTGATCATCATAAGACTAATAGTCTGATAGCTACCAATGTTGATTGGTGGACATGAGATGATAGCAGGCTGTCTGCTACTACGACTCAATAAGTTTGACCTAACTTTTGGTATGGATTGAATGCCAGATCATCATGTCATGAGTAATTATTTCATGAAGACGATTGTTTTCAGGATTCCAGACTTACCCGAGTCTACCTATAAAGGTACATTACATGACTCCAAAATGGAGTATATCTCAGTATTGAGAACTCAAAGACTTGTTGATTAGGGATGTGATTCATATCTAGCAATTGTCCGAGAGACGTCTGGTAGAGAGTCGATGACTCAGGACATTACGATAGTGTCAAATTACCCTAATGTGTTCGCTAATGATTTGTCAGGTTACCACCTGATAAAGAGTTCGAGTTCGAAATTACATGACTACGAGATATACAACCAATCTCGATAACTCTGTACCGCATGACACCAACCGAGTTGAGAAAGGTAAAGGTGCAACTACATGAGTTACTTGACTTAAGTTTCGGAAGGTCGAGCACTACACCTTGGAGTGCTCCCGTTCTTTTATCAGAAAGAAGGATGGATCAATGACATTAAGCATTGATTTCATACAACTGAACAAGAAACGATGAAGAATCATTATCCTCTGTCATACTTTGATGACTCGTTCAATCAGCTACATGGATCTTTGGTATTTTCAAAGATCGATCTCCGATATGGCTACCATTAACTGAGGATTCAAGAGTTGGATATTCGGAAGACAACATTCAAAAGCATAAGTAGCATGTTAAGCTGAACAAATGTGAGTTATGGTTATCCAAAACCTCATTCCTTGGACATGTCATTTCTGGAGCAGGTATGTCAGTTGACCCTATGAACATTGAGGAAGTTATGTCTTGGGAATATTCCAAGACAGTCACTCGAATTCGAAGCTTTCCTGAACTAGATAGTTATTATAGATGCTTCGTCTGTGGCTTTCCATGAGTCATTTTGACACAGATGAGAGTTCCTTTCATTGAACTTAAAGGACATTGAAAGAAAGATTAACAAATGCGCCCATTCTTGCACTTTCTTCAAACATTCAAGATTATACACTATATACAAATGCTTCAAATGAATGTTTAAGAGTGGTTCTGATGCAGCAAGGTTACATGATTGTTTATGCATCACGTCAATAGAGGCTGCATGAGCAGAATTACTCCATCCACGACTTGGAGTTGGTAACAGTTGTCCTCGTTTTGAAGATCTAGCACCACTATCCATATGAGGTGAATTTCGAGATTTTCAGAGATTAGAAGGACCTGAAGTACATATATGATCGGAAAGAGCTGAACATGAGACAACATCAGTAGTTTGAACTACTGAAGGATTTTGAATACACGATCTCTTAACCATCCCAGTAAAAAAAAGCAGTGAAAGATGTGCTTAACAGGAAAGCTCATGCACATGCGGCAAACTAGCTATATACGTGAGATATGCTCATAATTTTGACTAATTGGTATCCTCATAAGTGTGCGTCCATCTCTACTGTCGTACCTCCACGATAATAGTCTTGGGATTGCATAATAGAAGGACAAAGGGTATATCCTTGAATATGAAACAGATACATGCATGCCATCAATGAAAAATGTAATGATTTTATGTTGACTGACTATTTTGTGGAAGGTTGGCCGGTTAATTGTGCCAACAATGAGCAGTTGCGTGGAGATATTCTCGATAAGGCACACAATTCACGATTGTCTATTCTTCTTGGTATCACAAAGATGTACCAGGATCTAGGTCTACATTCTGGCAGGACGGAATGAAGCGAGATGCAACATGTCGTGTTAGCAAGTGTGTGATCTATCAGATGGTCAAGGCAGAACATAAGAGACCACCATGGTTGTTACAGTCTCTCCCCTTTTTCGAATAAAAGTGGAAGAACACTTCTATGGATTTTGTCACGGGACTAGTAAAGACAATAGGTGGTCACGATGCTATTGGGATGTTGTTGACAGATTGGCCAAGTCAGTCCATTTCATACATATCAACATGACCTACACTCCATCTAGGCTGGCTAGATTACATGTGCAAAAAAAATCAAAATTTATGATATACCACATGAGGTAGTGTCTGATGGAGACTCGAGGTTTATATCTCACTACTAGTACCGGCTTATGTCAACACCACAGACAGAGCTGAAGATGAGTTCTGCATACGATACTATGTGTTATTCAGATACTTGAGGATTTGCTATGTGCATGTATTCTAGAGTAGAAATGATCTTAGAAGGACCACCTGTCATTGGTAGAACTCCCGCACAACGACAGTCATTATTCCAGTATTGGTATGACATCATTCGAAGCCCTATACGGGCGGAGATGTCTCGCACCTCTCAGTTGGCGTAAGGTAGGTGAACATACATTTTACTCTGTAGATCTCTTTGGGAAGGGGCTACGAGAACTGTTGATCGATCTTGTAAGGGGAAGGCTTCTGATGACTCAGAGCTGCTAGAAGAGCTATGCAGACCGTCAGAAAAGAAATTTGGAGTTTCATGTAATCCGATCCTCTTCTCTTAATCGATTCAAATAATAACTTATCAATATTTAACTTAATCCTTCATATTAATGGAATTCCTGAAAACACAAGAAGGAGATTGAGTGTTTCTATGAGTATCTCCCATAAAGGGAGTACAGTGATTTAGTGCTCATAGCAAGTTGACACCACGATACGTTGGATTATTTGAAATTTTTAGTCGTATGTGTAAGGTGGTCTATCGAGTAACCCTTTCTCTACACCTATCGATTTAAGGAATTACAAGTACGACCTTCACCACGTCATCAGCTATGAGAACCTTGACGTGGAGTCAAATTTGATTTACAAAGAGAAGGTTAGTACAAATACTCGATAGCGTTGTGAAAAAAAAAAGAGCTTCGCAACAAAGAGATTCTTTAAATAAAGGTGTTATGTCACTGACATGATGTCAAAGAGGCAACATGGAAGACAAAAGTGGATATGCGGGCACGATGCCCACAACTCTTTCAGGTAATTATCAAAACAAGCCCATTTAATTATATATATTGAAAGAACACGGCTTGTTTTCCCTTTGAGGTTTTTATGAGTACAAAATTCTTTGAGGTTTTTATGGCCAGATAAGATCCAAACAAGACACAAATTGACCTTGACCCGAGTCTCGAGGACGAGACTCCCTTTGAGGTTTTTATATTTGTAACATCCGGATCCGAATGAACTGAAGCTCCTGTCAAGAAAAGGATGTTGCAAGCAAGTTTGGATCTCCAAAGTGGAGATATTCAAAGGTACATATCTCTCTCCTCTTTGTTCTCATTAAAGTCAATGTTGAAGTTTCTAATTCAGTTTTTTTATGTTGCTATCCATCAGGTATTTTATCTATTGTTGTATGTTAGATAAAGCCACAAAATCCTTCCAAACTTAAAGGATCAAAGGTACAATCTTTTCCCCTCTCTTGCTGCTTTCTATGCATGGTCTTTACACATTTTGATAGTAATAGGTTGCTTGAGTGTTGTATATTCTAGATATGCTATAACTGGGTTACCATATATTATAACATGTTGGGAACAAGGGTCTTGTGGTAATCTAAAGCAATGGAAATTTGACTCTATAATACTTGTGTATTGCATGTGGCAGAAGATAGCTTGCACTTTCATCTAAATTCTAATTGTATATTCCTGGTTAATATGATGTGAATACATAAATAACATCTCAATACTAATAATAGAAGTACAAATGATTCCCAAGAACATTTAAACCATTGTGAGATATACATGAGGGTCGGTAAAGGCAGTGATATCATGTTCTGCACAAGGGTCATTGGAACTAGAGTTTAATGTAAGGATATACAACACTAATGAAGCCTATAAAGAAGGTCATCATACTTATCTCTTGAGATGATATACATAGAATCATGATATCATCAATATCTCAAAAGACTGTTTGATGAGCTACAAGTTTATTATGCTTTAACCAGCAGCAATCTTCTCTATGGCCACTACATCTAGAAAAGTAAAATAATATGTGGCTCATCTCGATGTAAAACAATCACAGTTGTGGGCATGAGTGGACCTAATCTGTCCCTCCTAGAAGAAGCAATCATGGCAGAGGTGGTCTCACCTTTCTTAGGAGTATGAAATAATATAGATAATATACTCAACTTAATATGTACCTCCTAACTAGAAGAAATCTTTGATGTGGTAATCCTTTGTGACAACACGACCTCATATGGAGATTCCAAATCTGGAAGAAAAAGATCAACAATCAATGGATATCTGAACAGTCCATGTGTTGCACATATACAAACATGTGTGTAAGAATTTAGCCTTTTAAAACTAGAATTCCTAGCATAGTAGTATTCAACTAAAGGTTGGGTATTCTGCTTCATTTTAAACATTAGACAAATCTGCATAATGCAAGCAAAATTCTTCTCTTCAGAGTATAGTCAACTTAAGAATCTGCCACATTTTTTTATGGTTTTTGATGCACAATATCTATACCGCTGGAGCATATTCCATTTTATGACATAATCAGGAGATTATTTTCAAAGGAGCATATTCCATTTTATGACATAATCAGGAGATTATTTTCAATATTAAGTATTCTGAAATCTGTTAAATATATTGTTATCAACTTATTTGGATTCTTAATCTCGAGAACAATCACAGAAGGTCTATTTCAACCTATTGAAAATGACGAAAGATAAAGAATTTAACTATGATCCAGCTTAATGATATCAAGATCGCGTAATTAACCCGACATATTTTTTTAGCAAGGGTAGGAAGATACAAAGTAGCTAAAGGGGTATAACTCTTGGCTGGGAGTTTGATACATCCAATTGAGAGGGTTTCTCAATATCTCTTAGTAATAGTGATAAAGAATCGAAAGATGGCTACGGTGGATAAGTAAATAATAATCTCAATATGTTAGCATTATTAGAATGACTTGAGATCTAGTGGAAGAGAAGATTCAGGGTGAAATTTTGCAGTGCCAGGAAGGATTGCATCGACCATCTTTTCATCTTTTGTTCATTATATTAGGGTATTTTCATACAAGAGACTTATAAAAATTAGATCAAGAGTCTTGCCACTAAATTATGAGTTAAATAACAAAAGTAAAATTTCTACATTAAATTAAATTTTAAATTCAGTTCCAATAAACAACTTATGATCTCGTGGTTTGAAAAAGGAGTTCATTAAGATATTTTCATAAATCTAGATCAATAAGCAAGCCGCCAATTTATGAGATCATCTATGATCAATGACTGAAGATCTTTGTGATCAATCATTCAAAATCACTAAAGTATGAATCACTATTCAATATAATTATCAACAAGATACCTAGATCTGTAAAGTTGACTACATCAGAGTTCAAGAGAGGATGAGAAATTAAGTTAGTGATGATGATTCAATGATGACTAGTAATTAAAAGTGCCAGTCATGGTAACCTTTACGCCTGACTGTGCGAGGGGCGATGACCCTCGGCTGGGCGGAAGATTAGGAAGCCCAGTTAGGGCAGCGGCCGCTTCGTGCGCGGGTATAGGATCCCAGTCTTTTTCTCGGTTTTTCGCGAGCGCTCGCAGTTTTTACGCCTCTCTGGGATCCACAGGTTTTCTTTTAAAGACCAGTTCCGCTGACCCTTGTTCTTTAGGGTACCTAGGCTGGAGGACCCTTGGTTTTAGATTTTTGAGCTCGTTAGCCCGTACCGGTCGTGCCGGTTTTTCTTTTAGAGCGACTTTTCTAGAGAGTCTCTCTCACCCGTCTCAGTGGCGTAGTTTTGGAGTAGACCTATCCCTCTATTGGACCGCCCTTCCAATTAGAGGGCGAGACGGAAGAGCCTCTTTTGTAGGCTACTTCACCGCTTGAGTTTTGTTTATTTTTCGCCAACAAACTTGGCGATGCTACATCTGAATCATCCATGTATACATCTGAATCCTCTATGGCTACATCTAAATCAGTTAGAGTTGAATCTGAAAATGATACATTTGAGATTGGATTGAGTCACAATTGAGTTGGCTGAAGTTGAATTACAGTTGAATTGGTTACATGGAAGCTTGGTTACAGTTGAGTTGGTTTCCGTTGAACTAGTTACTTTTCTACCAATAATTCCTGGCAAAGAGAAAAGACCATATCATGAAAATCATCCTTATCAGACTATCTACTAGGCTTGAGAAAATCAACAAGAAAAGAATCAAAATCCCATATCCATCATATACCCTTACTATGATCAATCCACAAGATTCTTAAACATTATTATAAGCATTAATAGAGATAATGATATTATCAGAGTCTCATCATTCATATTCTCAAGACCAGTCAAACTTGTATTATAATCAATAGAAAGGCAATGACTTAAATATGGATCACATGATATTGGTATATAAATGATTAATGTGGGTAATTAGTGTAGGATGAGTAGAATGGGGTTTTGCATACCAAACAGCTTGAAAGCCTGTTTCATTACAAGTAGCTTTAAATTTTAATTGTTAAGGCCAAATTACTCGCTTTCTTTTGGAACCACTAAATTTCCTGTTATTTTTAATTAATTAAGATTTACTCAACATTTGTTGATGTTCTTTTCTCCTTATTCCATGGATTGCAGGCAAAATACCTGCACCGTTGTATTGGGAGAGTTGAATGTCAGTTTCTGAACCAAAACATAGCAGGTATGTATGTTATAGTTTGTTCAAGATATTTATGCTTTTATTTCTCTTCTGATAAAATTGGGATACATGTATATAATGCAATTTCTGTTGTTACATATAAACTGATATGGAAATTTATGCAATATAACTGTGACATACTGTAGTTCTGTGGCTTACTAGTTAATTTGTGAATGTCATTAATAAAAAAAATTCCCTAATTTCCAGTTCCCTAATGCGATTTCTAGAGAATATGATATTACGGACGATGTGTAAACGGGTTTCCCAGATCCGAGAAGGAGCGAGCCTCACATTTTAAGCTACAGGGATCTCAAGGATGGTGTGCTTCCTTGTTTGTCCTGTTGAGGGTTTGGAACCCTGGATAATAAAATAAAAAAGAAATTGTCGGGGTATTATTAGAGGATTTGTTGAGGTGATGTGCGATGGCGCAAGGTCATCATATCAAAGCAAACTCAAATATTGAAGTGTCCACATCTTCGAAGTCCATGAGAGGTGAGGTATATCACATACACTAATCCTCGATGTGGAATAAAAAGAATATATCTTAATATGATGAGAAGAAATAAAACTTTCTTGTATAATAAGTTTTGTTAAACTACACTACTTGTTTACTAATAATCACACTGCTAGTTTCTCTTATTCATTACTTAGCTCGTTAATCTTTATCCTATGATTTCTGGAAACCCAACAGGTGTCGACGAGCCATCGCAAGGACCTTAGTTAGTCAACCAATCAACCAACGATAGTAGCTTGTGAATGGAAAAATGTGAGATGCTTTATATGTAGCATTTTATTGTAGTATACTACTGAATACTAGTTGTCATTATTGGATAAAGCTATTGTTGAGTAACCAGATCTGATAAATGGGAAGATCCGATGACCCGAAACTAGGGTCATGACAGATTGGTATCATATCATGGTTACTCCCGTACCTTATTAAATAAATAATAAGTTATTAGTGGTATTAAGCAATTAAGGATATTTTAAGATCCTTTGATATTGATAACTAACTGCAAAAATATTACCATTTACAAATTAGTGTCTTTAATATGCATCATGCTACGTAGAATAACACTAATCAATTTCCTTGATTCATCTCAGGATCATGGCATATCAGGACTTGTGTAGGCAAATGACTACGATGATGGCAATGCTCCAAGAGTTGAGGCAAAAGCAGTAGGCATTAGAGCGAAGACTTGATGTCCATGCTGAGAGACCCAAGGCATATAGACCTCTAGATGTTAGGGTTGAGGGTTATGTTACCTTTCCCGAGGAAGAATCTAGTTACCATCCTTCCACTGAGTCTACTCCTACCATAGTTGAAGGAGCAATGGAGAAGTCTCTTCTTAGAGACAAAAAATTACTTCACAATTATCGAAAGGAAAAGATTCCACAACTCATTAACATAGAGGCACTTGTTGAGGCAGAATTATGGCTTGATGATGTTAGCAGGATTGTTGAGGATAATACATGCACCGGCAGACACTTTAGTGCATTTTGCTGACTACTCTCTAGCAGCCTATGCAAGACGATTGTGGAGAGCTATTTCTAAAAAACTAGTAGATTCTATGGGATACCTTTGAAGAAAGTTTCGAGCTCACCTCTACCCCTCATATTAGGATGAATTGAAGAGAAGGGAGTTGGCTTCTTTGATCCAAGGTTCCACGATTGTGCGATACTATCATATTCAGTTTATCGATCTACTATTTTATTCCCCAGCTTTAGAAGCTTCACCACAGGAGTCTCTTACCAAATTTGTTAGCGAACTTTAGAGATATCTTAAAGAGAAGTTTACATGTTTTAGAGCCACTACTGTAGATGAAGCAATGGATATTGCCTCTTGTGTTAAGATGGAAAGGGATGGAAGGCACCAAATAAGAAGCTTCCACTTTATTGGTGGACCATCCAAACACAAGGCGAATCATAATTGCAAAAATCATCGTTATTATCTAGTTGATTTGAGTATAGGGTCTTCGTAGACTTTGGGCCAGGAGCTATCAAGAAGAGGGGGTTTTTCTAGACCGCCACTATATCCTCGTGACTCAACAACATGAGCTACTACCTCTGTTTCTGGGTCTTTGGCTCAAACAAGACCACATACATGTTTATACTATCATCAACAAGGCCATCTTAAGAAAGATTGTCTACTATTTAAAAGATCTAAGTTCCAGTAAACCCCAACTAATAGTATGGCATCCGTACCAAGCACTGGAGCAACACATGGAGGAAGCAAGGGTAGAGGTCAAGGCTCACATAAATCGTTTCCTATGCAACAACCACCACAGAGAGTTCCAAGTTTTAGCTTGCCTATTCCTAATGGCCAACTTAATGCCATCATTGAAGAACAAACTTACAATTCAGGCACTGTCATACGAGGTACCGTTACTATCCTAGATCTTTCTATGCATGCCTTGTTTGATTCTAGTGCTTCGCATTCATTCACATCTTGACATCCATTGTCTACTTTGGGCAAGATTCAATAGACGTGCACAATTCTTATCTGATTAAGGGACCATGAGGACAACTATTTATAATTCAAGAGATCTTAGATGATTGTTTGGTATCGATTGCAAGACATCAGTTGCATGCTTATCTGCTACATATTGAAACAGATGATTTTGACATCATCCTTGGGATGGACTGATTGGAAAGTTATTATGCATGTCTTCACTATTTCTAGAAGACATAGGAACCTTTTGTCTTCCTAACTCTATAGAATTCCAGTTCAGCTCTAATGAGAAAGTGTTATATATCTCTACTCTAAAGGCACAATGACTTCATTACATAGGGGCCAAGGCTATTTAGCTTATGTGTATACCACCACAGAAACAAAGTGGATGGCAGAAGATGTGCATATAATATGTGAATTTCTTGATTTTTTTTCAGATGAGCTACCTAGATGACCGCCTTAGAGAAAGAGATTGAATTTAAAATCTCTCTTATATCAGATACTAAACCAATCTCCATTCCAACTATCGTATGGCACTAGCCGAGTCACATCAAGTAAAGGTGAAATTGTAGTAACTCCTGTATAAAGGGTTCATTCGTACTACTACTTCACAATGGGATGTTCCTGTGCTTTTTGTGCGAAAGTAAGATGATTCACTGCAACTATGCATTGACTATCGACAGTTAAATAAAAGGACAATAAAGAATCGATTCATTTACAATGAATACATGATCTCTTTTGTTAGTTGCAAGGTTCCACTGTATACTCAAAGATTTATCTAAGATCTAGATACCATCTGTTAAAAATTAAAGGCCCGGATATTTCTAAAACAACCTTTCATGCTAGATACAAACATCAAAGACACGAGTGTAACTATCCAACTCATGACCTTCAACTTACTACATTTTCCTTTACTTTAAAGACATGCAGACACTACCTTTATTGCATCACTTTTAAGATCTTCACCGATCACAAGAGTTTCGAATACTTATTTGATTAAAAAGAGCTAAACATGAGACATAGATGATGGCTAGAATTATTAAAGAACCATGATTGCACAATATCTTACCACTCGGGTAAGAGAAATATAGTAGCAGATACCCTCAATAAAAGAATTTATCCCAAGACATGTTGACAACAATCCAATGTTGGGGTGTGTTATCTGCATTAAGTGAATGGCTACCTTTCGACAGTGGTACAAATATAATAACCTTTCCTCATCGATATATGCCAAAGATTTGAGATAGAATACATAAATGTTAGGAAGATGATCCACTTTTAAAAAAAACTTAAGAGAAAAAGTAGAAAGAAACACAATTGAGAGATTTCAAATTCATGACGGTTTAATGCCTGACCGTCATAGAGTATATGTACCTGACATGCCTAAGTTAAAGAGAGATACCACACGAGAAGCATACTATTCAAGATTATCGATTCATCCAGAAATTACAAAGATGTATTATTGTCTATATTCATACTTTTGGTGCTCCGGAATGAAGAAGGATGTTGCCGAGTTTGTGACTCTTGCTTTATCTGTCAACATATAAAGGATTTTCATCAACGACCATCACGATTATTGCAGCCCCTTCTTATCCATGAATGGAAATGGGGAAATCATTTCCATAGACTTCATCACGTGTTTATCACCAATCACATGTGGTAAAGACAATATTTGGGTAGTAATAGATGATTGACCAATGTGACACATTTTATTGCAATCAACTTAATTACTACTCCATATCAACTTGTTGAACTATACATTACACACAAATACATCTTCATGGTATTCCGAAAGAGTTGGTTTTTAACCAAGATTCACGATTTACTTCATACTATTGAGATAATTTCATGAAAACTTTAGCCATACATCTTTCTTTGAGTATAGTATATCACCCTCAAACAGATAGCCAATGGAAAAGTACCATTGAAACGCTAAAAGATATGTTACAGGCATGTTGTCACAGCCCATATTCTGGGTCTTTAAATCCTCTCATTTATTGGATTTGGTTACTCAACAATAGCTTTATCCAATAACAACATCCAACATTCAAAAACAGGCCCCAATAAAAAGGCTATATAGAGAGCATCCCACATTTTCATTCCATACACAAAATGAGGCTTACATAGAAGACGTGTCTCACTATTTACCTATACATGTGCATCAAGTTGAAGTAAAAGAACTCAAAAGAGCTACTAACTACCTTAGACTAGAAGCTGTTATAGTTGGCTAACTAGTTAGCTGACTAAGGTCCTTACGATGGTTCACTAATACCTGTTGGTTTTCAGAAATCATAGGATAGAGATTATTGAGTGCTAAGAAACGAGAAAGAGAAAACAAATATGGTAAGTTAGCAAAACTAAGTATTCTAGAAAGAATTCAATTTATTCCCATCCATATTCCTTATATTTATGTTGGCGATTAATTAAGGTCAATTTCTCACCTCTCATGGACTCTGAAGTTGTGGATACTTCAGAATTGGAGATTGCATTGATCTGATGAGCTAATGCCACCGTACGTTACCTCAACCAATTCTCAAATACTACCCTAAGTCTTTCTTTTATTTCATTATTTAGGGTTCTAAACCATCAACTTGACAAAAAAGAATCATACCATACTCGAGGACCCGATAGGTTAAAACCACATGCTAACATTTAATGACATATACCAATGGCTTTAAATGCATGTTATCATGACCCAGCCGCTATTAAATCACATGTGCCTCCACATGGTATGAACGCATCTTCAGTCAATCAATCTGTCTAATGGCAGTCGAGTACATGATGTTGCAAATAATTTATTACACACGGTAAACATATCCGGACAATTGTGTACCACCTAGATATGGCATGCCAATATGGATGTTCTTCTAACAAACCTACATGTTGCATACCTCGCTTGTAGTATCTACTCCCTATCATCTTTATTGTAGAAGACAGTACAAAAATTATAACTGGATCCACTTTAAGCCGTATAAGTTTTCATTTAATATCGGTATAGTATTGCACGTAAATCATAGAAGCTATAAGAATAATTTATTACACCAAGTCTATTTTTATAATTATTTTAGATTAAATCATGAAGCAAGCATATAAACATTCTTTACAATAAATAACATAATAAATAGTACTTTTTTTCAGTTTAACTTGAAAATCCAACGATAAGAGGTAGGATTTCATTACCTGATTGTATAACTTCTCAGTGGAGTCAATCCACCTACATTCATATTCAACTAGGAGTTTATTAACGCCTGAAATGATTAAATTCCCTTTACAAGTTAAGAACACAAAGAACACATGAAGAACACGAAGAACGAATGAAGAATGTAAAGAACGTGAAGTACAAATGAAGAACGCGAAAAACATGAATTCTCTCAAAATTTTAATAGAGTTTACCCTTAGATAGGGTAATATTTTAAGGAAAATTTCAGCAAAGTATATCTTTACATCGAGTGATATTTCAAGAAAAATTTTGGTAGAGTTTTCCCTTATATCTAAAGAAACTTGAAAGAAAACATGAGTTTTCAAAGAAACGGATCTAAACATGAATTAAAAAATACACTCACCTCCTTCCCGAAGTCATCGAGGATAGGAGCGCTCCATCTTCCTTCTCATCTTCTTGCGGGGAGTGCTACACTAAATGCTAGCGCTTCTTTCATCCCTCCCAACCTTCTCTCAACCTCTCATCCCTATCCTTGGGGTAGTGTGGAATGGAAATTGTAGAGAATGAAGGGTTTGGGTGTATTTATAGGACTATGAGATGCCTACATGTCATCCAAATCGGTGCCCAATTAACAGGAACGATGAATCATTATTCGCCGCCTGCGCAATACGGTCCCAATCTATCGCCATGTCATCCCCAAAACCATGGGTTATTTAGCCCATTGTTTTGCCCAAACTTATTACGAAGCCCATGGTTTTCCTAATGATGCTTCATTAATGCTAATCATGATTAATTTATCTTAATTGTGATTATTACATGAATCTATGATTAATGTTTACTAATCATGATTAGTATCTTTAATCATTATTAGTCTCCTTAATCATGAATAATTCGTGTTAATGCCGATGATTAAGGGTTAATAATAGCTTAACCGACTTCATCATCTTTTACTTTTGAAATCTATAACAATTCAGAGCAGCCTCCGATTCAAACAAAAGAAGTCCCGTTAGATTCATCTCGTCTAGCCGGATCTAATATCCATGTATTCGGTAGGATCCAAAAGGTTGATTTTTAAGGCTTTACACATGTGCCCTAGAGTAGAAGGGATCGTGCACTAAGTACTTACCGCTTGCAGAATTCACCTATAATGATAGTTATCATGCTAGTAACAGCATGGCACCCTTTGAGACACTATATGGGCGTAGGTGTATCACTCCCTTGCATCAAAAATAGTTTGAAACAAAGATATTCTATGACTTAGATAGAATCAAGGAGACATGAGAAGATGTAGAACTTTCCCAATAAAGAGTAATAAATGCCCAGAGCCGATAGAAGAGTTATAGTGATATTAGATGAAGAGACCTCGAGTTTGAGCTGGGTGATTTCATCATGTTTAAGGTATCCCCTATGAAGGGGAGTACATATATTTAGCATGTGAGGAAAATTAGCACCTAGGTATGTGGGCCTCTTTGAAATTATCTAGTGGGTTGATAAGATTGCATATAAACTTGCACTTCCTCCCCATCTTTCTAAGAATACACAATGTATTTCACGTATCAAATATGAGGAAGTATGTTAGAGATCTAGGGCATGTTATAAGTTATGATTATCTAAAAGTTAAGCCAGGCTTATACCTCCATTTCAAGTCCTAAGGACAAGACTTCCTTTAAGGTTGTTATAATTGTAAAAACCTAAAAATCATTTTCTTTAGATTTTATCATGTATGGATATTAGATCCAATCCGACGAGACGAACCGAACAGAACTTATTTCGTATGAATCAGAGGTCGTTTTGAATTAATATGGATTTTGAAAGAAAAAGAGGTTGATGTCGGTTAAGCCTCATTAGCTCTTAATCACCATCATTAGTAATAACAAATCTTAATTAAAGATATAAATGGTCATTAAGATTATCAATCATGGTTATAGAATGTTAATTACATGTTAGTAGATGTTAATAATAGTTAAGAATAGCTAATCATGATCAGTGTCAATTAATCATGATTAACACTAATGAAGACATCACTAGTGAAACCATGGGCTTCGTGATAAGATTAAGCAAAACCACGGGCTGCAAAACCATGGTATTGAAGAAAACCATGATTTTAGACAAAACTATTTGCAAAGTATGGATTCTAAACCTTGATTTCTGATGAACGGGAAATTCGCCTCTTTAATAATGTGAAATTGTCGTAGTATAGGAGGCAAATTCGGTTCACAAAAACCACAGCCCTTTAAATGCTGTGGAGTATTTATACTTGACAAGTCTACCAAGGTCGAACGCAAGGACACAACTACTTAATCAATTTATCGAATTTTGATTCATGAAGCTCATGCGTGAATTAATCTCAATTTAGGACTACAAGATGCACTATACTAATTACCATGCAATGACATGACGTATGCATTTTTTTAGTTAATTTTTATGCAATTTAAAGTGATGAATGAGCAAATATGCAAGGTTATAGGTATGCTAAAGAAAAGATTACAAAGATACCCACAAAATATGAGCAACAAAATAGACATGGAAATCAGGATCGTATTAATCACAACATGAAGAATAGTCATCAAATCAAAGCAAGAACAAGGAGAGTAGGGTCCTCATTTATCACAAAAAATCACTTCATTTAAAACAGTGGCAAATGAGAAAATTAAACATGCTATGATGTAGAGGATAAAACAAGGATCAAAACGACACTAAAATAATGAAATTTGGACCTACGATGCTCAAGTTATGCTAAAAACAATGCAGGGGCATAATTGTAATAAAAATGCAAGAAAATAAAAGGATAAATATTGCATTTAGGTCCCTGAAAGGACCTAAATGAAAATAAAAAAAAGCGCCTGGGCCCCTTCATAAATTTTCAATTACGCGGGGGCATTTTTGTAATTTCTTGAAAGTTGGAGGGTCTCCCTGTAATCTACCCAGGCATGCACGTGAGGCACGTGCCTGGGGACCAAAATGCAAATATTAAAACATCCAGGGTCGTTGGTGTAAATTACCTAGGCCCTCACGTGTGTCGCACGTGAGGCGCCTAGGCTCGGGAGGGTCCTCTGGCTCGGGATACGGGGCACAACGTGGTGGCTTGGATCTTGGCTTAGCAAATCCGAGCATACTGGTTCGGAGGGAGGCTGGGGCGTCCACGTGTCTCTATCATAGCCGTCCGATTGAAGCGATCGGACGGTATCTGTATCTTCTTGCTCCGCCGCGGGCCACCGGAGGAGGCTGGGCTCCGATGAGCTGTTGGTTGCTCCACCGAGCCCCACCGTGCAAGGCGGAGGTCCGGGGAGCTCGTGGAGGCGTTGGCGGAGATGGTGAGGATCCGGTGAGGCTCCAGGAATGGTCTGAACTTGGAGTCGATAAAGCCTCGCCGGAGGCAATTAGCTCGACGGAGCTCCATTGTGATCTCCGGCCAATGACGATGGAAGTACCTGAAAGTGTTAGCTTAGCTGAAGCACAGTGTGCGTGAGTGTCTTGTGAGGTGGGTGGTGGCCCTGGGGTGACTGGAGGTGGAGGCCAATGCTCCTCCTCCGACGAATTGGAGGAGGAGGTGGGTCGGAGCGAAGGGGACTCTGGAGAAGGGAAGGTGACGTCGAAGGTAGGTGGCGAAGGTGCTGGTTGTTGGGCGGAGCTAATGAGGAGGTCAGATGAGGGTGACGGTGACGATAGGCAGAGGTATAATTCGGAGAAAGTCTATAAAATGAAGGGGGAGGAAGAACTCGTCGGAGAGGGGAACCCTGGTGGAGGAGGCTACTTGGGATGAGGCTCAGATGAGCCTCGGGTCGTCGCCCAGCTTGTCAGCAAGGCCAGCGAGCTCGGTGGCCGCCAGAGGCACCGCTACACGGCGGAGGAGCCGCGGGTCGACACCGGGCACTAACCCATCGTCGTCTCGACGTTCCGCCCCTCCGCTGTCACCGAAGGGGCGGAGGAAGGTAGGATTAAGCCTAAGAATGGGAACGAAGGTGAACGGCGATGGTGGGAGGGGATTTATAGGTGGGGGTAGTCGGAGGTTACGTGGTGGCGAGGAGGTTTTGCAACGGATGGCGTGGCTGCGTGGTGTAATGGGAAGGCGCATTGATGTATACGCGAAGATGGTGGATCTAGGGGCGACGTGGTGGTGGTTTTGAATCGAAGATGGGGCGATCGGAGAGAAGGAGAAAATGGAAAGGGGACGAAGTGGCTGCGAGATGAAACAACTGGGGGGGTTACGAAGGAAAAAGATGATGGGAGAGCCGTTGGATCTCACGATCCAACGGCTGGGATGGGAGCGCGTGCGGATGGTTGCGATCAGATCCTGAGGATCAAATCGTGCGGTGGAGGATGGGTGTTAAGGAGCGGCTAGGATGGAAGAGTGAGAAAGATCTAACGATGAGAGAGAGAGAGGGTGACGTGGAGTGCAGGGAACCATGGGATAATAACCAGATCGGAGGGCTGAGATAAAAAGGGCGATGTGGAGCGATGGGAGGCGTTGGATGGAAGAAAGATCGGATGACTGAGGTTGGGGCGTGAAGGAACGGTTGGGATTTGATCTGGAGACTGATATGACGGCTGGGAAGTGGAGCGGCGATGGACGGCTGAGATGGAGTGGATCAGACGGCCCAGATGGGCGTCGGGTGGCGGAAGGAGACGTGGGCCACGTGGGCGGCCCAGAGGGCGCCACGTGGCCCAATCAGAAAATTCATAGCATAAATACAAAGAAAAATACAAAAGAAATAGTTAAAAGCAAAATTAGAAAAAAGTCAAAACATAAAAGTTGCTTGTCTCGACGAGATCTACAACTTTCATGTTGGTCAAAAAGCCAAAAGAGATCATTTGTATAAAAAGTATTTTTGAGGGTATTTTTAAGGGACTAAAAACACCGACTTTTTATCTTTGAGACGTTTTTGTATTTTTTTAGTCTTTTTAAAGGTCAATGATTTATGGACAATTTACCTACCTAATTTTCAGGAGTTTTTGATGATAAAATAAATACAAGAAAAATAAGAGAAATTGAATACAATTAATTAAGGGTACATTATACACAACATAATACAGGATAAAATAAAGAATTAAAGATGATTTTTATTGGAATGGTTAAGCTAGGGTTTTAATTTGCGGCTTTTAACATGATGAATACGAGATTCATCATACCCCTATACTTAAACCATGCTCGTCCTCGAGCATCTAAAGAATGAAGGAGTCGGATTAATTCCTGACAGTGTGCGTGAAGATTTCAAGGCTAAATCTTTCGAAGACCCTTAATTTAAGAGATCCTAAAATTCTGGATTTATCCAAGCCTTAGTCAGAAGGAATCTAACTTCTCTAATTACCAAACTCTCTTTTTGTACATATAATATAAGAATATGAACTTAAGTGTACTGCATTTCGTGAGAGTCGAGTCAGGGCATCACTCAAAGTTCCAGTCCCAAAGACTCTCCTCTAGACCTCATCCTCAATACTAGGGAATAATTCTATTCTTTCTTCAGTCAACCGTATCATTAGTTTGTCAGACTTGAACGTGTAGATGGATGGTCAGATGATGGAGGATATGGGATTGTGTCTATTTTTCTCTCCCTCACATTAGAACAAGGGGCCTCTCGAGTGCCTTTTTACTCAACACATGTAAATTTTAATATTGTTGATCAATGTGTCCGTCAAGAGATTGGAGTCGTCTGCACTTGTTTTCCTGGGAGTACACCGGGGTGTGTCTTTTCTGAGTATCTAAGATACCTTCGACACCCAGACTTGTATCGCTTACGATGCAAAACCCTTTTGGTAGTGTCAGCCCGACTCCTTGGTCCTAATTAGCGATTGGTCCAATTGGACACTTTGAAAATGTTTGGGAGCGCTTGCCATTGGTGGCAGCTCATTTGTAATTTGACTTTGGTATTTAGAGCTTTTTCTTTGATATTTCTTTTCTTTTGTTAGCTAGCTCCACTGCTTTTACCAAAAGTTGGCGCACACTGATCAACAATTTCCATTTAAGTTTCATCACACCCTGACACATAGGTAAATATCAAAGAGATAACATATGAATCTTTTTCACATACTGGCTGAGTTTTGCTGACACTCAGATCTTCTGAAGCCTTCATTAACTTTATCCCATCATCGAATATCATTAGATCGGGTCTAACTCAAATCTCTAGTCATAGTTCCTCAAATGATATCTCAACTCATCTCATCAATCATGCAGTTGTGGAAGTGACTGTGCTGGTCATATTTTTTCTTGAAGGTAGAGATGAAGAGTGCAATATAGCGCTCAAATCTTTCAAACTAGGGAAGTGTAGATATTTAAGTTTAAAAACCCTAATGCCTAAGGCATGTTAACTCAAACTCTCAAGATCACAGAAATCTAGTGTCCTCAAAATCCTCAAGCCTTAAGTGAATGTGAATTAGTCAGGAATACACCAACTCCTTCGTTAGTGATTTTTTTTTGTGTGTGATTTTTGACTTTTGCAAAATTTTATGGGTTTTAATTTTATTTTTGTTTTTTTAATTCTTCGGAGAGAAATGGTTGGCCCAGGCTCAAATGAATAAAGGTATCCACTCTCAGCCAGTATGGGTGTAAGTACGGACCGATAAACGGACCCGTGATCCTTAAGGACGGAGCCATGTGCGGTGTCCTCTAAACCACCCACTATGCTAAGGGAGACCGAGGTTCCCTCACTGGAAGTGTCTATTAAGCCTAGTAGTCAGAGTCTAATTCCAAGAAGGGATTTAATTTTTCGTTTTTTTTTGAAAATGAATATTTACAAAAATTAATCCCTCAATTTTAAGAAAACTTTTTACAAGGTTTTTACATAACTCAGTTCACAAGTTTACCAAAACCCAGCCCGAAAACAAAATTTAAAAAGTTTTAAAAATACGAGCTAAGACTAAAGTAAATATACAATAATATACGATATACCCTCCTATACTTAAATTTTGCTATGTCCTCATCGCACAAGTGCCATGAAGCCAAGGCTCGATCAAATATAGGGTGATATAGCGGAATTGAGGAGGAGGATCCCCCTATACTCAGGTCAAAATTGACCTAAGTACAAGAAGACAGTACGAGGGAGGGATGAGCAGGCAGATTCCCCCTATACTTAGGCTACAAATAACCTAAGTAAGGTTTGAATTAGGGGAGGTGTTTGTTCTATGATACAAGGGTGAAGGGTTGGGGGGGGTTCGTTCAATATACAGAGAGAGCGAGAGATTGTGAAAATTACAGAGGGAAGGAGATGGGGTGAGGTGTGTGTGTGTATATGTGCAAGTGTGTGTGTGGGGGGGGGGGGTAGATCATCAAGTGATCTACCTCTTTTTTTACAACATGCAATAACTGGAAATAAATATGCTCATGCTAGTTTTTTTACAAGATGCAAATGCAGGCTGACTGATTAAAATCCCAGAATATCTTCACAAATTCTTTTGTGGCCTCTTCAGTGGAAGCTCCTGACTTCACGCCTCCATGAAGATCAAGCGTCCTCGATGATCATGGGCCATGTCATAAAAGAGAAAAGTTAGAACATACAGAGAAATTAAATCAACAGATATGATGCAAAAACAATGATGCATGAAATGAGGACCTAAAATTTTTGAAATTATTCAACAAAGAAAATCAAAATTCAATAATTAAGTTAAGCTGCATCCCCGGCAACAACGCCATTTGATGAACGGGAAATTCACCTCTTTAATAATGTGAAATTGTTGTAGTATAAGAGGAAAATTCGGTTCAGCAAAAACCACAGTCCTTTGAATGTTGTGGAGTATTTATACTTGACAAGTCTACCAAGGTCGAATGCAAGGATACATCTACTTAATCGATTTATCGAATTTTGATTCATGAAGCTCATGCGTGAATTAATCTCAATTTAGGACTGCAAGATGCACTATGCTAATTACCATGCAATGTCATGATGTATGCATTTTTTTAGTTAATTTTTATGCAATTTAAAGTGATGAATGAGCAAATATGCAAGGTTACAGGTATGCTAAAGAAAAGACTACAAAGATACCCTCAAAATAGACATGGAAATCAGGATCGTATTAATCACAACATGAAGAATAGTCATCGAATCAAAGCAAGAACAAGGAGAGCATGGTCCTCATTTATCACAAAAAACACTTCATTTCAAACAGTGACAAAAAAGAAAATTAAATATGCTATGATGTAGAGGATAAAACAAGGATCAAAACGACACTAAAATCATGCAATTTGGACCTGCGATGCTCAAGTTATGCTAAAATCAATGCATGGGCATAATTGTAATAAAAATACAAGAAAATAAAAGGATAAATATTGCATTTAGGTCCTTGGAAGGACCTAAATGCAAATAAGAAAAAGCGCATGGGCCCCTTCATAAATTTTCCATTTCGTAGGGGTATTTTTGTAATTTCTTGAAAGTTGGAGGGTCTCCTTGTAATCTACCCAGGCACGCACGTGAGGCACGTGCCTGGGGACCAATCTGCAAATATCAAAACATCCAGGGTCGTTGGTGTAAATTACTCAGGCCCTCACGTGCGTCGCACGTGAGGCGCCTAGGCTCGGGAGGGTCCTCTGGCTCGGGACATGGGGCGCGACATGGTGGCTCGGATCTTGGCTTGGTGAATCCGAGCCTACTGGTTCGGAGGGAGGCTGGGGCGTCCACGTGTCTCTATCAGAGCCGTCCGATCGAAGCGATCGGACGGTATCTGTATCTTCTTGCTCTGCCGCGGGGCACCAGATGAGGCTGGGCTCCGGTGAGCTGCTGGTTGCTCCACCGAGCCCCACCGTGCAAGGCGGATGTCCGGGGAGCTCGTGGAGGTGCTGACTGAGATGGTGAGGATCCGGCGAGGCTCCAGGAATGGTCTAAACTTGGAGTCGATAAAGCCTTGCCGGAGGCAATTAGCTCGACGGAGCTCCGTTGTGATCTCCGGCCAATGACGATGGAAGTACCTGAAAGTTTTATTTTAGCTGAAGCACAGTGTGCGTGAGTGTCTTGTGAGGGGGTGGTGGCCCTAGGGTGACTGGAGGTGGAGGCCAATGCTCCTCCTCCGGCGAATTGGAGGAGGAGGTGGGTCGGAGCGAAGGGGACTCTGGAGAAGGGAAGGTGACATCGAAGGTAGGTGGCGAAGGTGCTGGTTCTTGGGTGGAGCTAATAAGGAGGTCAGATGAGGGTGACAGTGACGATAGGCGGAGGTATAATTCAGAGAAAGTCTAAGAAAATGAAGGGGGAGGAAGAACTCGTCGGAAAGGGGAACCCTGGTGGAGGAGGCTGCTTGGGATGAGGCTTAGATGAGCCTCAGGTCGTCGCCCAGCTGGTCAGCAAGGCCAGCGAGCTCGGCGGCCGCCAGAGGCGCCGCTACACGGCGGAGGAGCCGCGGGTCGACACCGAGCACTAACCCATCGTCGCCTCGACGTTCCGCCCCTTCGCTGTCACCAGAGGGGTGGAGGAAGCTAGGATTAAGCCTAAGAATGGTGGACGAAGGTGAGCGGCGATGGTGGGAGGGGATTTATAGGTGGGGGTAGTCGGAGGTTACGTGGTGGCGAGGAGGTTTTGCAACGGCTAGCATGGATGTGTGGTGTAATGGGAAGACGCATTGATGGATGCGCGAAGATGGTGGATCTGGGGGCGACGTGGTGGTGGTTTTGAATCGAAGATGGGGCGATCAAAGAGGAGGAGAAAATGGAAAGGGGACGAAGTGGTTGCGAGATGAAACGACTGGGGGGGGGGGTTACGAAGGAGGAAGATGATGGGAGAGTCATTGGATCTCACGATCCAACGGTTGGGATGGGAGCACGTGCGGATGGCTGCGATCAGATCCTGAGGGTCTGATCGTGCGATGGAGGATGGGTGTTAAGGAGCGGCTAGGATGGAAGAGTGAGAAAGATCTAACAGTGAGAGAGAGAGGGTGACGTGGAGTGCGGGGAACCGTGGGATAATAACCGGATCGGAGGGCTGAGATAAAAGGGTGATGTGGAGCGATGAGAGGCGTTGGATGGAAGAAAGATCGGATGGCTAAGGTTGGGGCACGAAGGAACGGTTGAGATTTGATCTGGAGACTAATCCGACGGCTGGGAAGTGGAGCGACGATGGACGGCTGAGATGGAGTGGATCAGACGACCAAGATGGGCACCGGGTGGTGGAAGGAGACGCGGGCCACATGAGCGACCCAGAGGGCGCCACGTGGCCCAATCAGAAAATTCATAGCATAAATACAAAGAAAAATATAAAAGAAATAGTTAGAGGCAAAATTAAGAAAAAGTCAAAACATGAAAGTTGCTCGTCTCGATGAGATTTACAATTTCATATTGGTCAAAAAGCCAAAAGAGTCATTTATATAAAAAGTATTTTTCGGGGTATTTTTAAGGGGCTAAAAACACCGACTTTTTATCTTTAAGATGTTTGTATTTTTTTAGTCTTTTTAAAGGTCAGTGATTTATGGACAATTTACCTACCTAATTTTTAGGGTTTTTTGATGATAAAATAAATACAAGAAAAATAAGAGAAATTAAATACAGTTAATTAAGGGTACATTATACATAACATAATACAAGATAAAAATAAAGAATTAAAGATGATTTTTATTGGAATGGTTAAGCCAGGGTTTTAATTTGCGGCTTTTAGCATGATGAATACGAGATTCATCAATTTCTCGGGGTTAAGAGGCTATAAATACCCCCACCCCTTCATTCTCTTCAGCTTTCATTCCATTCACCACAACCCACATGGCTAGGGTTGAGAGGTTAAGAGAAAGTGAGGGGTGTAGGGAAGAATCGCTAGCGAAGCACTGCTGAGAAGAAGAGAAGAAAGAGGACGGTGTGCTCCTCTCCTCAACAACTTCGGCCTAGAATTGAGTATGTCAATGAGTTAACCTTCTCTCTCCTATTTAGGAGGCAGTTAAGTTTATCTTCATATAGGGTTTCAACTTCTTTCAAGTTATTTTCCTTTCTTATTTTAGTATTAGCATATAAAGGAGAAATCAGAGCATAGTCCTGCTTGGGTGCGGACGGCTATGTCGTCGATTAACATGTTTCACTCACACTTGACATAAGACTAGTCGATTCTTAGTTTATGCTAATAATGTCGCTATATGATGTAGAAACTCGAGTAACATCCTACTTGGGTGTGGGTGACTAGGCCATCGGTGAGCGTATGCATCACCCATCCATGATGCGATGTATACCGGTTATGCATTATTTCTTCTTTTGATTCTTATTTTCAAATCTCATTTTATTTGAATATTGTTTTATAAGAGGAAACTCTAATCAATTTTATTTGGAATATCATCTAATATAAGGGATAACTCTACTAAAATTTCCTTTGAAATATCACGTGATGTAAGAGGAAACTCTACCAAATTCAGAGAGATTATGCTCATCATTCGTTCTTCACATTTTTAACGTTGTTCATTCATTCTTCGTGTTCTTCACACGTTCTTCATGTTCTTGATTGTAAATGGAATTGAATCATTTCAGGAGCTGTTGAGCCCTCGGTTGAACACGAATCAGGGTGTAGATCGACGCCTAGGGAAGTTAACACGTTCAGATAACAAAATCATGCCTCTTGTTGTCGGGTTTTCAAAGGATAAAATTTTTATTTATTGTTTTCTTTATAATGAAGAACGTATGCATGCTTGCTTCACGATTTACTTTAAAATAATTTCTAAAATAGAGTTGGTGTAATGAATCATCCTTGTAACTACTATGATTAATGTGCAACACTATACTGATATTAGGTGAAAATTGATATGGCTTAAGGTGGATCCAGTTACAATTTTTTATATTATCTTTTATGATAAAGATTACTTGGAGTAGGTACTACAGGTCGGGCATGCAACATGTAGATTAGTCATAAGAGCATTTGTATGTTAGGCCAAACCTAAGTGGTACACGGTTGCCTGAATATGATGAGTATGTGTAATAATTTTTTTGCAACACATGGTACTCGACTGTCATTAGACAGATTGATTGGCTGAAGTTGCGGTCGTACCATGCCGAGGAGCGTGTTGTTTAATAGCAGATGGGTCATGATAACATGTATTTTGAGTGACATAATTGTGTAAATAGATGTAATTGTAAAGCCAGTGCCCTTCACGCATTCTCTGCCAAACCCTCCGCTCAAGTATGGGAACCTCCAACCCCAACACCTTTGGTGGTGGTTGTGCTCAGACCGTTGCTTATAGTGTGGGTCGCTTTCGTATATATCCAACTGACATGCCCACATACACGCCTTAACTCTATGTCTTTCTCCTAGCATGACACCGCTCTCGTATCTATCCAGTTGACGTGCCCACATACATGCCTTAACTCTGTGTCTTCGTCCGTGAGATGGATGTTCCGGTATTGTTGAGAATGTGCTGATGTTTTGGAGCTTTGCGATCGGAGCTACTATCCACATTTATCTTTGAGTAGTGGACATAGGGTGTAACCTTCTTTAGTCAGGATGTTATGTCCTAAATCACCTGGTATCCAAGATACACGAGTCCGTAAACAAACATTTATGTGATAACCATAAATAATTTGATTGTATGATCATGATCAAGTAAAATCGATTGATATAAATAATATGAAATATCTTATACACTAAGTGATATGATCTTTATGTAAATAATCTCTTTAATCTCTTGTATATGATGTGACTAAGCTGGCCATGATTGTGTGTATATATCTTAGTACCCTATATGACGTGAGATGTCCATGTGTTGAAAAAGTGCAGTTGCACTAGGTTTGGGTAAATGGTCAACTATTGATTTATAATATGGAAATCGTATTGAGAATATATCTTGAGAATAAAGTTCCATATCTTATTCGCATAGACCTAAACCAGGTTAACAGTGACGAACATAATGATTACTTATCATTTGCTCTAATAGTTATTCCCTCCACATGCTTTGTTAAAGAATTTGTAGATCTTATTGAAATATCTGCTCTTGATACTAAGTTTGAGATACTTTCTTCTATATTGTGGACATTGATATATTATTATTTTCTTCTATATTCAATATGGTGATTTTGAGATACTTTCTTCTATATTGTGGACATTGATATATTATTATTTTCTTCTATATTAAATATGGTGATTGTATGTACTTGTTATGACTTTGTTAGGTATCCATGTCTAAGCTGTTAAGAGATGCAATCAAAAAAGGACCGAGCATCCTATGTGCCTTATCGAAACAAGGCACGAGGGAGTGAGGTGTCACAGAGGATACCGATTCTATTCTATACTTTATCGAGAAACATTTAAGAAATGTTAACTTCTTTCAATTCCTTTTCCCCTGGCATAAAGGAGTGTTTTCTCGTATCAAAAGCTATATTTCTAATGTGAACCAAACAAACTATGTTATTTTTTATTCTTTATTCATTCCAGCATTATTTCCATTATTATCTTGATTTTTCCATCTATTCCATTATAATTCCTTTCCAAACCAACAAATGGGACCTTAGAGAGGAGCATAGAATTAAACAAAGTAAACCTACAACGAGCGCGGTGTAATTACATAGATTATAAGGACTGGGACCTAATTGGACATTATTTCAGGGATAATTATGTAAAATCCCAAGCTTTTATTTAATTTGACTTATAATATCATTTGTCGGCAGGTACAGCGGTTGGGCGAGATTTTAGGGATAATTGCGTCAAAAAGCCATGAAATTATTTAATTTGACTTCTGAATATCACTTGTCGTGCACGAATAGCGGACTCGCATGTGAGGTCTCAAAGACTTTTTAAGGCCTCGACGGACAAGTGTGGATTTATGGACTATAATTTTGATTTGATTCGAATAATGTTCCTAACTCCCCATGTGATGTTTGCTTCCCCAAGTTGGGATCCCCAACATATATTCCACTAATATTAAGATTAGATAGGATTATATTATTCCAAAGCTTGGTAGATTGCGTGCTCTTCTTCAAATTGTTGACAATTAGGGCCAATGATTGGCATGACCTAATCTAATGTGCTTTAGGTATATTCATGACTAAATGGATGTGTTTAGAATAAGATTGGTTTACATATGTCAATCTTAAGAATATTGTCAATGCCAACAACCGTTACACCTCATGTCCTTCCTTATAATTTCATGTCATTTAATTTATAGTTAAAAGGTGTGGCGAATGAGAGTTGATCATGTGAGAGCATGAGAGCAGTGATTCTGGATCACTAGATGTTGCCATCTCTCTTTTCATTGATTGAAGGAGGAGAGAGAAGAGCAGAATCTAGTGGTTCAGATTCACTGCTCTCATGCTGTCACAGATTTTAGCTCTCACAGGATCAACACTCGAAGTGAATTATACAAAAAATCGTTAACAAATGAGACGATTTTAATGTCGTACCCGAATTTTAGAGAGTAATAATGCGGTATGTGATCTTTAAGATTTGTTTGGTATAGTTTAGGAGTAATAAAATTTAGTTGTTCGTTTTGTCTTTTATATTCTTAAATCATATTAGTTCAAAATCATTTTGAGACAGATCGTACCATATTAAAACCTTTTAAAGTTTTGGTACCATGTTAAAATTGAGTATATATTTTAGGAACTTTTATGTAAACTACTAAACAAATACGTGCTTCGGTTGAAAATGACATGACAACTAAATAGTAAATGATAACAATCATTATTATTGCTTCAAAATTAACCATTGGCCATGGATATTTTTTTTGTTCATCGTCATATCTTTCGAATGTATAATGATGAATATTAGTTGTTATTTTGTATCTTCAAAATTCACCTTGAAATATCATGTTTATTGATATATTGCTATCGATAGATTATATAACAACATTTATCTATAGAGTCTTCCTTCCAATCATTGCTATTAACTATAATTAATATATATATTCTTAACTAAAAAATCAACATATAAACATCATTGCATTGAACTTTAGCGGTAAATATGAAATTTGTTGACGATTTCAAGAACAAAAAGTCATTTACAATAAATAATATTTGTTATTATATATTTAACGTTTGAAGATATAGTATCGATAATCCAGATTGGATAGAAAATAATATTCCCACTTGCAATCTTATTCAAATAATCTCCCTTCAAGCAATAATTAGCATCTATTTTATGTTGTTCCCTTTAGAAGCACTAGCATGTGTTTTTTTGGTTATTTTTAGGCAAGAATACAATTATACATTTTTAAAGATATATATATATATATACATGACCCTGTATACTTTCATATTTTCTTGCATATCGATAATTCAAAATTACATGGAAACCCCAAATACTTATTACATCTCACATCCACAACCCTTCGTTAAGTTGGTCTATTAACTCAACCACTTATGTAAGTTAATCTAACCACACCACATCAAAGAGATGTCATTTACTCTCTCTTTTTTTAATTTTTTAATCAGAGAAACTCCCACCGCTTTCCCCCCTCCTCTCCCTTTCCTCACCCCTCCTCCTCTCATCCCAGAGTAACAACATCAACAACACTTCAGTGCCGCTCCTTGGCCGCCTCTCTACCCGCAGCTCCGTCGCCATCCCCTCTAACGTTTCACCGTCCGTCGTGGCACCGTCCTCCAATCCCCTCTGTCGCCCCCCTTCCAGCCCCCTCTCCCCTTTCCATCCCCCTCCGCCCCTCCCTTCCAGGTCCTTCCTCCACCTCCTCTACCGCTGCCCTCCAGTCTCCTCTTCCATCCCCTCCCGCCACCCTTCCAACCCCTCCTTCACCCCTTCTGTTGCCCCCTTTCAGCCCCTCCTCTAGGGCCCTCATCCACCCACTCTAGGCCCATCCTTCGCCCCCTCTATCATCCGTCGTCATCTTTGCACATCCTCAACAAGCTCCGTTATGTGTGAGGAAGATGTCGAGAAGGTGGTGCTCTAGTTGTTCAAGTTGAGGAACTTGTGGGGGGGATCTTTTAGAAATGTAATCTTGTTCAAGGGGTAAAATTGTCAAAAATCGACGGATTCTGTCGAACTTTACGAAGGAAATGGATGGAATTTTACACAAGGTCATGTACCGATTAAGCATTATTCAAGGTTCTGGGTGTAATTCATGATTATTGAGGGTTATGAATGTAAATACGAAGCTACCCAGGTTATGGGTGTTAATATCTCCTTTTTTCAATATATATTTTAACTATAAAAAATAATTTCCATTCAACGACAGGCGATTTATGGGCTTTGCAATTTTTCATTATTTCTCTTTCATTTTTTGTGATGCCCCGCTTCTTTAAATCGACGGTGCGGTCCAAATATGTCTATGATATCTGATACTCAGCAAACTGATTATGCACATTAGATTAGCATTTGAAATATATAATAACATGAGAAAAATATATGAAATAAAATGTAAACTTCAACATTCATTCATTCAAATTTATAATTTTCATCAATTCCATGACAACAAAATGAGATGCAATAAATAAGCATAAAAATGCATAGCATAATATCTCCAAATATCTCATTACACTGTCTCTCAAATAGAATAGAAAATAATATGGAAGCAAAAAAACACTCTAAGTAAAACGCACCCGTCAAGTGCAAGTGTGACAACAGAATGTTTGATCTCTTAAAAAATTGCTACTATTGCGGTTGTTGCTCAGCTACACGTGTTGTGTTCACACGAAGGTAACATTATGAGCAATTATCCAGTAACATGATAGACACTAATCACTAATGTAAGGGTAAGCATGTCATGTGTATTCAAATCTATTTGATGATATATGCATATATTTATAAAACTGACTTAAACTAAGTTATTCTAATTTTCATTGGACCATGTGTTTATTGATTTTAATTATTAATTTAAGGGATTTTTACCCGGCAGACCCTATAATCTTTGCCAATGACCTCTACAACCTTTGAAATATTGTAACTCCTCCCTCACCCCCGTAAACTTGCTCCGCCTTACCCTGTGAACCCTACCGTTAAATTGACACATCCAGAGTTAACTTCATTGAGTTAAAAACAAGTTAATCTAACCATTCCAGGATCGAACAACTAGAATTAAATAAGAAAAGGAAAAATAATCATCCCTCCTCTAATATTGTAGGAGATTGGCGGTGGTCGAGGGAGACAGGCTGCGCTGGAGAAGAGCAGGAGCTTGAAGCTCGCAGGGGAGGAGGCAGGGGGGCTTCGATCGGTCGGGGTGGGGGTCGATGGGGTGCTTTGCAAGCAGCAGGACAGGGGACATGGAGGCTTTGCAGCGGGGACGGGAGGGTGCTTCATGGGAACGGCGTTTGGGGGGGGGGGGTTGCAGCGGGAGGTGGGGTGCTTTGCAGGCGACGGGATAGGGGACCGGGGGGCTTTGCAGGCGGGAGGTGGGTTGCTTTGCAGGAGGGGGGCTTCGAGCACCGTTTTGCGAGAGGCGGTTGGGGCTTCGCGGGGACGAGGTGAAGGATATGGGAAAAATCCTCAAGCGCATCACGGAAGCGTGATGATCGCATCGAATGCAATCGAGAGCGACTAGTCGCACTAGTTGCTCGATGCAGTGGAAATCAAAATTTTCTATGTGATGAAATCACATTATCCAAGAACACTTCTCGGACCGTTTCGTCTAAACCACAAACAAGTAGTAGGACTACCTCTTGAAGCGTGGTTGCGATCGAGTCTTTAAACAAAGAGACCTCCTATCTCAAGTCTGATCCGACAGAGGAGACGCTTGCGAGCACGTGGATGAGACGCGTGCTTCTCGCAATCCATGGTGATGATCCAAGCCACGGATCTCTTGATCTCGACAAACGAGATACAATATCTTCTTCACGAGCAAGGCACGCCGAAGTAGACGGAGATCCACGAGAAAACGATCGGGCAACATAACGATGATGCTGCGGCAATGGAAGATCTCTCTAGGGCATCCATGGTGGACGGCCACATGAGAGATAGAGAGAATGGGCGTGTATAGAGAAAAGAGAGAGAGAGAGCATTCATTGATTATGTATCTTGAAGAGCAAGGTGTGCCTCTTCTTATATAGGGTTTTGGGAGTCCATGGATCCCAATCCATGGACAACACACAATCAATGGTTGAGATTGATTTGTGTTTCTTTCAATGGCTAAGATGTTATTGTAAAAACACAACAATTAATGATTAGTTTAAATTAATGTTCATTAACAAATCAACAAAATTAATTTCAAATTAAATCATCTTTGATAAGAGAAAAGATAATGAAGAGAATAGACCAATCTCCCCATAAGAGGGGACGGCTACTCTCCTCCTCATGGAGAGTTGTAGCCGTCCACTCCTCTTTGGTGGACTTGGTCCATCTCTTCAAACTATCATGAGATCTCATTATCTCATGATATATATCATCATCTCTTGTCGACAATATTTTCACAAAAATAATTCCAAATTATCTTGTGAAAAATATCAACCATGCCATTGAAATTATGTGAATATTATTCACAATCCAAAATTAAATGTAATTATATTTTCAATTAATCATTCAATGTAAATCCAATTCACATTAACAATTAATCAACAAATATAAAACACAATATGCTCTCTCTAATATATTATAAATCACATTTATAATATATATGATTAATATGGATACTGCTATCCACATTATTCATATCCATGATAATTAAATCACATTTAATAATTTTGGATCTCCTTTTCTCATGTGCCCAAATAACATGAATCACATTCACATTATTCACATCTTTTTGATAATTAAATCACATTTAATTATCTTAGATATCTCTCCTTATAATATGAATCAAATTCATATTATTCGTGATAATTAAATTACATTTAATTATCAATTTTCTCAATGCTCGGATACATATATCAACAATGAAATTATCCATGAACTCTTTCAAGGATAATGCGCTTTCTCCGCAGATACTTGGACATAAGGACAGGGCGATTGTATTGTTCCACGTATAGTGACTTGGATATTGAGATCACATCTCAAATCCATATCTCGAGCCTCCCATAGGTGATTGATTAAATCAAGACCGCAAATCTCATCTTCTCATTGCATCTGAATCACATTCAGATTAATGTCCAATATTTGGACCAAGATCATATTACTTCTTTACTGAGAGGAGTCACCAAAATCCAGACCCGTTTTATCACTCCCTAGGAATGGAAGCGTCATTCATGGTTATACAATCGTTTATGATCACATCACCCTCAGGTATTCCCAACACCTGTACATCCTGCATACTGGAAGACTCAGAATAAACCCAAAGTATTAGATCAACTTTATACAGTTTACTTCAGGGTTTTATCAATAAGTTTCTCATTTGATCATTGGGAGTTGGTATCGATCATATACTTTCCAAAAGTATATATCATACCTAGGTCTTGATCACATACTTTTCAAAAGTATATATCAAACCTACAAATTCAGTCAAGCTTCCAAAGCGAGACGACCTTGTATGGAATTTGATTCTTCCCAATATCTCATGAGTGAGCTCATGTCTTCCGGTTCAGTAGTGAACCTGTATGATCCCTTTGAGAGATCGTATTACTCATATGCCCTTATATGCACACCAGCACGCCGGTGTATAGACCTTGGTTAGGTCATCAACCTATTGGTCTGCCAAATGTACATACTGAGACATATAGTAACACATCTGACTCCGGTCAGAGGATGCGTGCCTATATCATGACATCATATGATATAGGACTTTGGTAATCTCGATCTCGTTAAGTCAACTCTTTGACCTAACTAATCTAACACCTCCGAATCTCTATTCCTATGCAGAGGACCTGCATCAAGAGGTCGGTCAGATATCAGCCTATGTGAGAAAGGATTGCCATCTCCTACTCAGGCTGGAGATCATCTCTTAACAATCATTTGACGGTGCTTGATGAATCCTCAATCTAACCCTTTAGATATTCATCAAGCACCAGCCTCTATGATTCAATAGTTGAATCAACAGCTGTATGATTATTAAGATGGCCATGGTACATAACCCTAATTGTACTAAGGGACCTATTATGCAAATTAGTTATTCTTCGTTTCAGATCAGGGAATGATATTCGCAATAACATTTATTGCATAATGGCTCGCCATAGGCTCTCATGTCCAACAATCTCCCACTAGTCCAAAGAGCCATTAATGGGCTAATCATTTAAACTCACACTCATGTGACAATCATAGGCTATTTAGAGAATAGCTAGGTAAGTTGATCAGTCACTCTGTTCCCACGAGAATACGCCAAGTCCTTTTACAACACTTGCATATCTCGAGTAACAGTGCTCACATCTAATGCGAATGTTGCATCTCATGCAACCAATACTCAATCTTGTTAGTTATAGTGTCCTTGACACTACAGCTTAATAACTATCATAACCAGTATTTCCATAATCGTTGTCAGAATACCCTTATTCCTGGAGATCACTATCTCTTAAGGTATCGACAGTTAATACCTTTTAGATCTCTATCTATAAAGTCCTATGTTTTTGAAGATAAGACTTTGAGATCACTATCTCAAAAAATCTTGTCATCTATGAAGATTTTGTTATTACTGCAATCAAGTGTTTTCTCTCCATAGTAGGATTAGCAACACTTTACTACTCCCACTGCATGACAAATATCTGGCTTTTGTACACATCTAGCATACACTTAGCTTCTCGTAACTGATGCACAAGTGCAAGCAGTTCTAGCATTCACCTCCTCAACTCTTTGAGGTGCTATCCCTTTAGATAGGTCAGTACCATATCTTAAGGGATGGAAGCCTTTCTTAGAATTTCTAAGAATGGAATATGTCCAAGGTGTACTACAAATGTGACAGTCCCAATATCCTCTTCTCTTTGCTTCTGAACAACTTCAAAACTAAGATCTAAGAGATATCCTTGAAATCATATTTCAAGATATGGAATAGTCAGTCTATAAAACACTTATTATCATCCTTATATCATTTCAAATGATTAGGATATTATCTACATTTAGCACGATGAACACATTGGTATTCCCACTAAGCTTCACATGCTCATCAAGATTCTATTTGAAATCATAACATTTATAATTTCATCAAATCTTATGTTCCAACTACAAGAAGCTTATTTGAGTCCATAAATGGAGTTATTCAACTTGCACATCGTGCTTTCCTCAACCATGAAGCCCTGGGGCTACGACTTATGAATATCCTTGGAGAGGTATTCATAGAGGAATGTAATCTTGACTTACATCTCGAAGATGTCAAAGTCAAGTTGTGCAGTTATAGTTAGCAATATTCTGATGGGTCTAAGCATGGTCACCGAAGAGCAAGTCTCATCGCAAGCAATGTCTTCTCTTCCGGTGTGTAGCTCATGGCCACGAACTGAGCTTTGAAGGTCTCTACCTTATCATCAGATTCCCTTTCTCTTGAAGACCCATTTACACCTTTATGGGTCTTACCCATATAGGCGGATCCTCGAGGGTACATATACAATGCTTGTATATGAAGTCTACCTTAGACTTTTATTGCTAACATCAATCTTTCCATGTCATGATCCTCAGGAGCTTCATTACATGAAGTCCGATCATTGTCAGACTTAACTGACACATGGAATACGTCCTCAAACTTATTTGAAGAAGTATTAGTGCTTCATCTTTAATTATCCTTTCAGTTTCTGATTTCAGGAGCCTCATTATTATCTCAAGATTAAATGAGTTCTTTTTACTTCATTTTTATCTTGATTCTCAAGAGAGTCATCCTCTAAGAATCACATTCTCAGAGATGAGATCTTTTAAGAATCTCGGGGTTATAAAGTAGGTATCCAATACCATCCTTTATTTTCCTAATGAAGTAGCACTCTCTAGTGCTCGATTCCAACTTACTTGGATGGAATCTCATTAAGGATATATAATGTAGTCTCTACTACATATATATAGCAGGAAACTAAGAGGAAATTATGCTAAAATTCATCATTGATCAAATCATGTCATACATGATCCAATTGTATCTCCCTATAACTCTATTGAGTTTAGGTGTGTTAGGAGGATTGAGATAGAAATGATATTCATATCTTCATAAGGTATTCTTTGAATTTATCTAACAGGTACAAGCTACCTAGGTTAGATCAAATTCATTTCATCATTCTTCAAAATTTGGTTCTACACCAAAATTATGAAATCTTTGAACATTTCAAAGTTCTCTTAGGTGAAGAGAAGAAATCTCATATATACATACTCATCAATAGATATCACATATCCATAATGTTTATTATGATATAGATGATCCACATACATCAATATATATGAGATCCTGAATACCTTGACATCTTATACCTTTCCCAAAGAAGGGTGTATTAGACATTTTACTTTGAATATAATATTCATAAGTATGTAAGTTTTGAAAATTTTGACATTCTAAAGTTTCATCTCTTACCATTCTATTGATCAAATCAACAGACAAATGTCCAAGTTTTGATGCCAGATCATTGTTAAATGATCTTCATCCTCACATTGATCTTTTAAAGGTTTAATTTCAATATTAGAAATCTTAATGAACCATTCATTAATTTTCTATTTTGGTAGAGTCCACTAGATGCCAGACTACTATCTGAAATATATCCATCATAACTCTTCGTGATAGGTTTATTCCAGAATTCATGTTTATTTCCAACATTTGGAAACAAACAATGAGTGTATTCTAATATCTAGGTCATAGAGACATTCTCTAAGACTAAGGGCTCTCCCACTGAAATTAAGAAGTCTATCAATCCAACAGAGATTGTTGCAACAATTACATCAATATCCATGTAGATGACTATTAAACCTTAAGATCAGATTTCTAATCTTCTAATATATATATATATATGTAACCAATTGCAAGTGTCATTAGAAGATAGGGATACAATTATCAGACTTTATCTTATGAAATAAGTAAGTCAAAGTCAATGATTATATGTAGATTATTCTGATGCTCTATCTGAATCCTTCACTAAGGATTTTAGACAGACTTGATAGTCATACTATCAACACATCAACTTATTGTAGTATTGACATTCATCCAACTCTTTGGATGTCATATCGAAGTCATAGAAGTACGATCAACTCTTTGGATATCCTTCTCATCTTGGGTCTGACCCATGCTTCCATTGCATTCCTTTTATCTATAAACAACCATTGCTTAAGACTAAGGATCTCTTATGTTAAATTCAAAAGAATTCAGTGTAAGAGCATTTCAACATTTATACATGCTTCATTAAATTCATACAATATGAATATTATGAAGCTTCATGAATGACTATAGTATAGACAATAGAATGATGACACTCAACATGTCTACATCCATCTAGACTCTTAAAACATTATTTCAGGTAGGTATTCAAACATTTTTAATACATCATCTCTTATAGAGCTACCATTCTGCATGATGCAGTGAACCATGTCATTCATGATTAAAATGTCGAGAGCACATATGTATGCCAAAACATCTTCTTAGTATTTTATAAGGATTAATTGACAATTACGATCATCATCGACATGTCACTTCTAAAGTGTATTTGATGATATCAAGACTATAGAGACATACAAATCCTAGGATTGTAGATCTATTGTCTATTTAATTATCATTCCTCATTATTATGAGGAAACTTGCACATTGCAATCACATATATTATGTGTCCAACTGCAAGTACAATATCTGGATCATGAGTCCAATCCATGATATTTTACTGGTTATTATTGAGTATAACATTGAGTGGGTTTAATGAAGGATTATCTGAAATAAGAAATTTGCATAAGTGTATATATATTTATATATATGCATATTTTACTTCGATTTAGGAGTTTTTATATCAAAGTTGTCTTGTCTTGTCAACACTGAAAGTTCATTCCCTTAATCACTTTCAATGTAAGAGATATACTTACCATTATATCTCAAGCAAGATATGGGATCTCCTTTCTTATCTTTGTCACATCCCAATAATATGAGAACTTGTGACTCCGATAAAAAGAAGCGGAAACACATTCTACCTTGCAAGTCCAACTTGCATCTCCCAATTCGGTCTTTAACACCCTGGTCCACCACCCCTAAGGTGATGTTGACCTGTCATTAATTGAACCAACCGTCAACATGCTTAATACTCACTATACGCAATCCAATATCGCCCCAATAATATGAGGACTCGATATTGGGGTCACTACGTATACGACCTTACTCTTTCGAGAAGCGAAGAGCCCGATCCAAATGGATTGTATGCAGGATCTGTCACTTCGGACATGCATCTCCAACATACAATATCTGGCGACGGAACCCTTCGCCTTGATGGGAGACCATGGATGTCACTTATGTGATCCTCCACCTCATATTCAAATTCTAATTAATCATTATGAATAATATTCATTATGATTAATTCTTCCAAGGGAAATAACACCTCTATTCATAATAGAGTATTTTAATTATAATTGGATTCCAATTAATCTAATCATATTAAATTAATGATCCAATTAATATCCAACAAATATTTTATTTGTTACTTGAAATATGGTATTATCTCAAATACGTATTATTTTGAATTTTAATAATTAGAAAATACATCATGATCTCTCAAACATCATTCGTTCCCTGCACGCTGTCATGGCCAGTACCGAGGCGAGTGGGACAGACCGTACATGGTGCAACCTGCTACCCCAACTAGACACCATATCCGCATCGGGAAAAAATAATACCGAGTCAATCACTTTGTACTTGAGATGATCATCGGTCTTTCAACCGAAATTATACCAAATAGTAATAACCAAAACCATTTTGATTATAAGGAAATTTGCTAGATAAATTCCCAAAGCCTATTCAAGTAACAAGTTTGTTGAAAGTGTATCAAGCAACCAATTGGTGATCTAGATCTAATCTAATCATTCATTAGTTGAGGCAATGTCATTTAGGGGGATAATTATTGTTCTAATATTTCTCAAATATTATCCACAATTATTCCAGAAAATTAACTATTAATTCGCAGTTTTTCTTAAACGACAATCACAAGGTTTCGGATAATGATGCAATTTTCAACAGTGACCCTCACTAACTAAAAATAGCATATCTCATTCATTTTAAATCCAAGTTAAGTGAAATCAATTTACAGAGATTGATAACTTGATTTAAAAACAAAACCATGTGATAAAACGCATTTCCAGATGTTTTGAAATCGTAATTAACATCTTAGTTACGTCTCTAATCGCCATCCCCGAAACAGTGGACATATGGTCAATAAAATGATCATATCTTGAGAATCCAAATTACACAAACTCAAATCCTATTATTTACTTAATTAATGGAGAACATTATCCAATTTAAAATTCCGTGTTTAAACATTTTAAACAGGACCGAAATTTTATCACAAAATAGGATGCGAAAATTGAAATGCTAAAATCTTCACGAACCCAAACGAGCCCGAATCTTCGTAGGTTCATGGATCTCATCCAAAACCTTCGAGAACCTGGCTCTGATACTACTTGAAGGATATGGAAAAAATCTTCAAGCGCATCACGGAAGCGTGATGATCGCATCGAATGCGATCGGAAGCGACTAGTCGCACTAGTTGCTCGATGCAACGGAAATTAAAATTTTCTATGTGATGAAACCACATCATAAATCAGGTGATCAGACAGGCAAGTCTAGCTCACAAGCAGCTGTGGAACGTCTTCCCCGATCTCTGCTTCTCGTATCATTTTGTTTAAATCACAAACAAGTAATAGGATTACCTCTTGAAGCGTGGTTGCGATCGAGTCTCTAAACAAAGAGACCTCCTGTCTCAAGTCCGATCCGACGGAGGAGACGCTTGCGAGTGCGTGGATGAGACGCGTGCTTCTCGCAATCCACGTTGATGATCCAAGCCACTGATCTCCTGATCTTGACAAACGAGATGCGACGTCTTCTTCACGAGCAAGGCACGCCGAAGTAGATGGAGATCCACGAGCAAACAATCGGACAACATAACGATGACGTTGCAGTAATGGAAGATCTCTCTAGGGCATCCATGGTGGATGACCACATGAGAGATAGAGAGAATGGGCGAGAAGAGAGAGAGAGCATTCATTGATTACGTACCTTGAAGAGCAAGGGGTGCCTCTTCTTATACAAGGTTTTGGGAGTCCATGGATCCCAATCCATGGACAACACACAATCAATGGTTGAGATTGATTTGCGTTTCTTTCAATGGCTAAGATGTTGTAAAAACACAACAACTAATGATTTAATTTAAATTAATTTTCATTAACAAATCAACAAAATTAATTTCAAATTAAATCATCTTTGATAAGAGAAAAGATAATGAAGAGAATAGACCAATCTCCCCATAAGAGGGGACATCTACTCTTCTCCTCATGGAGAGTTTTAGCCGTCCACTCCTCTTCGGTGGACTTGATCCATCTCTTCAAATTATCATGCGATCTCATTATCTCATGATATATACCATCATTTCTTGTCGATAATATTTTCACAAAAATAATTCCAAATTATCTTGTGGAAAATATCAACCATGCCAATGAAATTATGTGAATATTATTCACAACACAAAACTAAATGTAATTATATTTTCATTTAATCGTTCAATGTAAATCCAGTTCACATTAACAATTAACCAACAAATATAAAATACAATATGCTCTCTCTAATATATTATAAATCACATTTATAATATATATGATTAAAATGGACACTGCTATCCACATTATTCATATCCATGATAATTAAATCACATTTAATTATTTTGGATCTCCTTTTCTCATTTGCCCAAATAACATGAATCGCATTCACATTATTCACATCTTTTTGATAATTAAATCACATTTAATTATCTTAGATATCTCTCCTTATAATATGAATCAAATTCATATTATTCATGATAATTAAATCACATTTAATTATCAATTTCCTCAATGCTCATATACATATATCAACAATGAAATTATCCATGAACTCTTTCAAGGATAATGCGCTTTCTCCACGGATACTTGGAGATAAGGACATGGCGATTGTATTGTTCCACGTATAGTGACTTGGATATTGAGATCACATCTCAAATCCAGATCTCGGACCTCCCATAGATGCTTGATTAAATCAAGACCGCAAATCTAATCTTCTCATTGCATCTGAATCACATTCAGATTAATGTCCAACATTTGGACCAAGATCAGATTACTTCTCTACTGAGAGGAGTCATTAAAATCCAGACCCATTTCATCACTTCCTCGGAATGGAAGCGTCATGGTTATAAAACCGTTTATAATCACATCACCCTCAAGTATTCCCAACACCTGTACATCCTGCATACTGGAAGACTCATAATAAATCTGAAGTATTAGATCAACTTTATACTGTCTACCTCAGGGTTTTATCAATATGTTTCTCATTTGATCATTGGGTGTTGGTATCGATCATATACTTTCCAAAAGCATATATCATACCTAGGTCTTGATCATATACTTTTCAAAAGTATATATCAAACCTACAAATTCAGTCAAGCTTCCAAAGCGAGACGACCGTGCACGCAATTTGATTCTTCCCAATATATCATGAGTGAGCTCATGTCTTCCGGTTCAGTAGTGAACCTGTATGATCCCTTTGAGAGATCGTATTACTCATATACCCTTATATGCACACCAGCGCGTCGGTGTATAGACCTTGGTTAGGTCATCAACCTATTGGTCTGTCAAATGTATATACTGAGACATATAGTAACACATCTATCTCCGGTCAGAGGACGCGTGCCTATATCATGACAACATATGATATAGGACTTTGGTTATCTCGATCTCGTTAAGTCAACTCTTTGACCTAACTAATCTAACACCTCCAAATCTCTATTCCTATGCAGAGGACCTGCATCAAGAGGTCGGTCAGATATCAACCTATGTGAGAAAGGATTGCCATCTCCTACTCAGGCTGGAGATCATCTCTTAACAATCATTTGACGGTGCTTGATGAGTCCTCAATCTAACCCTTTAGATATTCATCAAGCACCAGCCTCTATGATTCAATAGTTGAGTCAACAACTGTATGATTATTAAGATGGCCATGGTACATAACCCTAATTGTACTAAGGGACCTATTATGCAAATTAGTTATTTCTCATTTCAGATCAGGGAATGATATTCGCAATAACATTTATTGCATAATGGCTCGTCGTGGGCTCGCATGTCCAACACGAGGACCGGGGGGGGGGGAGGGGGGGATGTGGGAGGGTGTTTCGTGGGGAAGGGAGGGTACGAGAGGGTGTGGGTTGCTTCGCAGGAGGGGGGCTTCGAGCACCGTCTTGCAGGAGGCGGTTGGGCTTCGCGGGGACGGGGACCGGGGGGAGGGGGGACGCGGGAGGGTGAATCGCGGGGACGGGGGGGGGGGGGGTGCGGGAGGGTGCTTCGCGGGGCCCGAGGGAGGGGGGGCTTTGCAGCGGGAGATGGGTTGCTTTGCATGAGGGGGGCTTCGAGCACCATGTTGCGGGAGGCGGTCGGGGCTTCGCGGGGACATGGACCGGGGACGCGGGAAGGTGCTTCGAGAGGACGGGGGAGGGGGGGGGATGCGGGAGGGTGCTTCGCGGGGACGGGGACTGAGGGGGGCGGCTTCGATCGGTCAGGGGGGGTCTTTGCAGCAGGGGTAGGGGGTGGGGTGCTTTGCAGGACATCGACGTTGTAGCGGGGGCGGGGGGTGTTCTTTTGCAGGGGAGGCAACGAGCTTCAGCAGCATGGGCATCGAGCAGGGGAGGGGGGAAGGGGCTTCGAGTAGGGGGAGGTGGTGGGCACGGGCTTTGAGCAGCAGGGGGGTTCGAGCGGCAGCGGACCAGAGGAAGGGGGCACCGTGTTCAACTGCAGGTGGAGGGTGGGAGGGAGTGGGAGGTGGAGGGTGGGAGGCAGTGGCACTTGTAGTAAATTTGCTAAATAAATTGAGTATAATATAAAGAAACATAACAGAATCCGGTTAGCTTTAACGGTCAAATGGATGGGAGTTAACCATAGGGTCTGTAGGGTAAGGGTTAGCAAGTTTACGGGGTCGAGGGAGGAATATCGATGTTTCAAAGGTCGTAGAGGTCATTGGCAAAGATTATAGGGTCTGTCGGGTAAAAATCCTTTAATTTAATAATCATTCGAGAATTACCAAATTGATTTTGATATCTCCACCATCTTGCTTCGGATGCTTCGCCATAGTCGAACCAGTTCCTGTTCTTTTCTGGTGCGCTCGCTTTATATCTCTTACACAGAAGTCAGGACACAGTGGGAAGGAAGCATCCCCCACCTCCATCCGGCCGATCATTCCACTGGCATCTCACATTCACGCCGCCGTTTGACTGTCGCTCGGAGATGTAGTTGTAGATACGTTCGTCTACTGGGTTGTTGGTTCCACCTAAGGTATCCTTCTACGACATGTTGTTGCCGTCGCCATATACAATATCTCAGTTAGTCCTATTTGCTTCGCTGCAGGTCGACGCCTCCGAAAGAAAGGGAGGACTTCACTTCTATGTCGGCCTTCTCGGCTTACTAGCTTCTTGGATAGAAAAACGTGACAACGGATCGACCTGATTTTCTCTTTGGATTTATTTGTAACTATTATGATTTTTGAACTTGGTTGAGTCCACGATGGTATACAATTATAATTATTGATATCCAATCACGAATAATTTCTCGTATTAGTTTAGCATGCGCAAGTACACGACCCGCAAACCTCCGCTATGGGGGAACTTAATAGTTATCTTGAATAAACCCTCAGGGTCCTTTGTTCAATTAGAACAATAAATGATCATAACATCGATTTCTCCAAGTTCAACCCACATCCCAAAATACCTCTCGTAATATTTATAATCAAAGTATAATTTGATGCAACCACACCCAATCATACTACGAGTCTTAATATCATGTATATGTGTGAAATCAAGAACGCCAATCACGTCACTTCCCTACTCCGTCAAGTGACTCCATATACAACTGAGCTGCTAAACTCAATGCATCACCCAACTAGTACGTTGAGGTTGCAACCTTTTTAGTATCTACTCGAGGTCCAAGTGTGTATGCCCAATCCTTTATGACACCTAATTCCATCTACCCAAACATCGTGAAATCTTTCATGGGACGGTAATCACCTCAACAAGAATAAATACTAGCGCCCTATAAAAAATAAAAATGAGTTGCTTGGACTGACTATCATCGTGTGATTAGATCGATGCCACTCATTTCAATTGTGATTGCAGGTTGTCTAATGTTGCAATGTCAAGTTAACTTTATAGATGATATAAGGATTATTGCTGGAAAAGCAACGCATAAATTAATACTGAAAGCATTGAAGGTCACCGCCACTTCACAAAACCGATAAATCCCTAATGGATATGGACTTATTTACAGAGAATAAATTTTCATATATACTTCACAAACCCGATAAATCCGTAATGGATATGGACTTATTTACAGAGAATAAATTTTCATATAGTCCATTACGTAGTTAGATAATAAAAAGCATATGTCATTATTCAAGATACATGAAACATATATTTATATTTAACTCGCAGCATTACCATTACTGGTGATCTAAAATAATGTAACTAGGGATGCAAAATGGACGGATACGGATACAGATATAGGTATTACCGTATCCTTATCCTTTTTGAATACAAATACGGATGTGGATACGGATATTGATGGATTTTAAAACTACCTTACCATATCTTAAAAAAACGGATACGGATGTAAAACGGATATTGTTCGCGTACAAGTAATGTTAGATATACTCTATATAATCGACTTAAATATATACAAATTGGATGGAAAACACATGATATAAATTTACTAAATGTGTTTGTATCATAAAAATTATACAAATATGATAAAAAAGGTGTACAATTATATTATATAGGGTTAAAAATAAATCTATGACTATATTTATATATGAAAACGGATATACGGATGCGGATACAGATGTTTGTGGATATCAAAATGATATCCATATCTGTATCCATTTTAAAACGGATACGGATACGAATGTCAAAATCGGAATGAAACGGATATGGTGACGGATCGGATACGGATATATCCGTAACCGTTTGCATCCCTAAATGTAACACAACATTAGACATAGCAGGAAAGCAACAAGAACAAAGATTGGGTGGCTTCAATAATAAATAATGACAAGAAAAATGTCCTGAGTCACAGGAAGAGATAATTTTTAAAGAGGATTTTTAATGGATGGAGTGTTTATCCCCACCTAGAAAGATAAGGGTCTATGTAGTCTTGTCAATCCAAATGCTACGAGGGATATTAACATTGTGCCCTACACTACAAAAAAGCGGGATTGGCATGCACATAAATGCTCGTTACGTGCACGCCTAGTGTCCGCCATGTGCACGCCCGTCTAGTTGGTGAGCACATGTGCTCATTCAGGGCGTGCTCGTTTCTATGAGCGTCGCTCCGGCTGGTTGGCGAGCACAGTCGGACGCTCTGTGCTTGCCCGCCTATCGGGTGGGCACATATGTGCTCGCCGATGTGATCGCCTCTATTAAATAGGTCGATCAATCAGAGAGCATATGCCGAGCACTTGGCGAACACATGTGCTCGCCCAAACTGGTTTTCAGGAAAAAAATTATACAGGTTTGACGGGGTTTTGACGCCCTGTCGAACCTGTATAGCCTGTCAATAAACCACCGCAGGTACTTATAAGAGCTCCCTAAGCGTATATATTATAGCAGTTCGTTAACTAAGATAACTAGCACTGACAAGTGAAATTTACACAATATACATGAACTTAGAAACAAACATTCGAATTTAACATCTAAATATTACAAATATTTGTCAGTAGCAACAACGACAAGTAAACTACAACAAATAATATTACCAAAGTTCATATAAATTAAAAAACATGCTAAAAGTTTAACAAAAATAGAAGTCAAAACCAACAATAATTTACTTCTTCTTTGATCTAAAAAATTTAGACACTAAACCCTGCTTTGATTTCTTTTTTCCTTCTCCTTTTCTTTGAACCTCGCATACATGCGTGCCTCTTCTTCATGATCGTTCTCCTCCTCCTCTTCGTCATCAGATTCAATCTCTTCAGGTTGAGATGCACACCCTTGCGACCTATATTATATATGGAAGATATATATCTATTACTTGCATTTTGTAGATATAGAAATATAAAATTATTACTCATTCTATAAGTAGAATACTTACATATACGCCGTGAACTCTTTTCGGAGCTTCGTCACATGCTCCACCATCATCGCCATCTGCGACTCCATTGGAACTGATGATTGGGACGGTTGTGGTTGCGTGTACGACGGCTGAGAGTATGCAGAATAGGAGTGACGATGTTCCTCCACATAATATGGAGGAAGACCACCAAGCATCTGCTTCCTATTCGCCACAACGTCCCTCTCCTCCAACAGCTTATAAGATTTTCATTGTTTAATACAAAATTATATATTAGAAATGAGTATAGTAAGGTAATATTTATCTATATATACCTGCTTCCAGATCATTTTATCAAATGGTGATTGCTCTCCAGTTGTATCGACACCCCATTTTTCTGCAGATAGTGCCAGATAACGATCTTCTTGCCTTGAAAAATGTATCGCTCATTCTCTTTTTTGCCAAACGAATGAAGGCTCTACGATAAGCCTCCTTCCCCAGACTAGAGCCAAGGCGAAACCTATTCTGAAAATTACAACAAATTATAAGATACAAAAAACTTGACCAAAAAATTCTGTATCACTTCTTAGAAAATTTTCTTACTAGAAACATGTCAAACAGTCTCTCCTTTTCTGTAGCAGGGATGCGACACCATCTAAATTGCATGGAAGTCAAGTGTGTCTTTATTATGTTGGTTATCTCCTTTGCTACCCTGTTGCTATTCACAAAATCCCTGCATTTGCTAGAAATTTTAATTATGATACAATCTATAAATATTTGGAAATTTTTAATGATGAAATGTATAAAAATTTTACCTCCCATCCGCCGTAACCTCCAACAAAGAGTAGAACGCTGACATCTGTCCAACTGCAGTAGGTAAAGACACGGAGGTGCTCGGACGTCCAGAAGAAGGAGAGTCAGAATCCATCGATGTCCGTGCTGGTATGGGGACCTGGACTGGGAATCCTGTAGGGGTTGCTGAGGTAGATGGCTCTCCATAGCCTCCTACGTAAAAGGGTGGCGGAGGATAACCAAGAGACTCGTAGTAGGCTATCACCCGACGGACCTCGTCGGACTGTGAATCAAGAACAACATTCGGGGTGGGCTGCCTACTGGACGAAGGTGTGTCTGAGGAAGATGGACGATTGGATCTATGTGATCCATGCGTCCCGCCACGTCCAAAACCTTCTATGACTGTAATAATGATGTAATAGTTAATTACATATTTATTACTTAAGATTTTAATTAATTCGATTATAATTGTGTAATAAAACTTACAATTAATCTTCATCATTTATTTCGGTGGGATTAAAGGATATTTCTTCATTTTCTGAGTTTTCTGAGTCATCATTTCTGAAGTCAGCATCATCTTGTAAGACAACACAAAAAACTTCATTATCAGCCAATCGAATCGATTCGATAATTGAGACTTCTTCTGTTAAGTCTATTCGTTCATATGTCGGTGTGAATGCTTCATCAATGTCATCTTCCTGATTAATGTAATCATTAGAGATATAACGTCGAGAATTTATCTTCACAACAGTTACTGTTTCAACGCTCTTTCTCTTCTTTGATATTTGTGGGAGATAACATACTTGATCCGCTTGAGATGCTAAGACGAATAGTTCAAATCTGCGTATAAATTTTCTTTGCACCACGCTGACAATGTTATTTCTTCTATCGAGTACTACACCTCCATTGGGTTCATACCAATCACACAAGAAAAGAACTACTTTATTCAAGCCTGGTATACTATATTCCACTTCTAGTATCTCATTTAAAATTCCATAATAATTCATATGATCTTCCTCATAACAAGATCTGTGAACCATCACTCCATGATTTTGAGTTGTCAAATATTTACTGGAATTTAAGGTATGAAAACGATACCCATTACTGTAGCAAGAGTTGTATGATCGGACCATATAAACAAGACCTTCTCCAAAATATTTTAAAATATGAGAATAGAAATCACCACCGTCCAACTGTTTTGAGCGTTCTTTAAACCAAGCTGGAAATTAATTTCTATAGACGCTCAGAACTTCATCATCTGAATACATAAGATTTTCCTCCATAATTTTCTTTCTAAATTCCCTAAAATTGGTAAGAGAAACATAAGAATTACTTGTACATGAATATATACATAATGTAATACAAATACTTACTGAACATATGGTGTTATTTCCTCGCAATTGTCTAATACGTATAACTATGCAACATCCTTCTCTTGTTTCGATAAGAAACGTTCAGTTGTTTTTCCTATCAGATGAGTGGATGGACGAAAGATACTGATACAAGGTTCTTCATCGGAATAAATTGTCTCATTCCTCCTGCATCTATTGTGAATAGTCTCTACATCTTCTGGAAGATATCTTGCGCAGAATGTTACGACTTCCTCATATATATATATTGTGAACCTATAGATCCTTCAACTTTACTTTTATTTCAGACCTTTCTTTTAAGAAAAAAACATAAACCTATAAGAAAGCAGGTTAAACATTTAGCTGAAATAGTAAATAATGCAAGGAGATTATAATATATTTAATTACCTTTCAAATGGATATATCCAACGATATTTTACCGGCCCTCCTACTTTTGCTTTCCATAGAATATGAATCATCAGATGCTCCATCGAATCAAAAAATGAAGGCAGAAATATCTTCTCCACGTTACACATAATCACAGGAATATTTTTATGAAGATAATCCATCTCCATGTGGTGTATACGTGAAGAGCATAGTGATGAGCCAAAAAATCTCTCAATCAATCCGGGATTAGATAAAAATAGTCACTCACGGGTTGTTGCGACCCGGATCGAGAGAGACAATCAGCTCAACAAGAAAAATGAAGGACAAACCACCAAACAGAGATAAAAATCAATAAAAACAAATAGTGGCCCTGGCTATGAGATTAGCATGGTGTAGCACCCAGGGTCGGACGCAAGGAGTGCGGATTGGCCTTGCGGCCTACGAAGTAGTCTAAAAATAAATAATAAAAACAAATATTTTTTGGTGGATTTTTAATATTTTTATATTTTTTTGGATTTTTAAATATGAAGGAAAATAATAAAACAATAAAAACAAGCAACTTCAAGCAATTATTTAATGACTCAAAAATAGTCTAAAAATTCAAATAAAAATCTTTTTATGTTTTATTTTTTTTACTGTTTTTGTTGAATTTTTGAAGATTTTATAATTTTTAGGGAATTTTCTAAAAATGAAAGAAGGAAGAAAAACTGTGCTGCTGTCCAGCCAGGCTTCAAAGACCAAAATAAAAGACAAAATGGTCTTAAAAGAGCCTGGAGGTATTTTTCTTGAAAAATAAAAATAAGAAACAAAATTCAGGAGAATAGTTTATTAATTTTTGGATTTTCTATGATTTTTTAAAATTTTTTCAAGGCTTTTCAATTTTTAAGCTTTTTATAAATCCAAAAAATAATAAAAAATAGTCAGAAAATCAAACAGGAAAAAAACACAAAACTTATTTTTTTTTGTGATTTTTAAAAAGGTTTTACTATTTTTGGGAATTTTTAATCTGAACAGACAGAAAAACAAGGGTTTTTGGATTTTTAAAAATACTAAAAATGCTCAGAAATGTATCCAAAAATTAGGGAAAATTTTACACAGTGGTAGGAGCCACGCTTCCATTTTTCACTCAATTTGGATTAATTTTGATATTTTATTTAAATCAAAAACACACACACACAGTGCACAGGGACCTTAATGTAAGAAAAACATAGTCCAAGGGCCAATCAATAACACACACAGAAAGATCAGGGCCAAAAGTGCAGAAAGCCCAGACAGTCACGCACAGGGCACGTGGTCCAGGTGCGGAAGGACTGAACTGTAATTCCTATTTTAAATCATTCAAAGAATAACATGAAAGAATTACAAGGTATATAATGCAAAATCACCAAGATCTCACGTGTCGAAGCACGTGGCCACCATAGACAGGGACTAAATAGCAAATACAGAAAACACGAAGGTCCTCGATGCAATTTCTACAAAATAAAAACACGGGACAAAATATTTACAGTACTAAAACGTAAATGCAAAACAGGAGGGGGCCTAAGTGAAATTTACCCCACTTATTACCCGAGGGCTGGAGGGCTGCCACGTGGATGATCGAACGGTGCTGGAGCGGTGGCGCCTCTTCTACGAACTCCCGCTCGGATCGAACAGCTAAGGGTCTCCCACGTGGAGGATCTGACGGCTAAGGTGCGCTATGGGTAAACCCTCGCTGGATCAACGGCTCGGAAGAGGGCATGTGGAGATCGGACGGTGATGGCTCAAGGGTGCCTCTTCGTCTGATCGTGCGGTCCTGATCGAGCCTCCAATGGATCGTACGGTGGCGTGGCTCCTCAAATGAATGGCTGAGATCGCATCTCGAGCAGGAGGGACCGATCGGACGACAGGAGAAGGTCCAGGAAGAACAAGACGCCGGCGAACTTCGCCGGCGCACCACTGGAACGCTGGGCCTTCTCTGGAGCTGCTGAGATGTGGAGAAGATTCGCCAAGGTGTTCCGCAGCCGATGGACGTATCCGATGAGGCCGACGACCACCGGAGTGGTCCGGCGACAGCAGAGACCTGGAGTTGCTGCGCCTGGACGTCAGGGCCCTCAGATGGGCCTTTTTCAACATGCAGAGCATACAGTCAAAATCCTGGGTCGAGGGCAAAGTGCCTCGACCCGGTGAGAGGGGAAATGGGTGACCGGGTGACGTGGGATGGTGCCCTCCGGCGAAGCGGCGACAGAGGAAGGCGAAGGACCTGCTCCGGGGCGAGACAAGGGATGTGAGTGGGTGAAGAAGGTGGAGAGAGGTCTGGCGAAGGTGGTGGTGTGGTCGGGTGGACAAATGGACGGTCGGAGGTGGCTGAATTGATCGGCGACGGTGACAGAGCAAATTGGGGGAAAACCTAAATTAAGCTAAACTGCAAGCTGAAGAAACTACCTGGCGGATGCATTCGACTGTGCTGGAGCTGCTGGAGATCCGGGGGTCATTGCCTCAAGGAGTCGTCGCGTCCCGAGGCTTGGCGCGCTCGCGGCGGCGCACATCGGCGAGAAGCTGTCGGATCAGTGGTTCCCGCTGCCCGAGCCTCGCTTCGACTCTCTCTCGCACGGCTGTCACTCAGGCGAGGTGGAGAATCTCCTTGGCAACGAGGGGGAGGGCCAAAGATGCCTTGAATCGTGCGGCGGAGCTGAGATTATATATGGCTAGGGGTCCGAGAAGTTGAAGATCGGGCGAGCATATTGGAGCTCGGATCCCTAGAACCCACCCCGGGCGTGGATCAGGACTGAACAAGGGTCAAATTGTGCCCGGGGTTTAGCGATTTGGCGGTCGGATCAAGTGGGTAGAAATAGGAGAAATCGGGTCGGGCGAGCATGATCCGGCTCTGGTGGTCCTGGGGGGAGAGTTGACCGGGGGTCAACATCCCCCGTGGATCAATCAGAGCCCGCCAATTATTAATTATTTGATAATTCATTTAAAAATACTAATTGACTTATTTTCGAAAAACTTAAAACATAAAAAATGTTTATTTATTTTTAAACTATTTTTTTTAGTGATTTTTATTTATTTATTTGAAATAAAAATAAGTTATTTGCAAAATAGTATTATTATATATAGCATATTGTTCCATGGTCAAAAGTATGGAATAAACAAGTGTTTCCATGACTCTACCACCCGGTCAATTCTGTTCCACATATCTTTCTAAGGAATAGGAAATCTTTCTCCTGTTACATCACACCCCTTGTACCCTTGCTTCCTATCTTGTCCTAGGGGATGGAAGCGTGTAACCAGACTCCCTTCCCTCTTCTAGTCCCTGCCTCCCCTAGCCTGAAATTCCATTTATTTATCGTGTTGTCCGCTGTGATGCCCTACCTAACTCTCCGCTACGTATACCCTCACCGCGACAATCTTCTCGATTCGATTTCAGATGCATCTTCCCGAAAGTCGTGATCCCTGAGGGTAGTAACAGGAGTTCGGGTTGTGTGTGATCACTTTCTTGACTGTTAGGCAAGTCCATTAAATACAAAGCAAGCCCGGACTAAGTTAGCTATGAAATGACATCGAGTCTGCTCAAGTACATTCCAGAACTTGGGATACACATATATACATGGTATATATACAATGTTTATTTTGATTTTTATTTTATTTCTTTTTATTTTATTTTTGTTTTTATGAATTTAATTTTATTTATTTACATTATGGGATATAGATTATGTACATTTTTTATGGGATTTTTATTTATTTATTTATAGGGAGAAATAAATATATATATGTGATTCTATGTACATGGTGAATATAGACAATAAGGGATGAATTTTATTTCTTTTTATTTTTCTTCATTTTTATTTTAATTTAATATTTACAAATATATACAAATAAATATAAACCCATTTTTATTTTTATTTAGAGGAAAATATTTTTATTTATTTATAGGTATATGTACACATGTGAGCTTCCTTATCTCTCTCTACTTGGGTTTTTATGCGGTCAGGCCCATGCTGAGCCCTCCCTTGGGATAAGGTCGCTCAATATTTATTTTAAATATCTCCCTCTTTTTCTTTTATTTCTTTATTCTTTTATTTATGCACAAAAACATGCTAATAATGCATATTTACACAATGCATGCTATTTGACAATTATTGTTATTTACAGGACTATACATGTGTTTTGCATGGGTTTTGTAGCTAAAATAAAAGAATAAAGAGTGATGAATGGGTATTTATCACCCCCCTATACTTAACTTTGCTAGTCCCTTAGCAAACACTTATTTGAAAAAGAAGTGAAAAAGAAAAAGAAAAAGAAAAAGAGGAGAAAATGCATGGATTAATGCAGAATATTAAACTTGCCTTCATTAAATTGAATTTATGGAGCTCGATCAGATCTTTAGATTATTAATGTGTCGGAACCTTATTTGGACTTAAGTTTAAAACTCAACAGCCTCTAAGATCCACTAATCTATAATCAAAACTCCTCAACAATCCAGATCAGAACAAGTCTACCTACACAAACCCTTAAGACTATGAATCTTTCCATGTACAGTGTAAGTGAGGTAAAGCTCTCCACCTCAGAAGTAGCAACTTGACAACCCTCCCCAACAAGGTAACTCTATGACCCTAGTCTGGCCACTCTTTCCTCGAGGAGCGGGGTATTCCCTTCTAAGTTCAAGTTCAACCGGCTCAAGAAGAGGGGGAAGAAGAGAATGGACCACGGCCAGTGTAGCCATGTATCCTTGGGAGCTCAACCAGTGTAGCTAAGTCTCCCTGCTGCAAGCTACATAAGATGGAACTATGAGTCTCAAGCTTTGCTTATTTGCACTATATACATACTCCGGTGGGATTATCATTTTCTATCAGACCCACCACTTTTTTGGAGTTATTTTCATTTTGCACTTTTTTCAAGTGCATCTATACAACATATTTACGTGGTGCAACATATGTACATAAGGAGTTTTTCCTCTTGAGCCAGTAGACTATCCCTCTTTTGAAGCATTATTGCAACCCACAACTCCTGTCGTTAGACCTCATGGCAACCGGACCAAGTTGAGACACACTTCCTTCACTAAAAGAAGAAGAGAGGTTCCGCCTAGAAGTACTACCCTCATATGCTACCCCAAGTCAATGAAGACTGCCTCCTCACCACCTCATCCGTAGAGAGCTCGGTGCTAAGTGCGGGTCCAAGTCAAGCCATTGTCTATATGAGTCATGTGTGTGTTGTTAAGTGCTCTACTTAGGCTCATTGAGATGACATGTGATCATAGCCTAGTGGACTCAAAGAATTAAGTCACCATGGACCTGAAAAGTCTCAACCCTAAGTCCTATAAGGTTCCTCTTATAATTAGATGGATTAAGATCTTAAAGAAGCTCCATTTCCCAATTTAATTCCAGGCTAGTTTAAATGTCAACTATAATCCAGGAAAAACTATATACAAATATATACAAAGATGCTATTTACACAATATTTACACCAATGCAAAATTTTTGAAAAATGTGTTGAAATCATGGATGTGTGCATGAATGTAAGTTTTGCAAAATATTTACACAAGGTTTTTGCAAACTTTTGATTTTCAAAACATTTTGGAAAAATTTTGTACTATATACATAATTTTGATATGCACATATTTACACAAAAAGTTTTTGAAAACATTTTTACAAAAATAATTTGTACAATAGCTATGTATGTGCAAATAAAAGAATGATTATTTACAGAAATTTTTTTAATTTTTATGGAATTTTGGGTTTTTAGCCATTTTTATTTATTAACACACTCACACAAAGTACGAGTTATGGCTAAAGTATATATGAAATATATACACCCCCTATACTTAGCTCGAACGATGTCCTCAGAGTCAAGAGCGATGAAGAAGACATAACTCGTGCTTAGTATAGGGAAATGAAAAAGAAGGCTATTTACAAAGATGAATGAAAGAATAGAAAATCAAGAGGGTCTTGGATTTTCCCCCTATACTTAGGATCAACTAATCCTAAGTATAGCATGCTGTACACCAAGGGAAAACCGAGCGAAGAATGTACAAGGTCTACCCCCCCATACTTAGGGTAAAATATCCCTAAGTATAGGCAGCAAAAACAGGGGTAGCAAGACACGAAGAAAATCAACAAATATATACAAGGTGAGAGGGCATCACTCCCCCTATACTTAAGGTGAAGAATCCTTAAGTATAGGCAACAACAGAAGTGATGAAACAGAACATAAGAACAACCCGGTGTTTCCACCCCCTATACTTAGGATGAATTATATCCCACGTATAACAAAGATAATCCTAAGCGAGACCTGGGGTGAAAACAAGAACAGAAGAAAGAAAGATCAAACTAAGACAAAACATGTATATACAAAAGGGTACAATGTTGAGGTGCCTCTCAACAAGCGCTAGATTTTACGCCCCTAGCTGGGCGCAAAGGCTAGGATAAAGCAGTGTCAAGGTTCAGGACGGCATCGGTAAGGCGAATGTCATACTGTCGTCGCAGTCTCGGTATGAGAACCGCAACGAACTCAAAAGTGTAAAGAATGATTCCCAGGTATGCAATCAGGCGGGTGTCTGCTACCGGCCAAGGATATGGAAGTATGTGATCGAGATCCGGTAACACAAAAGAAATCATCGGCTCTGGATCAGACTGGAGTGGAAGTGTGGAGCCGAACAAGTCAAACGTGGAGAAGGATGGATCAGTCATGGAATCCTCCACGTCAATCAATGTCTTAAAAAGATGTGGATAGTCAAGATCAGGAGACTCTCTAAGAAGACTGATATCCGATGCATGAAATAGAAGCAAATCGGGCAGATCATCGAATATCTCCAGGATGGGCTCATCCTCGTGAGGGTCATCGAGGTGAGATGACTCAGAATCAGAAGGATCAGAAGACTCGGTTTCGTGTTCCGTCAGATCGGAAACACTCTCAGAAGGTAAAACCAAGTATTCATCGTGTGCGGTATTCTCTCGCAGATAACCCTCGGGGAGAAATGCAAGATCAGAGGTGAAAAGTAGAGGATCAGGATCTAGAAGGGCATCTGCGCTATTGTGAAGTATCCACTCGGTGCACTAGGCTGCATCATCATTGGAAGTGTAGCTCTTGGCAATCTGGAAGCAGGAGAAGGTACTGGTCAACATCGTTGAGGTTGGCAAAGTGTCTGCGGCTGATCCTCGCTCTGCGGCAATGCTGGCTGTCAACTGGTCCTCAGCAAGTATGTCTGTCTCGTCAAAGTGGAGGACAAAAGGCTCGAATACGGGACTATCTGTATCTGTACTCTCAAAGTGGTGTCCCATGTCAAACTGTGGCTGTTGGGCTGAGTCCTGGTTGCTGTCAAACTCTGAGAAGTGTCTCTGCAGAAAAGAGGCCGACTCCTCCAGGACTGGACACTGAAGTGGCTGAATCGATGGCTGTAGTAGCGGGGTCTCCTCCGGCTCCTGGAGTATCAGAAGATCTGATATCCAAGACTCGTCGACTGAGAACTCTGGGGCTGATTCGAACTCTAGTTGGAAGACCAACTGGAACTCGAGTAGACTCTGGGTTCGAACCTCTGCTATAGCAGTCATCTCCTCTCTACTCTGTGATGCTGGAGCATCCAAGTCCTCGGGCTGGTGTGTAGAAGCTGTATCCTCAGGTAATGCGACACACCGCACTGGTATTGCAACATCCTCATGTGTTCTCCCGACTAGGGCATCTCGTGAAGAAGAACTCTGTGAAACTAAGCTCGAGATGGTATCCATTAGGTGAATGACGGAACTGCGGTGTGAACCACCACATGTGATAATCACCAGTGCTATCTGCTCAGCGGTCATCCCCCGCATGGAGATCTCAATAAGGTCTGTCAGTGGAAGTCCGTGGTCTGGAAATCTCCTCAAGAGGTCAAGAAACCTCGACCATGCCTCCTGCAATGGCTTCTGGGGGTCAACTGAAAACTCAGTGATTAAAGACCGCATCAACTCTGCTCTACGCGGGGGAAAGTATCTCTGTAAGAACTCTTGGCGTAGCTCTCCCCACGTATCGAATCTCCTCCCCAATCATCGGTGCCATCTCATGGCTCTGTCCTGTAGTGTGAATGGGAAGGTCCTCAGCATCAACTCCTCTGCAGTGATATCTGAATATCTCTGTGCTCTACAAAACTCTTCGAATGCGGACAGGTGAAGATAAGGTTCCTCGTGCGTCTCCCCTGAAAATGTCGGCAGTCTCTGAATGTAATCCAAATCCAAGATGAATGGACCTAGTGTAGAAGCTGACTGAGCTTCCTGTCCTGTCTGCTCCGCCATCAATCTGAGATAGGATCTATCTGATGATCTCTTCTGCTCTCTCTGATCACAAACGGAGTGCACTCTCAACTCAACAATGGCATCGTCCGGGTCTCGCATCTGCTCGATCTGATCTCCGCAGACGTCTAGTGCAACATGCCCAGAGTAAAGAAAGGGATGGGAGGGAGGGAGCGGGAGGTTGGTCGGGAATCCGACCTCCCTCAAAGGTGGACTGGACTGATGGTCAGATGGTGAAGAAGAAGCCACAAGAGTCGGCCAGGAGTGAGGGGGATCCATCATCCAGGGGTGAAGGAGAAGAATATTTTTATGAAAGGAGGGTGGGTGGGAGACAGATGGATGGGAGAAGAAGATGGGGGGGGGGGAGGCAGAAGGGATCTGGAATCACACAAGATGAGAAAGCAAAAACCCCTGATTCACCTACGCACACGAGCTGAAGACCGAAAGGAATCGGTCAATTATCTTGTCAATTTTATTTTAGGTGATCATTTAGTCTTTCAGAGCGATTACGTGAACTGATATGAATCCAATATTTCTCAATCGAATGTCCCGTACAGAAAGCCGGTAATCAGTCGAGAAAAATCAGATATGGCTCTAGCCTAAGGTGCGGGTCACTCTCTCGCTCATCCAAACCAAACAAGGAGGGGGTTGCTCTCCCCAAGACAAAATTTTCAATTAGGTGTCTTTTTGGTCAAGTGTGATTAGCAGTCCCGATTTTATTGTTTTTCTTTTTAGGTATTTTTCAAATAAAAGCAAACGCCTAATGAATTTTTCGGTTCTCCTGGTTATTTAAGTCCAAAAATTAGGGGGAGAAGTCGGAAAAGCCGATGCGCGAGAAATCAATGATGCATGCAGAGTTAGAAATGCGTACCTGACTCCAGCAGTCTACATGCAAGAATGATCTGCGCAGAATTTAAAGACAGAAATAAAACTACCTAAATGATGCAGGCGGAAATCCGAGCCCTAAGCAAGCAGTTCTACTCGACAGAACGTATAGTCGACCACCAACCTTGAACCCAAGAGTCTGGTTTAGGCTCACCCCTCCTCCTCTCGACAAATCGAGTTCAGGAGCAGCGCTTGGCAGGGCGGGCTCGCGACGCGTAGGCTCGAAGGTAGTGGATCGACTATTTTTTTAGATTTTTATTCTTGGTCCAATTAATCGATCTATAGGTACAGGCAACGTTATTAAGGTGTTGGGACCCTACTAATTACGTCACAGTCAAGCAAAAATCCTAAGGCTAGGGGATGAAATCCGCTAGAAACCGAATAGGCAGGAAATAAATGGAAACCGCGTGAAAACCACGAAAAAGCCGAGGGATCCCCCGAGCACACCGGTGCTCGGCGAAACAGACCCCGAGAGTCTAAGTGTCCGGCTGAGTGTCCTGTCCCTGTATAATTACAATAATAGCTCAAATGGTACAGAAAAGAAACCTAAACTAATTCTACACTACGCTCGCACTCGGCTTCCTCCTCACGCTCTCCTGCGACTCCGTGTAGAAGGGAGCTGCCTCCGATTACCACGGTTACGTCGGCTCCTCGAAAGTCACTGCCTCGGTCCTCGGGCCCTCGCAAGCAAGCAACAAAGTGTCAAACCAGATAAAAATAAAGTAAATAAAATAAGAAAAAGAAAATAGGGTATATATGCAAAAATAGAAATAAAAATAAACAAACAAAACCACCAAAAAGAAAAGAAATAAAAATAAAAGAAAATGAAAATAAAAGAAAAACAAAAAGCCGCAAAAAGCCACGGACGAAGAAAAGCCGTGGAAAGCAGAGAAAATCAAAATAAAACAAAAATCAAAGAAAATAGACTACTAAGCCGTGCTCCCCGGCAATGACGCCATTCTGATGAGCCGAAAAATCTCTCAATCAATCCGGGATTAGATAAAAATAGTCACTCACGGGTCGTTGCGACCTGGATCAAGAGAGACAATCAGCTCAACAAGAAAAATGAAGGACAAACCACCAAATATAGATAGAAATCAATAAAAACAAATAGTAGCCCTGGCTATGAGATTAGCCTGGTGTAGCACCCAGGGTCGGACTCAGGGAGCGCGGATTGGCCTTACAGTCTACGAAGTAGTATAAAAACAAATAATAAAAACAAATATTTTTGGGTGCATTTTTAATATTTTTATATTTTTTGGATGTTTGAATATGAAGGAAAATAATAAAATAATAAAAACAAGCAACTTCAAGCAATTATTTAATGACTCAAAAATAGTCTAAAAATTCAAATAAAAATATTTTTATGTTTTATATATTTTTTTACTATTTTTGGTGAATTTTTGAAGATTTTATAATTTTTAGGGAATTTTCTAAAAATGAAAGAAGGAAGAAAAATTGTGCTGTTATCCAGCCATGCTTCAAGGACCAAAATAAAAGATAAATTGGTCCTAAAAGAGCCTGGAAAATAGAAAAAAGAAACAAAATTCAGGAGAAGAGTTTATTAATTTTTGGATTTTCTATGATTTTTTAGATTTTTTTATAAGTTTTTCAAGGTTTTCAATTTTTAAGCTTTTTATAAATCCAAAAATAACCAAAAATGGTCAGAAAATCAAACAGGTAAAAACACACAATACTTATTTTTTTTGTAATTTTTAAAAAGGTTTTAATATATTTTTGGGAGTTTTTAATCTGAATATACAGAAAACAAGGGTTTTTGAATTTTAAAAATATTAAAAATGCTCAGAAATGTACCCAAAAACTAGGGAAAATTTTACACAATGGCAGGAGCCACGTATCCAATTTTCACTCAATTTGGATTAATTTTGATATTTTATTTAAATCAAACACACACACATACACAGTGCACAGGGACCTTAATGTAAGAAAAACATAGTCCAAGGGCCAATCAATAACACACACAGAAAGATTAGGGCCAAAAGTGCAAAAAACCCAGGCAGTCACGCGCAGGGCACGTGGTCCAGGTGCGGAAGGACTAAACTGTAATTCCTATTTTAAATCATTCAAAGCATAACATGAAAGAACTACAGGGCATATAATGCAAAATTACCAAGGTCTCACGTGTCGAAGCACGTGACCACTATAGACAGGGACTAAATAGCAAATACAGAAAACACGAAGGTCCTCGATGCAATTTCTACAAAATAAAAACACGGGACAAAATATTTACAGTACTAAAACGTAAATGCAAAACATGACGGGGCCTAAGTGAAATTTACCCCACTTATTATCCAAAGGCTGGAGGGCTGCCACGTGGATGATCGAACGGTGCTGGAGCGGTGGCGCCTCTTCTAAGAACTCCTGCTCGGATCGGACGGCTGAGGGTCTCCCACGTGGAGGATCTGACGGCTAAGGTGCGCTGTGGGTAAACCCTCGCTGGATCAACAACTCGGAAGTGGGCACTTGGAGATGGACGGTGATGGCTCAAGGGCACCTCTTCGTCTGATCGTGCGGTCCTGATCGAGCCTCCAATGGATCGTACGGTGGCGTGGCTCCTCAAATGAATGGCTGAGATCGCATCTGGAGCAGGAGGGACTGATCGGACGACAGAAGAAAGTCCAGGAAGAACAAGACGCCGGCGAACTTCGCTGGCGCACCACTGGCACGCTGGGCCTTCTCTGGAGCTGCTGAGATGTGGAGAAGATTCGCCAAGGTGTTCTGCAGCCGATGGACGTATACGACGAGGCCGGCGACGACAGAGACCTGGAGTTGCTGCACCTAGACGTCAGGGCCCTCAGATGGGCCTTTTTCAACCTGCAAAGCACACAGTCAAACTCCTGGGTTGATGGCAAATTGCCTCGACCCGGTGAGAGGGGAAATGGGTGACCGGGTGACGTGGGATGGTGCCCTCCGGCGAAGCGGCGACGAAGGAAGGCGAAGGACCTACTCCGGGGCGAGACAAGGGATGTGAGTGGGTGAAGAAGGTGGAGAGAGGTCTGGCGAAGGTGGTGGTGTGGTCGGGTGGACAAATGGAGGTGGCTGAATTGATCGACGACGGTGACGGAGCAAATTGGGGGAAAACCTAAATTAAGATAAACTACAAGCTGAAGAAACTACCTGGAGGATGCATTCGACTGTGTTGGAGCTGCTGGAGCTCCGGGGGTCATTGCCTCAAGGGGTCCTTGCGTCCTGAGGCTTGGCGCGCTCGCGGCGGCGTACGACGACGAGAAGCTGCCGGATCAGTGGTTCCTGATGCCCGAGCCTCGCTTCGACTCTCTCTCGCACGACTGTCACTCAGGCGAGGTAGAGGAGCTCCTTGGCAACGAGGGGGAGGGCCAAAGATGCCTTGAATCGTGCGGCAGAGCTGAGATTATATATGGCTAGGGGTCCGAGAAGATGAAGATTGGGCGAGCATATCGGAGCTCGGATCCCTAGAACCCACCCCGGGCGTGGATCAGGAATGAACAAGGGTCAAATTGTGCCCGGGGTTTAGCGATTTGGCAGTCGGATCAAGTGGGTAGAAATAGGAGAAATCGGGTCGGGCGAGCATGATCCGGCTCTGGTGGTCCTGGGGGGAGAGTTGACCGGGGGTCAACATCCCCTGTGGACCAATCAGAGCCCGCCAATTATTAATTATTTGATAATTCATTTAAAAATACTAATTGGCTTATTTTCAAAAAACTTAAAACATAAAAAATGTTTATTTATTTTAAACTATTTTTTAGTGATTTTTATTTATTTTTTTGAAATAAAAATAAGGTATTTACAAAATAGTATTATTATATATAGGTATATACAATATACATTTTTAATTTTCGATTTTTAATTATTTATTTTGTACATTTTATTCCAAATTTATATTTTATTTATTTATAGAATAAAATTTGGAATAAAAAGGTATTTTTATTTTATTTTTATTATTTATTTAAATAGAGTAAATAAATAGATATATACACATATATACATGGTATATATATAATGTTTATTTTGATTTTTATTTTATTTCTTTTTATTTTATTTTTGTTTTTATGATTTTTATTTTATTTATTTACATTATGGGATATAGAATATGTACATTTTTTATGGGATTTTTATTTATTTATTTATAGGGAGAAATAAATATATATAAGTGATTCTATGTACATGGTGAATATAGACAATAGGGGATGAATTTTATTTCTTTTTATTTTTCTTCATTTTTATTTTAATTTAATATTTACAAATAAATACAAATAAATATAAACCCATTTTTATTTTTATTTAGAGGAAAATATTTTTATTTATTTATAGGTTTATGTACACATGTGAGCTTCCTTATCTCTCTCTACTTGGGTTTTTATGCGATCAGGCCCATGCTGAGCCCTCCCTTGGGATTAGGTCGCTCAATATTTATTCTAAATATCTCTCTCTTTTTCTTTTATTTCTTTATTCTTTTATTTATGCACAAAAACATGCTAATAATGCATATTTACACAATGCATGCTATTTGACAATTATTGTTATTTACAGGAATATACATGTGTTTTGCATGGGTTTTGTAGCTAAAATAAAAGAATAAAGAGTGATGAATGGGTATTCATCATATAGCACCTGGAAATCTGCTAACATCTGAAAGAACAATTACAATGTTTTTTGGTAACAATCCTCTGAACACTAACGGTAGCAATCTTTCCATAAAAACATGGCAGTCATGACTTTTCATTCTCTTAAATGTAAACTTCTTCAAATCGACCAAATTGGAAAAATTTGATGCATATCCGTCTGGAAACTTCAATTTGCTTGTCCATTCACAGACAAGCTTAACTTGATTTCTATCTAAGGTATACTTTGCTTTGGGAACTTCAACCCTTCCACTATCATGTTCCTTTATATGCAACTCTGGCCGATTGCATATGATTTGTAAATCACGACGAGACTTTACTGTATCTTTTGATCGACCGGTTACATTCATAACAGTATAGAAGATGTTATCAAACACATTTTTCTCTATATGCATAACATTTAAGTTGTGTCGTATCAGTAACTTACTCCAATATGGTAACTCCCAAAATATACTCTTCTTAATCCAATTATGACTGTCACCAAAACCAGGAAGGTTTTTTATTTTATCTCCATTCTTTGAGGCTGATTTCTCTAGTTGTTCCAAGTATGATAATATTATATTGCCTGTCTTAATTTGTGGAGGATCTGAAAGATCAATTGTGTTCCTTTTAAAAGACTGCTTCTGTCTTCGATATGGATGATTATTTGGAAGAAACTGTCTCTGACAATCAAAAAAACATGGTTTCTGACCGTGTTGAAGCTGGAATGATTTAATACTCTCCATACAATATGGACAACTTTTACGCCCATATGTACTCCATCCAGATAACATTCCATATGATGTGAAGTCATTTATCATGTAAAGTAGAGCTACTTTCATGTTAAATGTTTGACTCTTATTAGCATCATATGTATCAACTCCATCGACCCATAACATTTTCAACTCATTGATAAGAGGACGTAAATAAACGTCAATGTATTTTCTCGGATGTGTAGGTCCTGGTACCAACATCGAAAGAAACATAAACTGTCGCTTATTACATAACCATGAGGGTAGATTATATGGTGTTGTCATTACTGGCCAGTAAGAGTAATCTTTACTTCTTCCATGAGGATTAAACCCGTCTATACATAAACCTATAATGCAATTCCTCTTTTCATCGTTAAATGTAGGAAAAGCTGACATCAATTCTTTCCAACAATCAGACTCGGATGGATGCTCCATATACTCATCGACTTTATGTTCCGCGTGCCATGTCATGTATTTCTTCATTTCTTTGCAATAATATAGTCGTTTCAATCTCAGAGTCAATGAGAAATAACGTAGAATTTTTCTCGATATTTTTGTTCCACTCTTATTAGCTGTCTGATATCTTGGCTCATTACATTCATGACACCGTTGTAAATGTTGGTATTCACCGTAATATAAAATATGGTGATTTATACATGAGTCTATTTTAACTTCCGCTAAACCCATCTTCCACATCATCTTTTTTGTTTTGTAATAATTATCAGGTAATTCTACATCTTCTGGTAACATTTTCTTGATAATCCTCAGCATTGCATCAAAATTACGATCGGTCATATTATACTCCATCTTCATCGATAAAAGATCCGAAACCGCAGAAAGTTTTGAATATGTGTTGCAACCCAACCACAATGGCTCTTCTGCTTTTTTCAACAGCTCGTAAAATTCTGCAGACTCTCCATATGGTTCCCCATCATCTAAAAGAGTAGGATTATATTCTGGACCCGCAACGTCCATAACCATATCTGCAAAAGGATTACTAGTGTCAGCTTCTTCCATATCATTCATACTGTCCTCAAAATCCTCACCATGCCTCCACCAAATCTGATATCCTTACATGAAACCCATTCTATAAAGATGTAACTGAGTTTCATCTTTTGATCTCTTCCTCATTAGCCGACATTTCTTACACGGACACAAGATGGATCCATCTGAATCCACGATACGGGAACCTTGTGCGTAAGCAAATTGTATAAATTCCTGAACACCTCTTTGAAAGGTATCTGCTATACGTTCATCTGCTATACGGTTGTACATCCACTCTCTATTTGTCATATTGATGAATCTGAATTAAATAATTTATAATGTCAAATTTAGAAAATTGAGGATATCTAAACGTATCACATTATTGAGATAAACGATGAGAAGAGAAGTGTATTAATTATGTTATCACTAGAGCCCATCCATAAGGATTCAAACTTACTAAAAGATGATCGTTGTCACAAGCATCTTTATTTCTAACAAAAATTCGGCAGCATAACCCTGCACCTCTCCCGTATACCTCATAAATCAATCGCAATTAACTTTCAAAATAATCATATTAATGATTATTTCGATAGTAAACTATGATTGATTTGGTATACCGAAGAGGAAGGGGTTATGAACCGAATTTCCTTAAGAAATAAAGAACTTGTGACAACGATCACCTTTAAGTAAGTTTGAATCCTTACGGACCCCCTTAGTCCGGGATCTCCGAACTAAGGAAAGCTAATATAAATGTAATACTTTAAGATCACTTTATATCATACATTTGTACGTGCTACAAATGAGACTATAAAATAATCTTAAAATATTTATTCATTTATATTAACCAGGTAATTACGTATATTTGGCTGGTTAACGATGGGGATAGGGATAAGTGTGATCCTTATTTAGTGCCTAATATAGTGCTTGGGTCACTAAGAGTTAATGGGCACCTGCAAAAAAAATTCGAACCTGCAAACATCAAAATCCACGACCATTGGTCTGGGATAAACATCCCAAAGTGAGTCCAATAGTACTGTGAAAAAATAAAAAAATATAACACAGTTAGAGGTGATCAAATCCTCCAATGTGTTGCACACGCCTCCCGTTGTGCAGGGCCACACACCACCCGGTGTGGAAGGACGCACTGTGTGTGAAGGATTTTGTGTGATTTTCTAATAATTAATGGATAGTATTTTAGACTTATCATAAGCCTAACTATAAGTTAATGTGATATACTTAATCACAATAACTAAAATTTAATGTGATAACAAAATTATCACAGAATCAATTTTTTTTTTGTAGTTATAATTATCACGCATCAATGATTTTAACTTAAATAAATGTCTAATTTTACATTCACTAAAAAATTGTTATTCCTAAAAGATTTGTATCTCACATCACCTCTTTCAGTGAATCTATTGTTATGAAACTAGTGTTATGGCACTTCTATATATAGACATTCCTAATGTTATTAAACTATTCTTATGACACTTTTCAATGAACCTAATATATGAACCTAGTGTTAAACTAATATATCTCTCATTCCATCTATATCAACATTTACCTACATCACTATTTAAGCACTTTACTTGTTGTGTCATTTAATCAAGCACTTAACATGCGTAAAATATTTCATCCATATTGGAGAAAAATTTACTGAAATCTAAGTAAAACTACATATTAAACAACTATAAGAAGCATAAGCAACGAGATTAAAAACTAACGAGAATGAATTTAAGAACAAAAATATAAAAATATCAAAACCCTAAATCTACTACAACAACTATGAAATGAATGATATACGCAAAACAAAGACAAAGGATGATAAGATATACCTAAAGAGGGGTGTATGTGTAATTGAATGGTCAAAAGGGAAAGCCTCGACGTGCGTCCGATGGAGTTGTCGTCGCCGGAGGGGATGAGAATGGAAGGGAGTCGCGCAAGAATGAGGAGATGGGGAGCGCTGCAGTCTGTTTACGGGCGCGGGCGAGCACACTTAAGTGCTCGCCCATGCTCATGAAGCGCTCGCCCTTAAAAATGACGTGCACTTTTCTCCGCGCCGTTTATTTCAACTTGGCGAGCACAAACGGGCGAGCACATGTGCTATTAATGTGCTCGCCCGTTTAATAAAACTTAACCGCGCATCCACATTCAAATGGGCAATCATGCTGGCGAGCACTTGTGCAACCTAGGTGCTCGCTAGGCGTTAAGCGAGCACATGTCCTCGCCTAGTGCACGGTAGACTGTGCACGCCAAAAGAGCTTTTTTTTGTAGTGCTAAATGTTATGGGGTTATGCTAACACGTCGAAATAAGTTAATTCTATTAACCACGTTTTTAAAAATTGGATCGAACATTAAATAGGTCAGTCTTCGATTTGGTCCAATCGAGTCGGATCGGTGGTGATGTCAGCATGACGTCATCATTACTATCAACTCGGAAAAACCGGATCGTGCTTAGTTTACTGGTCTGATCGGTTGAACCGGTTTTTTGAACAGATAAATCTTATATATGTAAATATGTAATTATATATCAATGAAGTAGTCATTTAAAATGTCAAATCTTTCAATAGAATAATATAATTATCTATTTTGAGTAAAATTCTACAAAGGATAGTCACATTTTCTAGCATTATATATGAATATAATATTGTATGGATCAACCTGATGGGCTTCTGATTCCTGGGAATGAAGGAAAAGTTTGCAAGCTTGTTAAATCTCTTTACATATTGAAACAAACACCAAAGCATCAGAATGAAAAATTTGACAAAACTACTTTGTTATATGGCTTTTTTCATGAATTCGATAATTGTATCTATTCTGTGGTTAAAGGCGGTGAGTGTATTGCCTAGTGCATGTATGTTGATGACATTAATATTGTTTGGATCACATGTAAGGATTATTAATGAGACTAAAGCATTCTTAAGTAGTAAGTTTGAGATGAAGGATAAGGGTGTTACTAATGTGATCTTGGGACTCAAACTAACAAGGTCAGATTATAGGATTATAGTTTCTCAATCTCACTATTTGAGAAGGTACTGAAGAAATTTGGATATCAAGATTGTAAAGTTGTAAGCAATCCTTTTTTATTCATCCAAAATGCTTTTCCAGAATAAGAGTGGAGTATCTGTAGCTCAGCTAAGGTATTCACAAGTGATTGGAAGCTTAATGTACCTTACAAATTGCAAGATACATGGTATTTCATTCTCAGTTGCAAAGTTGAATAGATATACTGGTTGCCCTGATCGTACTCACTGGGAGGCTCTGGATCGAGTACTGAAGTGCTTGAATGGAACTATTTCCTTTAGTTTGCATTATGGTAGACATCCATATATGCTAGAATGATACAATAATGCAAGTTGGATAGGGAAAATAAATGAGTTTGGGAGTAATGGTGTTACTAGGTATGTTTTTACCTTTTGAGGCGGTGGTCTCGTGGAGGTCTGTGAAGCAGACCATTCTATCACGGTCTATGTTTTATGTTGAGTTGTGTGCTTTGGACACCACTGGGATTGAGGTTGAATGACTAAGAGAACTTCTTTCTGAAATTCCTATGGTAAGTTAGCCAATTCCTACAATCTCGGTACATTGTAACAAAATGACCACAATTGCCAAGATCAAGAATTCAAAGTTCAATTAGAAAATGAGACACATTCAAATCAGACTTAAGACGTTAACGGATTTGGTATCTTGAGGTATGTTGGTTGTAGATTTTGTTGGCCAAAGACAACGCGACATATTCATTGACTGAGGGACTTGACAGATCTTTAGTCACAAAGTCTAGGCTTGGGATGGGACTGAAATCCATTGGGAGTTACTCTACAGTAGTGAGTGACGACTCAAAAACCACCCTTGTTAATTCATGATATTTATTATGTCAAAGTTGTAGCTGGGTAATCTAGAGGCTGTCAAAATTGATCTCACTAAGAAATTACTATGGAAAATTAATCATCAATGTGGTTGAATTATTTATTTTACCTAGGTAAGTCCTAAGGTTGAACTCAAGGAGGTTATATGAGGTGTAGAATTAATAATTAAATAATATAAAGATTTAGGTTTTCAAAGAAGAAGTGAATTATTTTTTGTGTTTTTCATATTTTCTGATTTGTATTGATTTTTAAGTTAAAGATGTAATTTATTCAAAGAGGAAATATGATGCATGAATTTTGAAAATAAATTTAATGTAAATAAAATAATGCTATGCTATGTGGTGAAAATAAACAAATGAAATGTAATATTTGTGATTTTTAAATAATGAATATGAATGCAATGATAAATACGGAGTAAGTAATCAAGCCAAGTCAAGTCAATTAATTCAATGCATCTAAAAGCTACAATGATTAATTACAGTGTTACACGATCAATCCCAAATAATTCCCTCAAACAAATCACCAATTATTGAGAGAATCAATGAATTGAAAGAAATGTACTCAACATAAGAAACAACTTCTTAGTTTATAGACGAAAGAGAATAGAATAAGGATCAAATCGATATGAAGAACACAAAATTTTGATAAATACTGTTCAAGATATGATTATTTTAAGTTTCAAGGACTATAGTGTAGTTCATATATATAAAGTCTTACAAATATACCCTTCGAGAGGAAGCTTCTTGTAATTTTCCAAAGCCCCATGGGGTTTCTATGCAATTTACCCACGGCTGTATTCTTTGTGAAGTTTATGACGCACAGGGACTACGATGCAATTTTCCCAAACATGCATTCGTGGCACATGCGTCAAGCTCGGGCGATGGCTAGCCTTGGTGGCTCGAACCTCCATGTGTCATGCGAAGAAGCTTCAATGATCCCGAAGCACAAGGCTCAGGTACACGACTTGGGATCAATCTAGTGCCTCAGATCCTATCGATCTAATAGCTGGAAATTAGGCTCGCTTCGACAGCTAGGATGAAAGTTATACTTATCGTATGATGAACGCTTCAGTGGATCCATAGTCTGCATCCGCTGATCGTAATCAAAGGGTATCGATTGTTCGAAGGCTAACCCTTTCTCCTTGATGATGATGTTCAATCTTCCTCGCTGGTGGCCGACACACAACCAAGGTTCGTCAGGGATGTGCTTGGTCCCTTGTGATGAGGATCCGATGGTTTGCAAGGAGATCTACAACTCAAAGCTTTTGGGCCTCGACTGTGGTGCTAGGTTGGGCGGGGCTACGATCGGTGCGAAGGAAGGGGTAAGGCCTCTGGTGGCACGTTCCACCAGAGCTGGTAAGCATGAGGGAGGTAGTCAGAGATGGTGATGAGTCACAGAAGATGGTGGTGGCATTCATCGGAGTTCGTGAATGGATAAACGATGCAAAGGGGACAAAGATTGACTGAGAATACTAAGAAGAAGAATAAAAAGGAGGAGGAGAATAAATTTCAAGGGGAGAAGGATACCTAGGGAGTTCACCTGAAATGGAGGAGGTCAACCTAGACTCTGATCTTTGCCCGCATGCTCCAGCGATAGAGGGTGAAGCTCCGTTGCTCCTAGAAGGTGCAGCAACACGAGGTGATCCGTGGATTCACCTACGGGATCATCACTGGAGTGGGAATCATGCTGTCACCATGAGTAACCTTGGCTCCCTCTCTTCCATTTATCGATGGAGATGACAGATTTAACAGATAATTTAATCGGAGGAGGAGATACGACTTAAATAGAAGGTCCCGGAGGGTTGGTTTGGGTGGTTTAAGGTGATAAGGTGGTGGAGTGGTTACTGTCGTGGATCCAATTGCATGTGATGACTAAAGATTAGGGATATTGGGTTCGACCGTTGGAATAGATAATGGAGGAGAGTCGAAGCTGGTTTCCTGGACATGATAATGAGATAGAGTCGGTGACATGAAGGAGATCGTTGTTGGATTCTCCTGTCTTTCCATCGGCATGTGGAAGTGGAAGATAAAGGCGATGGTTAGAGGGGACATGGATTAGGTGGTTATGGTCAATGTAAGGGAAGTTGGAGATCGAGGATGGAGGAGATCGGGGCTTTGTTATCAGTGGAAGGCATAGCAAAGATGAGGGGTTCCATTGGAGGAGGAAGGAGAAGGGATGGTCGTCAGATCTTGATAGATCCAACGACCCTAGTGGGGTTTGGGTTGAAAGAGGGTTTTGTTAGGGGCTGTTGGATCACACTTGATCCAAAGGCTAAGATGGTCGGTGCTAAAGACAGAGGAGGTTGACCGGGGCTTAGCAGTTTGACCAGTGATTGAGGTGGTGATGAGGTGGACCAGTGGTGTGATGCCAAGTGTTCTGGTTGACCATTGACCAGTGCTTAAAAAATGCAATAAAATGAGAAATAAATAGAAGATGGCCTCAAATGGAAAAATTCCCAAAATAGAAGATATTGATATAAATGAATTGTACAATATTCATGAAGGACTAAAATACAAATGGACTCAACCGTGCAAGTTATGATTTTTTGGTGATAGTCTATGTATATAAAATATCCTTTTTTAGTTTTGTAATTTTTATTTGATTTTCTATAGATGATAATGTATACAAAAGTCAAATATGATGTCAAATAATGCAATGGAGACAAATGCATTTTTTGGAATTTATACGAGTTAGAAATAAGTTAGAAAAATAAGGGGACTGAAATATATACATGTGGGTCATATTAGTAAGCTCAAGTCAGAATTGACATTTTTGTTACTTTTCTGATTTTTTTGGTTTTGATTTTTATTTAATTAGTTAAAACATGGAATGAATTTAAGAAATGAAAAAGAAATAAATCAAGAAAAGTCACTTATGCACATGAAATAATAGGTCAAAATCAGTAAAAATGTACAATGCACTGTTAGGTCCCAAAATCTAATTTCCACAAATGAACTCTGATTCTTTTGAATTTGATCATGATTTACAGATATTTGAATATACATTAATTCAAAAGTGAGTAGAGTTCATTTGGACACTGTATGAGAGAGACCAATGTTTGCGTCTTTTTGTATTGAAATTAGGGTTTGGGTTTATTTAAAAAAATATACAAGTTGGTATTTTTTAGGATTTTTTTATTGATTACGGTTAGTGATATGTACACAATGAAGTTCGTTTCATGTTAATTGGAGTTAGCATGAATTAATTTAAAATGACTGAAGTTAGGTGAAAATATGCAGAAATAAATGCTAATTTATGTAAATTATTTACAAGTGCATGAAGTTAATTTTATAATATTAATAGATGAACATGTATAATTTATTGGGATGAAGCTCTATTTTCAGCTAATTAGAGTGATGAATCATAGATTCATCAACCCCTATACTTAAACGTTGCTCGTCCCGGAGCAACTATAAATGAAGAGGTGAAATGAGACTGGGTTCCATACCAAGATCATGAGAAAAAGGTGAAAATGAAGCTTGACCTGACCTTTGGATTAATAATTTGATGGAACTCTTGTGAGAATTAGGGTTCTAAAATCAACAACCTCCAAGTTCTACACATCATTGTTTCATGTTCAGCTCAGAAGTCATCTTACATCAATCCTCCTCCCAAAGCATACCCCATGAGCATTGAACAATTGTCTCATGTGTATGAAGGTTGTTAGCTCTTCCCATTCGAAATGTCGAACTACTGCAGAAACCTCTCCTCCAGTAACTCGTCCTCGGGGAGTTAGGTATTTCCTTCTAAGTTCAGGTATATGCTAGTTCACAATGAATATGACAGTGGGAGTTTTTAAAAGAATTGAGAAAATAACTAGAATGTGACCGGTATAGTCACTTCTCCTGTGAAGCTTGGCTAGTGTAACCAAGTCTCTACCAAGATATGCAGGCTATCTAAAGATTGGATCATTATGGTCAAATTATGTATTTGGTAGTTAGCTTCTTTTTGGTATGGATTTTAGTTGCTCTGTATGGATCTTTTGTGCCCCGATGGATATAGAATCTTTTGTTTTGCTTATGTTCTGGAGTCTTAAAAATTGTACTAGCAGTTCATTCCTCACATGTAGCTTTATTTCAATTCATAATCTGGTCGTTAGATGCCCCCTTTCAAGAAAACTCACACAGTCTTCAATACCTAGTCTGAATTGAGATAAGCGCATAGTGATAGAGTATAGATTAATTCCATATTCAAGAATCATACTCATAATGAGGCCACCATGTTAGATGCTAAGAGTCGAAGTCTGAAATTGTCATGCAGAACTTGAAGGATTAAGCCCAAGACCTAAAGCTTCTACAATAATATTTCTTGATGAAGTTCCTCTAAAAATTAAGTGGATTAAGTCCAAGCCAAGACCACTCTCGATTTCTGCTCACAACGCGGTTCAGATTCCAAGGCTTTTCACCAATGCAGATGCATGAAACATCGAATGGACTGCAAACACATGAAGTGCAACATTATTTTTTTGGATTTTTTGAATTCTTTTGTTTTATTATTTTATTATTTATTTTTTATTATTAAAGAGCTCACAAAAATTACCCACACCCTATGCCGGTTTTATATACAGAAAATATGATATCATATAGACAATGCAATGCAGAGTATGCACGCGAACGCAACTTGTCCCCCCATACTTAGCGTATGCTAAGTACATAAGGATGCAACAGAAAAGAGGAGTGAGGTAGAAGTCAACTGGCCCCCCTATAATTAGGCTCTTAGTTAACCTAAGTATAGAAGAGAGCAAAAATAAGGTAGTTGAGGACAAGAGGAGTGAAGGTGGGTATAAACAGGGTAGGCATCGGTCCTCCTCTATATTTAGGCTTTTACCTAAGTATAGACGAACAAAGGGAACCAATTGAATCAAGAGAGAATGTACAAAATTCAAGGAGGTTTTCGGCAAATCTTCTTACGAGCATGTGGCGGGAGGGAATAATGATGTGAAGAAGAGAAGAAGAAGATTTTCAGCCATTGTTGGAGTCATCCTCAGAATATTATTGTTCGGTGGAGGCTCTCCAACTTATTTTTCTTTGCTACTGCTTACCCACATATTCAACCAACTCAACCTCAGATGATGAATAGTCTCATGAAGATGTATCTATCTGGTCATATCTGATTACATTCGTCCGTGTACAATACCCTTGGGAGGAATCCTCAGAACAATTCATTTCTATGGTGACGTACTTAGATGGTTTACTAGAACCTGAAGCAAGGAGAGGAGAAGGACCTGAGTGCTTCTTCTCTCTACTAGCAACCAAACTAGAGGATTTGGTCCTTCTAACTGAGTTTGTGAGGTGCTAAACATTAGTTCTTCATCAGATGAATTATAATGTATATTGTATATCTCATGTAAGTTCTGTACACGTTTCAGGTATATGATATTGCTCTGAGTTGGTTTGAGCTTTGTTGGCTCAAGCGATAGATCAAAATAATGATCAAGAAATTCTGAAATAACTACGTCCGAATTCAGTGACTTGGATATATCTAAGTCAAGCTCATTCACCTTGGTAGCAACATGGGTAGCATCGACTCAATAGTATGATCCTTAGGTCTCTCTCCTAGGGTTGTTTATGAATTTTGTAGAGAGGTCTGCTCTTGTGAAGCCACCTGTCACAGTTGTTTCCTCTATGTCACGATTATCGTTTTCTTGTTCGATCATCCCAGAGCCGAGTGGTCCTCAAGAATTGGGCCATTTTTGTCTTATAGCAGAAATCTTATGTCATGAGTCTCATAGTCAATACTCGCTCTAGCAGGGGCTAAGAACGGATTTCTCAAAATAATGGGAGACTCAAACAACTCTCCTCAGTGCTTAATGTCCAGGATAATAAAGTTCACTCTATGCTTGACACCTTGGAAGTTCATGACGATAGAAACAATACCACATGGTCTTTTGGTGGATCCATTTATAAATTGAAACGATTACTCCGGTCTTTCTGAGCGATCTGAGTTCGAGTTGGTCAAACATGGACTTCAGGAGGATGTTCAGTGTGGAGTCATAGTCTATCCGAACATGAGTGAACTCGATGTTCTCAATTTTACAAGTAACTATAGTCAACTGTTTGATTGTACGACTTTTGCCTTTTTAGATTATCACCACTAAACTGGCCATAGTGACTGAATAGTATTCAGTTTGAGATCTTTTCTTTCCCATCTTCTTAGGTGATAATCGATTCTTCACAAATCTCTAGAGATCAGGTATGTACTCTATAGCCTTTATTAATGGAAGCTCTAAGATCGAACATTTGCAAAATGCTTCTGTTTCAGTGTTGTCTAGTTTTTTGAATTTTCTGAGTTTTTTAAATTTTTAGTATTTTTATTATAATTAGTGGATTGGTCAGATTCCTGTGGTACATGTACCTAAGAATTTTACACATGATTTATCTCGGGTTCGCTTTGCGTAGTCCTCACTTCTCCTTGGTTGTTCATCATATTTTTAACCATTGGGATGACATCATCAGGTTATTCAATCAATGCATCAACTTTTTAGTTAATCCGAGCTACGTAATCCACTATCATCTCGTGACTTGGAGATGAATAATCGTACTCATCATGTGTGACTCTGTCATGCAATCCTGAGCCGAGTAATAGTCATTCTCAATAGTGGTCTGGTCATGAGTCCTATTTCCTTTACTCTTTATATCAAATGTCTAGTCAAAGGAAAAGTAGTCGTATTCGGGAAGAGAGTCATCCCGAGTAGGAGATGGTTCAAACAATGAATTCTAAAACATAACCAGGAATCGTGTTTCTCTGTCAAATTTAGTTATGCACATGTCGATCCTCAAATTCGCTCACTCCATTGTGTCCATATAATATTCATTCGGTTCTATGAGTGATTCATATCTTGAATATTCAATTGAAGAAGGAGTAGGTGGAATGAGGGTGGAATTGGTTGGGGAAGAACTGCCTCAAAGAGAGGGTTCTTCTTAAATGAGAATGAAGACAAATATGACTGGGATTTGATCATGTAAGCGTGACCCACGGAGTCTGGGTATGAATACCAATATTCTATCAGGAAAAGGAATATTTATAAAGCTGAAATCAAAATCGATATTCTTATTTACAACAAAATTCTTGTTCACAATGTTCTGTACATCTGGATCACAAAAAAGTGTACAACCTGGAGATTAAGGTGTTGCTGCTGGTGGACAAGCAGAAAGCGTGGTCTCTGCTCCGTCAGCTGGTGTTGGATTGACTGCTGGTGCTGACTCCTCCGTGGCTGGCGCGGCTTCATGTTAGCGACGATCATCTTTTTGGTCTTTTTGATTTTTTTATTCTCTTTGTTAGTGGAGATGAGGGTGGGTGACAACTGACATGACTCCTCCTCCTTCTTCTTCCTCACCCGAACTTGTACTTGGCGCAGTTGATGCAGAAGACGACGATTCATCTGATAGTGATTTATTGTTCCCTTTGATGGCGGCAGATGGAGGCAAGGTCGTACCACTCTTGAGAGTGACATCATTAGATAAAATAAAATTACGGTCATCTAACTTTACAGGCATAGTCAGGACATCACATTCTACCTGCTCTTCACGCTTAAAATTATTGGGATTCACTTTGACTTGGACCGGAATTGGAGTTTTAGGACCGTGAGGTTGTCTAGCTTCTTGGTCATCTCTATGAGGTCCTTCACGAGTTGGTCCAAGCAATTCAGGTTGGGATTTACCTCAAAAAATTCAATGTGCAGACCACATTGTTGCTGCTAGTGGGGAGGCTGTGGCTGGGACTGTTGATGTTGTTGTGGATGAGGAGGAAGATGATACTATTGGTATGGAGGAGGGGGATAATGCTGATGTCCAATCGCGTACTGATGGTACGGTTGTAGATGACGGTACTGCGGCTGTTGGTACTATCGATATTGTCTCCAATTCCATTGGTATTGCGGAGATAGGTGTTGTTGTTACAGAGGCTGAGCTTGAAAGGAACGAGGAAAACGACCACCTTGAGGTTGGTTGTAAGGTCGGTTGGTTGTTAGTTAGCCCTAGTGTTGTTCCGTAAGATGGGAATTGTGCATCGTTGCTCCAAATACTGTTTACTTCCTGGATCAGGGGTGGTGGTGGAAATGCTGGATCAGAAGATGGGAGGTAGTCTGGCCGGTATATCACCATCTGTTGCTGCGGCAGGGCCAGCTCGGGTGCATGCACATAGTACATGTGCTGGATCACGGGTTTCTATGGACTCGGTTGAGGTTGTTGTGGCAGTGAGGGCTCATCTTTCTTCTCAGCAGGAGCTTCAGATGCCGATGTCGTCGACTTACACGAACTGATGGTGCTCCCTAGTAGTTCCAACTGCTTGGTGATTTGGTCCAGCTTGTCCAAATTCTGTGTCCTTTGTTCAATCACATCGAGCTTCTCAAGGTGTTGTGACCGCTTCTCGATGATATCAACCTTTGAGAGATGACCCCCAATGATGTTGAGGTTGGAGCTCTCATCTCTCTCTACCTCATGGGACGCTGCCATGTGAACTGACTTCTGGAGGACTTACGGTGTCTTTGATAAGCACATGATGAAGATAGGGCGGCCTCTCCCTCGACCATTTCTTTAAAAATCTGCCATACTACATCTTCATCCTTGTTAAAATGTGATCCTCCACATGCAGTGTCCATTAGTCTCTGGCTCTCTACTTCATGCCCCTGAAAAAGTGCTGGACCAGACTGGTCCTCGGTATCTCATGGTGGGGGAATTTCTCCTATAGGTCTGTAAATATCTCCCGGGATTCATGGATAGAATCGTGGGTGACCTGAGAGAAGTTGTTGATCCTGGCTCACATCTAGTTGAGCTGCCCGAGAGGGTAGATTTTATGAAGGAACACATATTTTAGTTCCTTCCAAGTTGTCACGACCTTTCCTAAATGATTGACCCAATAGAGGGCCTTGTCCTGTAAGCTAAAGGGGAACACAATCATCTTCACTACACCCATCGGGATGTCAGGGTAGTGGGTCGTCCTGCAGATGCGAGATAACTGCTGCTGGTGAGTGTACGGCTCCACATTGGTGTTCCCATGAAATGAGGGGAGGAGCGCAAGGAACTGGTACTTGAGCTCAAAGTGAGCATGGATCGACGGGATGCGGAGCCATTCTATCATCTGGCTGTCTCCAAGATTGTATTTCAGTGTAGGTTTAGGGTTCTCGTTCCCTACCCCCTCTTCTTGATCCGGATCATCACGGGGTATTTCTCCACCTTCTTCTCCATGTTTTCTCATTACATCATTCATCGTATACTGAAATGTAGTCTGGGCTAGTGCCTGCTCATTCAGTTGTTGTTGTATGGCTTGGATGGAAACCAACAACTGAGCATTCGCCTGGTTCTGATCGGGCATCTGATTCTGCTTTGATTGGAGCGGTTGTTGCCCCTTTCCATTCCCTTGGGGAGCCATCTCTCGATCCGAGTCTGAGATATGATTTCTGGATTGGGATCCATGATTGGGGTTGGCTTCTATCTGCAATATGAGATAATCTCAATCGGACCACTTAGAATTGAATTTCTAGCTGTAGAGATGAGTCTGAAATCAGGGTCAATCCCAGATGGTTGTGAGTGGAGCAAAATATGTAAACTGAAATTGACCTCCATTCGCAACGGGGTGTAGTGGACAAGAATGGTCTCGGTTTATTATGCATAAAGAAGGTGGATAGAAAATGAGGAGTCTGGAGATCAGTTTGCATAGTCCAAATTGGGTTCTTGAGAATCGCCTCGAATTATTGACGGTGTTGAGTCCATAGAATCGATGTGGGTGTCGCCGGAATCCTGACTAAACCATCCATGGATCGTCACCATGGGGTAAGAGATCGATGCAGGAAGAAAGATACGGTGGTCAACGAAGAATAAAAAGGAGTGTAAAACAGTATAAAGGCTCGAAATGAGCACGGGTCAAAGAGATACAATAAATTTTACGTAAACACATGGGCTTGATTTTTGAACCATAATATAGATCCATACAAACATAATACAAAATTAGGTTCACCAACTCAGGCCATGTGAAGCTGTAAGGGATCGGCTATTTATTATCTTTTCATTTTTAGAGTTGTTATTTCAGGCATATCTTATAACAAGTCCTTAGTACACTAACCCTATAAGAGAGAAAGTACTGCCAGAAAAGTATCCCATACTTGTCCTCTACAAAACTTGTAGTCTGTAACCCTTCCTGGATCCCTACTCAGCCAAAGAAATAGAGAGAGGAAGTCGATAGGAGAAACCACTACTTCGGACCTCGCTCGCAATGAAATCACCCATGAGCGTGCAAGGACATACTGATGAATCTCATATTCATCGTATTAAAATCCACATACTAATATCCTTGCTTAAATAAATCAATAAAAATCACTAAGAATTCAGTATTATTATCTCGTATTATATTGTACATATTCTCTGTCTAATTAACCTATATTTAGTGTATTTAATTACTAACCTCCTCCTTTATTTTCTTTCTTATTAAACACCTTCATAAAAATTAGATTAATTATTTATCTATATTTTCCCAAACCTTTAAAAAGAATAAAAATACACAAAAATTTCAAAGCCTAAAAGACTATCTTTTTATCCCTTTAAAAATACCCACAAAATGCACTTTTGTACAAATGATCTCTTTTGGTTTTTTGTCCAACATAAAACTTACAGATCTCAATGAGATCTACAACTTTCATGTTTTGACTTTTTCAAATTTTATCTTAACTATTTCTTTTAGATTTTTCTTTATTTTTATATTTTCTGATTTTTCTATTGGGCCACGTGGTGCCCTCTTGGCCGTCCACGTGGTTTGCTTCTTCCCTCGCCACCTGACCCCTCTCCGGGCCGTTGGATCCCCCTGGCCGCCTTCCATCTCCATCGTTCATCACGCTCTTGCTCACAACCGTTAGATCCTACCTCCAAATTGACGCTCCTTCACGCCTTAACTTCAACCGCCCGATCCCCTTCCATGATCCTACAACTCTCACCTTGCCACATTGCCCATCCTTTCCTAGCCATCTGATCACGCTCCTAACCCTATCCCCACCGTTCATCTCCACCTAAACCGCATCACTCGATCCTCTCTATCGACAAATTCTCCGCCCCTCTCCCGCACCTCCATCCGAACCGTTGGATCGCAAGATCCAATGGCTCCCGCTCATCGTCTCCTCCAACCAGACATTACACATTGTGTTCACGCTGCCCCCTTTCCATTTTCGCTCTCTCCTCCGTTCATCTCTCCTCTCCCTAAATGAGCCTCTACACAACTGTAATCCATCATCTTCATGCATCCCTCAATGCCCATCACCCGCGCCTTTACTCCAGTTGTTCAGCCATTTAAAGCACCACCTACAACGACCGGACATCCCCCTATAAATCCCTCCACTCCTCCTCAGTTGACCCTATCCACCACTAAGGGATTGAATCCCAGATTCCTTCGCCCTCCGGTGAAAGCGAAGGGCGGTTGTTGAGGCGACGACGACTTCATGTCCCCTGTGAGATCCATGGTCTCTGGTCATGTAAGCTCTGCCACTCTAGCGGATGCTCGAGATTCGTGCCCTAGGATGAGCACGCTGGGTGACAACCTGAGATTCGAATGACGCTCAGCACAAGCCTCTCCTCCGCCCCTTTATTCCTCCTTGAATCCGACCAGGTAACTCCATCGTTATTTTTCTTGAGTTTCTCCGAATTACTCCTCCGCACACACTTGAATTCACCGACCACCATCCATCCGACCAGCTCCGCCAACCATCGAACGTCCTCGCTAGTACCTTTGATCACCTCTTCCCCTTCTCCAGAGTCCCAACCACCACGCCCCATTTCAACTCCGACCATCAGAGATGAACCCTATGTCTCCCGCTCCCTCCGCCTCTGCTGGACCTTCACTCACCTCACAATCCCCCATGAACGAGCTTCGGCTATACTAACATGCAGGGAGCTTCAATGATCGGACTTTGCATGCCTACTCCTATCATCTTCGCTGCCTCCGACATGCCTGCATTAACCCACCTCTCTCAGCCACCATGTCATCTCCTATGTGCTTCCATCACCTTCGCCAGGACATCATCCATCTTCTCCGACCCTCAAGATGCCACATGGTCCGAACGAACCTCACGCCTACCCTAAAGGCTCGAGCGACCCAAACCGAACACCAAAGCACCAGATCCAGCTACGTGGCCCAAAGTTGCGCCGCCTCCCGAGTCTGGCTCCTCGCATGCTTTGCACGTGAGGTGCTGGGTAAATTGCATGAAGGACCCTGAAAGATTATGAAATTACAATTTGGTCCTCCAAGCGTGTGCCTCACGTGCACACCTAGGGTATTTTACAGGGAGGTCCAGCTAGTTTCTCATTATTGCACTTATGCTCCTGCATGCATTGGAAAATTTACAAAGGGACCCCTCAGACTTTTGTAAATTGCAAATAGGTCCCTTCGGGAACCTATTTGTAATTATTTATCATTCATTTCTTTGCATTTTTATTACAATTATGCCCCTACACTCCTTTTTTCATATCTTGAGTATTTTAATTCCAAATTGCATGATTTCAGTGTCATTGTGATGCTCGTTTCATCCTCTATCCAATAGAATTATTTATTTAATGATTTAAGACTAATTAAATATGGTTTCTGAGGTCTATAATGTCTCATGTCCCTTAAGTTAAATGCCATTATTCACCCTTATTGCTCATGCTGACTCTGAAATTGAACCTTTAGATATTTCTCATTACTTCAACGTTTTGTAGGGATGTTTGTATAATTTATCTTGCATACTTATATCATGCACTTCATCATGCATTGCATCTCATAATTAGTTGCATCTTAATATCAAATAAAAAATACAAGCATCATTCTCTGTGTCATTTCATCTGCATTTTATTTTGCACATCTGCATGAAGACCTTAGACTTGAGAATCTATTCACTCTTAAATTAAACGACAAAATTTGACAAATATATTAAATATGCTTGTGTCCCTGAGTTCGACCTTGGTACACTTACCAAGTAAATAATGTTCATATATTCGAAGGTGTGGTCTTTGCTGAACCAAATTTGCCTCCTATGCTACGACAATTATCAATTATTAAAGAGACAGATTTCACATTCATCAAATGGCACCGTTGTTTGGGTCACGACTCACCTTTATTTATTTGTCAAATTTTAAAATATTTTTGTAGTGAATATTTTCATAATTTACAGGTCTTCTCATCATGTATTTTTGCATCATTTTTGTTGATTATTTTTCTTGCTATTTTTCTAACATTTTCCTTTTGCGGTAGGGCCCATGAAGATCGAGGATGGTTGATCTCCATGGAGGCATAGAGTTGGGAGCTCTCGCTAAGAAGGCCGTAAAAGAAAAGACGAAGAATTCAAGGAAACATTAGTCGGCTCCTCATGCATTTTCATGTTGTAAAAAAATGTATCATGTGCATTTTTAATAGTCCTTGTTCGAGGGTTTGTTTGTGTAAAAAAAGTAGATCACTTAGTGATCTACCCCCCCCCCCCCCCCACACACACACATACATGCACACATCCATCCACTCACCCCCTACCTTCCCTGTATATTTCACACAATCAACCCCCCTCCTTCCTACATCTTAATCTGTAAAAATGCATGCACACACACCCTCCCGCATCTTCATAATCATCTGTAAAAAAATCACCCCTCCCTTCTCCATGTGTCTTTGTATAAATCCCCTTTTAACCCTAACAGCCTCAGGTCCCCCAACCTAATTCCAGATCTTTTACTTAGGTTATTTTCAGCCTAAGTATGGGGGGACACAACTCATTCATCCATCACTCCATCTGCCTTCTTATACTTAGGTCATTTTTGACAAAGGTATAGGGGGACCCTCCTCCTCAGTTCCGCTATATCACCCTATATTTAACCAGAGCTATGGCTTCACATCACTTGTGCTATGAGGACATAACAAAAGTTGAGTATAGGGAGGTATGCCATATATTATTGTATATTTATACTTTAGCCATAACGTGTTTTAAATTTTTTTGAAAATCTTTTTGAGCTTGGTTTAAGTTGACTTGTGAACTAAGTTTTGTAAAAAATCTTGTAAAAATCTTTTTAAAATTAAGGGATTAACTTTTTTAAAAAATTAACTTTTTGTAAAAATAAACTTCTTATAAATAAAATAAAACTTTTTTAAAAACCCTTAAAATTTTGAAAAAGATAAAAAAATATTCTTTAGAGGCTCTGACTACTAGGCTTAAAATGAGTAGATACTCTTCAGTGAGGGAACTTCGGTCTCCCTTAATAGAGTGAGTGTTTTAGAGGACACTGTCTATGGCTCCATCGTCAAGTAACACGGGTCCGTCTAATGATCTGTACTTACACCCATACTAGCTAGAACTAGATACAACTATTCATATGAGCATGGACCAGTCATTGTCTCTCAAAGGAATTCCAAAAATGAAAAATTAAAAAATAAAATTCATGAAAATTTGCAAAAGATAAAAATCACAAAAAATACACTAACTCTAGAGTTGGTGTATTCCTGACACATTCACTCAAGGCTTAAGGATTTTGAGGACACTAAATTTCTATGATCTTGAGAGTCTGAGTTAGCTAGCCTTATTCATTAGGGTTTTGAACTTAATAATCCACACTTCCCTAGTTTGAAAGATTTGAGCGCTATATTGCACTCTTCATCTCCACTCTTTAAAGAATATGATCAGCACAACACATTCACAACAACATGATTGATGAGATGAGTTGAGTTATCACCTGGGGAATTATGACTGGTGATTTGAGTTTAGACCCGATCTAATGATGCTCGAGGATGGGATAAAGTTAATGAAGGCTTCAAGAAACCTGAGTGTCAGCAAAACTCTAGCCAGTATGTGAACAAGTTCATATGTTATCTTTTTGATATTTACCTATGTGCCAGGGTGTGATGAAACATAAATAATTGTTGATCAGTTTGCATTAACTTTTGGTAAAAGCAACGGAGCTAGCCAAAAAGAAAAGAAAAGAAAGAAATATATCAAGAAAAAGCTCTATCCTTCAAAGTCAATTTCAAATGCTTCCACCAAGGCGAGCGCTCCCAAACATTTTCAAAGTGTCCACTTGGACCAAACACTTCTAGGACAAGGGAGTCGGGCTAGCACCATAAAAAGGCTCTACATCATATAGTGATACAAGCCTGGGTGTCGAAGGTATCTTAATACTCAAAAGAGACGCATCCCGGTGTACTTCTAGAAAAACAAGTGCAGACAACTCCGAATTCTCTGAGGAGAGTCTCCTGGACTGGAACTTTGGGTGATACCTCGACTCGACTCTCATAATTGCAGTACACTAATCTTCATATACTAATATTATATGTACAAACAGAGAGCCTGATAATTAAGAAGTTGGATTCCTTCTGACTAAAGAATGGTTGAGTCCAGAATTTTAGGATCACTTAAATTAGGGGTCTTCTATGAATTGAGCCTTGAAATTTTCACATGCACTGTCAGGAATTAATCTGACTCCTTCCTTCTTTAGATGCTCGAGGACGAGCATAGTTTAAGTATAGGGTATGATGAATCTCGTATTCATCATATTAAAATCTACATATTAATATCCTTGCTTAAACAAATCAATGAAAATAACTAATAATTCAGTATTTTTATCTCGTATTATATTGTACATATTATGTGTATAATTAACCTATATTTAGTGTATTTAATTACTACATCCTCCTTTATTTTCTTTCTTATTAAAAACCTCCATAAAAATTATATTAATTGATTATCTATATTTTACCTAACTTTTAAAAGGATAAAAATACAAAAAATCTCAAAGCTTAAAAGACTGTGTTTTTATCCCTTAAAAAATACCCACAAAATGCACTTTTTGTATAAATGACCTCTTTTGGTTATTTGTCCAGCATAAAACATGTAGATCTCATCGAGATCTACAACTTTCATGTTTTAACTTTTTCCTAGTTTTACCTCTAACTATTTCTTTTAGATTTTTCTTTATTTTTACATTTTCAAATTTTTTTATTGGGTCACGTGGCGCCCTCTGGGCCGCCCACATGGCCCGCTTCTTCTCTCGCTACCCAGTCCCTCTCTTGGCCACTGGATCCCCCTGGACGCCTTCCATCCCCATCGTTCATCACGCTCTTGCTCACAGCTGTTATATCCTACCTCCAGATCAAATCCCTGCCGCTCCTTCGCGCCTTAACCTCAACCGCCCGATCCCTTTCCATCCTACGACTCTCACCTCGCCACATCGCCCTTCGTTTCCCATCCATCCAATCATGCTCCTACCTTATCCCCACCTTTCATCTCTGCCTAAACTACAACCACTCGATCCGCTCCATCGATCGAATCTCCGCCCCTCGTGCGCGCCTCTACCCAAACCGTTGGATCACAGGATCCAACGGCTCCCGCTCATCATCATCCTCCAGCCAGACATTACACCTTGCGTTCATGCTGTCCCTTTTCATTTTCGATCTCTCCTCTGTTCATCTCTCCACTCCCCAAACGAACCTCCACATAGCCATTATATCCATCATCTTCGCGTAGCCTTCAACGCCCATCACTCGCGCCTTCACTCCAACCGTTCAACCATTAAAATCACCACCTGAAACGGCCAGACACTCCCTATAAATCCCTTCGCTCCGCCTCCGTTCGCCCTATACACGACTAAGGGATTGAATCCCAGCTTCCTCTGCCTTCCAGTGATAGCGGATGGTGGTTGTCGAGGCGACGGCGGTTTCACGTCCCCGGTGAGATCCATGGTCCTCCAGCCATGTAAGCTCTGCCACTCCTGCGGATGCTCGAGCTCCGTGCCCTAGGCTGAGCACGTTGGGAGACGACCCGAGCTTCGAATGAAGCTCAGCACAAGCCTGTCCTCGGCCCCTTTCTTCTTCCTTGAAACCAGGTAACTCCATCATTACTTTTCTTGTGTTTCTTTGAATTACTCCTCCGCACACACTTGATCTCACCGACCATCGTCCATCTGACCAGCTCTGCCAACCATCGAACACTCTCGCCAGTACCTCTGATCACCTCTTCCCCTTCTCCAGAGCCCCAACAATCACGCCCCATTTCACCTCTGATCGCTGGAGATGAACCCTTGATCCCTTGCTCCCTTCGCCTCTGCTGGACCTTCACTCACTTCACAGTCCCCCACAAACGAGCTTCAGCTATACTAACATGCATGGACCTTCAATGATCGGACTTCGCATGCCTGCTTTGGTTGTCTTTGCAGCCTTCGACATGCATGCATCAACCCACTTCCTCAGCCGTCATGTCATCTCCTCTGCGCTTCCATCACCTTCGTGGGGACATCAGCCATCTTTTATGACCCTCAGGCGAGTGTCTGGAGCACGGAGGATCTCCCAAGAGGTCGCCGGAGTGCAGCCTCCTCCGGTGGCCTATGATAGAAGATAAAGACACACCGTCTGATCCTCTCGATCAGACAGTCCTAATGATGCCACGTGGTCCGAAAAAACCTCACGCCGACCCTAAAGGCTCGAACAACCCGAACCAAACACCGGAGCACCAGATCCAGCCACATGGCCTGAAGCTACGCCGCCTCCCGAGCCTGGCTCCTCGCGTGTCTCGCTTTGGAAGCTCGACAGAATTTATAGGTATGATATATGCTTTTGGAAAGTATATGATCAATACCAGCTTCCAATGATCTGATGAGAAACTTAATGATAAAACCAGAAGAAGACAATTCTATTGGGTAAATTGCATGAAGGACCCTGAAAGTTTATGAAATTAGAATTTGGTCCTCCATGTGTGTGCCTGATGAATCCACATTTCATCATCTTTTTTCTATCATTTTGGCCTCAAAAACCCTAGCAAATGCGTGCAAATAGCATTAAAACCTTCATATTAGCATTCATGCATGTACATGTCATTAGTGTATAAAATACTGTAATTAAAGCCAAAATTATAGAATAAATAAAAGAAAAGAAAAAGAATAAAATATTGTAGATATTTTATGACCCAAAACCCCGAGACCTAGGCATCTAGATGAATAGGTCGACAAGGAATAAAGTAGGGGGAGATAAGGGCCAAATACAGTGTATTTTATTCATTCTTTACTCATTTTGGGACCTATTTTCGGTTCCACTTTTTATACATCAAATAAAGAAACTTTGTACATGAAAGTTGTAGATAATTTAATAAAGAAAAATACAAAATTGATTTCACTGAAAAATAATATATAGGTAAAAAGTTATGGTCTGAATAAAAATCCAGAATCCCAACTTCTCAGACCCGTATCTCACATCCAAAAACTCCAAATGCATTAAATTCACCTTTAATTATATATAAAATAAAATAAGCTATTTAATGGCGGTGGTTTCGCATTTGGTGGAGCTACGGTTCGAAAGTTGAGTTTTGGACCCTCATTGTATACTTGTACTGGTTATAATATTCAATTTATTCTTTATTCATTATGTGTATTTTTTTATGTTTTTATAATTCTGTAAATATTATGTATAATGTATATGTATATTAAAACAGGAATAAAAACCCAAATAAAACTCAAAATAAAAATATATGTATATAAAATATACATGTACTATACCTATATACAAACCTATACAAGACCTACTTATATTTTATTTAATATACAAAATACATCAGAAAAATAAAACAAAAATATATTTGTGTATATAAAAGTAGTTTATAATTTTATAAAATAATAAACAGAATTAAAGAAATTAAAAATACCAAAATAAAAAATAAAATAATACAAAATATATGTATTATACCTATAAGGGGTATAAAAGTAAACTTATAAAAATATATCTCATAAAATTAACTAAAAATCATAACAAAATACTAAATAAAATCATAAATATTTTTTATTCAATAACCTAATTAAAATAATATCGTTTATTATTTTTTATTGGTTTTACAAATTAATTTTTAGAGGTTTTTCTTGGTTGGTGTTGACCAAGGTCAACAGTCTGACCTTCACCTCTGGCTGTGTCAGAAGAGAGTTTGACCCCCGTCTTCACCCTTTTTTCGAGGTTAACCCTTTCACCAAAACATGATACAACCTTCACAACTTTTGCAGCTCTTGCATAAAGGATTCACACCCAAGCTTCATCTTGGGTCGCGGATCATCGCAACACCCACTGCCACCTCGTTCTTCCTGCACTGACCGTCAACCCTACTTAAGCAAGTTTGAATTTCGATTCAAACTTGAACCCCAATATTGGTCCCTCTCGTGCCCCTATTGATCCCGATCGACTCTTGTAGGTGACAGCTCCAGGATCGACGCTTCCAGGAGGCAGAGCAGCACGGTTTAGGGTGTTCCCTCGACCTCCGGCCAACCCCGTTGAGGTACATTCTCCCTCGCCCTCCCTGGGCTTGAGGCTGTTTATCCCCCTATTTTTCGTTCCCTTTTTATTCCCCATAGTCAGAGCTTCATCAAGCCATCTTAATCACGATCGCTACCCTATCAATTCGCTCAATCGATCGACCGCCGGAGCCAACTCCGACCACCTTCACGTTCGCACCATCTGCTGCCGTACACCTCCATTCCACTTTGCCATGTGATCGGGGCAATTTTCCCCTGATCATATTACACTCTCTTTGCATGTACTTGGGCATTTCAGATCGCCTGGAGCATTTTTGATCCTCAACGGAGGCATCTGGAGCTTCGTCGCTCCGCCACCTTCGTGCGAGGACGTCGGTGCACGCTGGTGATTTTTGACGCCCCAGACACTTGGACGACACCTGCAGAAGGTCGCTGGGCCTTTTTGGAGCATCGCCGGACAACAGAGGAGGGTGATCGGCGCCGGTGAATTTCGCACCACCGCGGGCTCCTCCCAGTTCGTCGAGAGGATCTCGCAGCCGTTGGATAATGAAGGAGTCCCAGGAGCTACAACGTCCGTAGGATCAAAGCGTCATCAGCCGTTGGATCATCTACGAGCTTCTAATCGTGACCGTTGAAGGCGAAGGGGCATCGCGCTTCCACAGCGTGCCACACGTCAAGTGGACTGTCTAGAGCCGTCCGATCTCGCCCAGGCATGGGTAATTTTGCCTTACACCCCGCCGACTTTTGTATTTTACATTAAGTACCGAAACTTTCATAGGCCATTGTATATTTTTGCGATATTTGCACATTTACCCCCGACCCTTTGCATTATTGTGTTCCAGTCCGCGCCATGTCACCTCACGTGACTGATACACGTGAGGTGCGAGGCTTTTTGCGAGGAACCCCTCAAGAGATTTGGTATTTCGTTTCAGTACCCTAATGTGTGAATTAAGTGTTTAAGTTTTGGATAAATTGCATACAAGCCCCCGGGAGTTTTAAAAATTGCTGTCAGGTCCTTCCTAGGCGTGTGCAAGTCACGCGCCCTGGGGGACATTTTGCGCCGATACCCTTGCGGGTTTGAACATTTGTGATTGGTCCATAGAATTCATTTTTCAGTGTTAAATTTTGTGGTAATTTGCATGTATGCCCCTGGATGTTTTGATATTTGCACTTATACCCCTACCAGGCTGAATTATTTTTGTGTGCTTCTCTCATTTATTTAAGGCATCATTTTAACTTGAAAAATTCCACAAAAATTAAGTTAAGCTCCTATTCACTTGCACTTTCACGCCATATTTTTAGTTTTTGATTTTATTGCATTTTCATATTTTTTAAAAATAAAAAAACTTTCCATTTCAGTTTTGTCTAGATTATAAAATACCAAAAAAATATTAAAATACCTCGAAAAATTCCAAAAAAATTACGTACTGTCTACTTTAACCTATTTTAATGTCAGTCCAAAAATCAATAAAAATCTCAAAAGAAAAACCTTAAAAAGTAGAAAATACTTAAAAACTTCAAAAAATTATAAAAAATTCTAGAAAACTCCAAAATTTGCAAATCAAGTTGGTAGTTTCCTCTTTTTAATATCTTTGTTTTAAAATTGGTTTGAAAAATTTTGGTGGCTGTTTGATATTTTTCATTCATAGTTTTACTCACAACCAGTAGCTTACTCACTATTTTCATTTATTTTACCTTTTAAAAATACCAAAAACAATTTGAAAAATACCCAAAAATCTCAAAAACAGTAAAAAACTATAAAAACACCAAAAATATTTTATTTCTGAGTTTTTAACTATTTTCCATATTTTTCTAAATATTTTATCCCCTCTTTCATTATATAGCTTATATATTCCAATATTGAAAAAAAGGAAAAAATATATAAAATATAAAATATAAAAATCAGAAAATTAAAAATCAGAATACAAAATTAAAAAAATTAAAATAAAAAAATATATTTTTAAAACTCTCAAAAATCCTTTCTCATTTGCATAGTGTGGACCACACTACACACTCTTACACACACACACTTGCTTGATCTACCCTGTTTGGCTCCCTGTTTTTGAGTCTTTGCATACTTGCTTGCTATACACCATTTATGTAGATTTAAAAATAAAATTTAACTTCACATTTATTTCTGATTGCTTGAACTATAGTGTGGGGTAATTGTTGATTTTAGTCCAGGATTCATTTCGAGTCGTCACAGCGACGGTTGACTCCGCCTTGTGTGAGACACTATTTTATACTTCGTGAATTTTGGCTAAATCAGTGCCTCACAAGCGTGCCTGGGTTATTTTATAGGGAGGTCCAGCTAGTTTCTCATTATTGTACTTATGCCCCTATGCGTATTGGAAAATTTATAAAGAGGCCTTATGCCCCTGCACTCTTTTATTCATATCTTGAGCATTTTAATTCCAAATTACATGATTTTAGTGTCATTTTGATGCTCGTTTCATCCTCTATCCAATAGCATTATTTATATTATGATTTGATACTAATTAAATATGATGGTTTCTGAGGTCTATAATGTCTCTTGTCCCTTAAGTTAAATGTTATTATTCACCCTTATTGCTCATGTTGACTCCGACATTGCACCTTTATGTATTGCTCATTACTTTAACATTTTGTAGAGGATATTTGTATAATTTATCTTGCATACTTGTATCCTGCTCTTCATCATGCATTGCATCTCATAATTAATTGCATCTTAAATCAAATAAAAATTACAAGCATCATTTTGTGTGTCATTACATCTGCATTTTATTTTGCATATCTGCATGAAGAACTTAGACTTGAGAATCTCTACACTCTTAAATTAAACAACAAAATTTCATAAATATATTAAAGAGGCTCATGCCCCTGAGTTCGACCTCGGTATATTTACCAAGTAAAATAATGTCCACATATTCGAAGGTGTGGTCTTTGCTGAATCAAATTTTCCTCCTATGCTACGACAATTATTAATTATTAAAGAGGTAGATTTCGCATTCATCACCTACTCGGACGTAAAACGATGAGATAGACAGCCCTGTGAAGGCGTGGCCTAAGCTCAGTACTTCGGACCAAGTCGATGTTCCACACAAGGCGATAACACCATCGCTGACAAGGCTCGGTCACGTATGATAGAAGCGCCATTACTTCGAAAATTCAAGCAATACACAAGGCAGTTACATATTGGGTTTTCGGCTCTAATCCATAGCGGGTCGTGCCTCGCTCATGGGAGGGGTATTGGTCCCCTCCTAAGGTACCTGAAAACATTGAGGGCTTTATGAACCCAAGGCAATGATAGTCCATTACATATTTCAATTAAGTTCAAAGTTTATTTAGCAGTCTCCTTATTTTTTTGGGTTTTCACTTTTTGGGTATTTTACATACAAGTGCCTAACAATTTTTGTAGATTTTCATTTAAGTCTAGGAGATCAAAATCAGAGGGGGATAACGAAAAAGCCTTGTAAGTTGATTCGATGATGGAAATCTCACCATTGAATCTAATGATGCATGCTGAGTTAGAGGACTTACAACACTTCCCGGCTCTCTCCATGTGGTATGCAAAACAAAATTTTTAAACCTATCTACATGACTGTGTGCTATCGACAAAATCACCCTAAACAATAGTTGTTATTAGGCGTGAAGAACCATATGTTAATTATTCAGAGACAAACCCTAGAGTCCGGTCTTGGAGATATCTCAGCGCCCACCACAAAGGGTCCTGCAAGCGTTGTATGATGTCTCTCGTGACGTGCGGGTTTAAATTCAAATAACTAGCATTTATTTGTTTGACTAGATCCGATTGTAAGAGACTATATGAGCATGCAATTCTTATTAGGGTTTGGACCTAATTACCGATTCAAGCAATCAACAAGCTAAGGGATCATGCACACAAAACAAATAAAAATAAGGCAGAAAACTCAGAACATCGTGAAACAAAATAAAAGAAGGCGATGAAAACATGGGAAAATTGTGATGAGACCCCCAGATGAACATACACACAAGCACTGGACCTCGTTGTGTAGAGTAGTGTCCAAGTCTTTAATTATTACAAGTAATTGAATAAATCTCTCTCTCTCTCTCTCACCAATAAATAAATCTACTCTAAATATATGATAAGTAGATTCTCCTTACCACATTTGCTTCCTCTCCAACTGGTCAAAGCCTGAAGACCAGTCTCCACCAAGCTTGGCTGCATCAGCCTTCTAAGAAGTCGTCCTCGCGTAGCATGCTCTCATAACAAATTTGACAAGAGAGGTATATTAGCACCGATAATTAAATAATTAAAGAAATGTATAAAAATGAGTTATATACAAGTAATAAATGAATCAATAACAATGCACAAAGGAATGAATCAATAAGTGGGTCAATAGAGTAATAAATGAATAAATGGATATAAACACATAAATACAAAATAGGCTACACACATTGCTCCTTAGAAACGACGCTATTTGATGAAGAGGATTTCCTGAGAGTCGCACGATCTCACAAGGCGAGATCGCAGTCGATGCATTGACTGCTCAAGAAACCCAAGTCGATCAACAGTTAAATCACAATATAAATTAATCAATAAATAGCAAGTATGTGAGTTAAAACTTATTATCCTCTACAACACAAAAATGTATAGCATGCAAGCATGTAGAGGTCGATCCACTGAGAGCAAGTTAGTCCGCCTATGATTATTTCTGATCAATGTATATTATGTACATATGCACCTTTTCTTCTTAGGTGTTTATATATATATATATATATATTAAATGAAATTAATAATAAATGTATGAGTATAATAATAATATATATATTAGATTAATATGTATGTACATATATGTACACATAGGTGAAGATATACCTAGAAAGTATTCACACATTTTCATGTACATAGATATTTATACATAATATATACATATATATTTATACTAATAATAATATATCATTTTTCCAATTAAGTATATGATATAGGAGTATATAATGTTATATATGTATAATATAGACTAATATAGGTATAAATACAACTATAAATAAATAAAAATTGCATAATTAATTTTTTTGGGTTTTAAATATTTTTTTACTGTCTTTATTTTTAAAATCAAAACTATCCCAATTGAGATTAATTAAATAGACTAAATTGAATTGAAGACTAAAAATAGAAAATAAAGTTCAAAATTATTCAAATTAATTTTAATATATAGATAATACAATAAATAAAATTATAAAATAGAAAATGATATTTTTAGAGTTTTTGAGACTTTTTATATTTTTTATAAAGGATTTTGGAGCTCTTTTATTTTTTATGTTTTCCTTTTCTACTTTTAGGGATTTTTGTAGTGATAAAATACAATAATAAGCTACATATATTTTTTTAGGGAATTTTTGAAAATATTTTTCTATTTTTTTTGGAATTTTTAATTTAGTCAGAGATAAAAATGTGCTCATTTGATTTTTAATAAATATATGCCTAAAATGCTATAAAAATAGAGCATGAAAATACATGCTAACAGACATCTAGTTCTATTTTGCATAATTTTTGAAGAGCGGATGCTATTTTTAATAAATGAAATTCAAGCACAAAAAATACATGACTTGGGAAGGGCATTTTGCAAATTAAATAATTATCAGGGGCTCATGTGCAATTTTACCAGAAATATAAAATGTATATTAAATTTTATTAGACCAAACATAAATACAGAAACTATCAAGGGTATCCTCGCACGGACCCATGTGCAAAATACAATAAAGTCAGGGGCCACTATGCAATTTTCTACATTATTTACATTACAAAAATTATTTACATGACTAAATAAGAAATGTAGAAATAGTAAGGCGAGTTATGCAATTTACCCCATCCAGCGCGGAGATGGATAGTGGGATGGATGCCACTAATACATATATCGTCACCTCGTTGCATGATGTTGGTTCACAGATGAGCGTTTGGGATTAGATCGCGGGAGACAATCCAATGGATGAGGATTGGAAGATCGGACAGCTAGTGATTGGTCTGGGGCTCCTCCCAAGACCAAACGGCAACTGTTGTTCGCGAAGAATAGGGAAGAAGGTGGGCTTTCCTAATCTTAGATCGCTAAATCCTCCTCCACCAGGCGATTTCTGATGCAACTCTTGGGCTCTATGCATTTGGGAAGCCTCTCCGCATCTACTGATGTGCTCAAGAAGCTTTAGGACCCATCGATTGGGTCCTGTCACGTCAGGAAAGAACATCCACATGGGGCATCTTTGGCGAGATCAAATTCGACCCAAACTGAGTTCCTTTGACATGGACCTAGATGAAGATACTGCGGGGATCGAAGCAACTCACTTCGATCCCTTATGAAGCTAAAAGCAGAGGAAATGATCGGACTAGTAGTGCTCCGGCATAAGGCGAAAGGTGGAGCACGGGTGGGTCGATCTGAGCAAGATCAGGTGATATGGAGTTGTGCAGGGTGTGGACAACATGGAGAGGAATGAAATGGGGGGGGGGGGGTGAGATCGGGTCAGAATGGGTCTTATTTACGATGAGAACATGCCCGGAGCTCGAGAGCTCCAACGAAGGGATTAGGCTAACCTACGCTAAATACGGAACTAAAACATGAAATAAAATGCTACAAATGTAAAACTAGAGATAAATCTACCTAGAAAAATAACTTGCGCAGCTCTTATACCTGAGGGTTTCTCAAGGAGCAGGGGTGGCCGGAGATGGTCACCATGGGTGCACGTTCCGCCTCCTTCAGCCACCGCCAGACCTCATGGGACCTCCCCATGTCACAAGGATGCATGCTAGGCTGAGGCTTAGTGGTTTTAGGGTTTGGACAATGACAAAATGAGGAAGGAGAAGGGATGTGTTTATTTAAGCACATAGGAAACACCCTTATTGACCGATGATTAGGGAATAACAAGGGTTATGTACAAGGGATCTAAGGTTAGGGTGTAGATGTAGATTGATTGAAGGTGAGTTTTGAGTGAAAAATTGATGAAATGGATTGATGAATCAAGCAGGAAATATGGAGGAAAATAGGGGATGCTATATTTGCTAGATGTCAGAGGTGCCGGGGGCTGAGTTGACCGAGGGTCAACATTCGAAGCGATGCGATTGGTCCATGGGGGACATTATAGGACAAAAGAGTTCAAACTATACGAAAGTAATCAATTAAATATAGTAAATGATTTTACTAATTTTTGGCTATAAAATAAAAATATTTCTTATTTTATGCAATATTTTAATATCATTTTTATTTATTTTTTGGGTTTATTTACTATAAGTTAATTTTTAAGGGTATATTTAGGTGTATTCAACTATGTTTTGGTTATTTTATTTTTACTTTACATATTTGATTTTATTATTTTATTATATTATTTTATATATTTATAACTTATTTTTATGTACACAAATATATTTTTATTATATTTTTCTGATCTATTTTCTACACTCAAAACAATAGGGGCATTGAACATATAAGTATAAGTATAGGTATTCCATCTATGTGTTTATGTACACTACTTTATTTTTGTGTTTTATTTGTGTTTTTATTCTATTCTAAATATGTATATATATTATAAATAATATTTACAAAATTGTAAAAATATAACATTATAAAAAAATAAATAATAAATAAAATGAATATTTTATTCATGCATATGGTACAATGGGGGTCCAAAACCTAACTTTTACACCTTAACTCCAAAAATATGAAACTACCTTCATTAAATAGCTTATTAAAAGTTATATACAATTAAAGATGATTTTGATACATTTTGACTTTTATTTAGGAGATGTGGGTTTGGGAAGTTTGAGTTTTGACTTTTTATTTTGAGTATAATTTGTACATTGTTATGTAAACTCAATTTTGTATTTTTCTATGTATTATTATCTTTCATGTTTAAAGTTTATTGATTTGATGAAAAATAATAAAGAATACAATAGGTCCCAAAACTTCTTTGTTGATGAATAAAAGAAGATGGTTTTTATTGTGTATTTGGCCCTTATCTCCCCCTACTTTATTCCTTGTCGACCAGATCAATTATTGACTTGGTCTCGGGGTGTAGGGTCATAAAATACCCTTGACATTTTATTCCTTTTCTTTTCTTTCCTTTATTCTATAATTTTGGCATTAAAAGCAATATTTTATATACAATAATTGGAATAAGTAATGAATGTTAATATGTACAAAATAATGCTCTTTTCATGCAATATCTAGGGGTTTTAAGGCCAAAATGATAGAATAAAGGTGATGAAATGGAGATTCATCAACCGCCAAGCCCTGGCAAACCTCCTCTCTTGTCTTTAACACTGACCATCTTAGACATTAGATCATGATCCAACAATCCCTAATAAACTTCCTTTTCAACCCAGGCCCCACTAGGGCTATTGGATCGATCAAGATCCAACGATCATCCCTTCTTCTTCCTCTTCCAGTGGAACCCCTTGGTTTTGTTTGCCTTCCACCAAAAACAAAGCCCTAATCCCCTCCATCTCTGATCTCCAACTTCCCTGACCACGACCATAACCACCTGATCCATATTCCCACTAACCACCGCCTCTATCTTCCATATCAACTTAGCAATGGAAAGACTCAAGAACAAAATGGCCATTTTCTTCCTGTCGCCGACTCTATCTCATTATCCTCTTTATATCCATCTCCAGGAAACTAGCTCCAACCCTCCTTTGTTATCTATTCCAACGGTCAAACCCATTATCCCCAACCTTTAGACGCCACCTATAATCTGATCCACGACAATAACCACTCCACTGCCATATCACCTTCAACCACCCAAACCAACCCTCCGACGCCTCCTATTTAATCCATATCTCCTCCTCTGATTAAATTATCCATTGAATCGGTCATCTCCACAGATAATAAAGAGAAAGGGAGCCGAGTTTAGTCGTGGTGACAACATGATTCCCACTCCGACGACGATCCCCCAGGCACGATCAACGTATCACCATGTACTGTTTCACCCTCTAGGAGCAATGGAGCTTCACACTCCATCGTCATACATGCAAGCGAAGACCGAAGTCGAGGTTGACCTCCTCTACTTCAGGCGAACTCCCCATGTATCCTTCTTCCCTTTCACTTTTCTTCTTCTTCTTCTTCTTCTTCTTCTTCTTCTCCTCTTATTCCTCTTCCTAGGATTCTCTGTCAATATTCATCCCCTTCGCATCTCCTTCTTCATTAACGAACTTCAACGAACGCCACCAACCATCTTTTGTGACTCCTCACCATCTCTGACTACCTCCCTCATGCCTACCAACTCTGGTGGAATGTGTCATCGAAGGCCTTTCCCCTTCCTTCATGTTGCTTGGAGACCCACCCAAATTTCCCTTATCATGCCTTAGCACCTTGGTCGAGACCCAAAAGCTTCGATCCACATATCTCTTTGCAGACCATTGGACCCTCATCACAAGGTACCAAGCACATCCCTGACGATCCCTAATCGTATGCCGGCCACCAACGAGGAAGATTGAATGGCATCATCAAGGAGAAAGGGGCGGTCTTCAAACATCAGATACCCTCTGATTATGATCAGAGGGTGTGGATCCACTAAAGCCATCATCGTTTGAAGCATAGATTTCATCTCAACCATCGAAGCATGCCCAATTTCCAATTGTTAGATCGACAAGATCTGAGGCACCATATTGATCCCAAGACATTGTACCCGAGCCTTGTGTTTCTGGATCATTGAAGTTTCTTCACGCGACACGTGGAGGTTCGAGCCACCAAGGCTAGCCGCTGCCCGAGCTTGATGCACGTGCCATGCATGCGTGTCTGGGAAAATTATGCTGCAGCCCATGCATGTCTTATAAATTCCCCAAAGAACCCTACCGTGGGTAAATTACATAGAAACCCTAGGAATCTTTGGAAAATTACAAGAAGGCCCCTCCCGAAGGGTCTATTTGCAATACTTTATTTATATTAATTACACTATAGTCCTTGAAACTTCAAATAATCATATCTTGAGCATTAATTATCAGAATTTTGTGTTCTTTATGTCGTTCTGATCCTTATTCTGTCATCTTTAATTTATACGATTAATCTTTCTTCTAGGCATATTATTTGACATTAATTAAATTGAGAAGTTATTTCGTGTCTGATCACATTTCTTTCAGTTTATTCATTTGGGGGAATTTGTTTGGGATTGATCGTAATCATTGGGGTTTTTGGATGCATTGAATTAATTGACTTGACTTGGATTGATTGATTGCTCCAAAGTTATCATTGCATTCATATTCATCATTTAAAAACCACAAAAATATTGCATTTCATTTGTTATTTCCCACCACAAAGCACATGACGTTTTATTTGCATTAAAAATTATTTTCAAAATTCATGCATCATATTTCCTATTTGAATTAATTATATCTTTAAATTTAAATCAATAAAAATATGAAAAATACATAAACACCAAAAATAATTTACTTCTTCCTTAAAAACCTAAATCTCTAAATTATTTAATTATTAATTCTAGACCCTCATATTACCTCCCTGAGTTCGACCTTGGAACTTACCAAAATAAATAACTAAACCACATTGACAATTAGATTTCCATATTACTTTCTCGATGTGATCGGTTTTGACGGCCTTTAGATTGCCCAGCTACAACTTCAACATAATAATTATCATAAGTTAACAAGGGTAATTTCTTAGTTGTCAAATGGCACCGTTGCCAGGGAGGTATATATTTTAGGATTAATTTTTAGATAATTTAGATTTTTAATCTTCCATCCCCGGATAGTCTGACCCTGATTATTCTTGTATCTATTTCTCTGTTTATTTCTTAATATTTTTTTCTTTTATTTATATATATATTTTGTAAATATTTTGACATTTGATTTTTTTCTCTTTTTCATACGAGGCACCCGTTGGACTTGGAGCGACTTTCTCGGAAGTCGATGCAACTTAGAGAAAATGGGAGCTGATAATTTTGTGGACCAAGCTTTCTGAGAAGGTGCGGAGAAATTTGTATTTTATGTGGAGAGAGTGTATTTTGTTTTTCTATTCTGTAATTAATTTGTAATGATTTCATATTTCCAACAGTGTTCGCTTGAAGACTCGCGTTTGCACCTGGACTAGACACTCGGCCTATCATACCATATTTTTTATGGTGATTGACGTAGTACTAGGATTGCACGACAGTTATTAGAGCTACTAGTTTTATTTGTTGTGCTCAAAAGACTAGGCCCACACTTTCACTTTAATTAGAGTCACTATTTTGGATTTCACTTGGCCAAATTAATTTATTCTGGCACTCGTTACTAGAAATTCCTATTCTAAGTGTGGTTTCCAGAGCATGCATTAGAAATATAAGAATAGGGAAATTTCACTTTTGTTTAGCATCCTGTACAGAGATTGTGAGGAAGTACTGTAAGTGTAAAGCCTTGAACTTGGTCTCTCCTATATCATAAGATCCGGCTCGTCAAGAGGAAGCCAACATAATTTATTTCGTATGAATCAGACTTCGTTTGGAATTGTTATGTTTTTTGAAAAAAAAGTAAGGAGACATAAGATATCATTAACTCTTAATGACCATCATTAAAACTAATTAAACACAAATAAAGAAACTAATTATGGATTAAGGATTGCTAATGACTAATAGAGAATACTTATCAATGGTTAGAAAAAGCTAAGCATAACCTGTGAAGGTTAAATGACTATTAGTAAAAGTTAACCACGGTTTACGTTAATTAAGCGTCATTAACGAATCTAGAATCTTCTGGATAGTTCTAACTTAAGCCTTAGTTTCGGATAAGTTTTGGCCAAAACCATGGGGGAAAACCATGGGTCTCTAACTGCGGTTAAGGTATAAAGTATGGTTTACTAACCATGGTTAGTAGTTTTCTAAAGCTTATAAATAGTACCCCTACCCATTCATTCTCTACGATTTCCACTACCACCACCACCCCAAGGGCTAGGGTTGAGAAGTCGAGAAGAGGAGTGGGAGGCGGGGAAGGAGCGCTAGTGAAGCGCAACCGGGAGAACGAGGAGGAGGAAGGTATGATCCTCTCCTAGTTGGTTTTGTAAGTATGCTTGATCTTGAGCTAGGGTTTTTGATTCATCTTCTTTTTCTAACTTAGTTTCGATTCATCTTCCTTTTCAAATCATTTCTGATGTGGTTTGAGGAAAAATCTGTGTAAAACCCTACTTAAGTGTGGACGGCTATGCACGTCAGTGAACCCTGTCATTCGTCACACCCTCACTTATCTAAGACGTGTGGTGTCTACTGATTCTCCATTGCTTGTAGTTCCATTATGTTCTTTTTGTTTTGCTATTGCTTTCCTCTCGATGATTTTATAGAGAAAACTCTTTCCATTTTTCTTTTAAAAAATTTTCCGATATAAGGGGAAATTCTGCTGAAATTTTCATAGAAATATGTCTCGATATAGGTAAAAACTCTGCCGAAATTTTCCTAGAAATATGTCCCAATATAAGGGAAACTCTGTCGAAATTTTTCTAGAAATATATACCAATATAAGGGGAAACTCTGTCGAAGTTTTCTAGAAATATGTCCCGATATAAGGGGAAACTATGTCGAAATTCTTCGTGTGTTCTTAGCGTTCTTCGTGATTTTTATTCGTTCTTCGTATTCTTGGCAAGTTCTTAGCATTTTTGATACAAAAATGAAATTTGAGCATTTCAGGAACCGTAAATCATCCTTTCTGAAAACGAATCACGATAAAGTACTGCATACACGAGAGGGATCTCGACTAGGTAATGAAATCTTTCCTTTTATTGTTAGGTTTTCATATGAGATCTTTGAAATATCTGATTTTATGTTCTTCGCTATGAAGAACCCTAATTTGGCTATTTTTGAGAAAATATGGAAAGTTGCTTAGTGATTCTCGCTAAAATAAGGTCTAAGCATTATATTGATGCAGTGGCTTGGAAAGTTAGGGTTTGGAAGTTAATATACATAAATATTATTATATATACATATGAATTAATATATGTGTGAGTCTACACTCAATATTGATGAATATGAAAATTGATGGCTTAATGGAGGAATTACATCATGTGAATTGATGTGTATTGAGTTAGATCCTGAAAAGGATCATTTGTTACGTTAAGAATAACTAGGAGTAGAACTATAGGTCGGTGATGAATCCACATTTCATCATCTTTATTCTATCATTTTGGCCTCAAAAACCCTAGTAAATGCGTGTAAATACCATTAAATTCATGATCTTAGCATTCATGCATGTGCATGTAAATAGTGTATAAAATACTGTAATTAAAGCCAAAATTATACAATAAATAAAAGAAAATAAAAAGAATAAAATATTGTAAATATTTTATGATCCAAAACCCCGAGACCTAGGCATCTTGATGAATAGGTCGACAAGGAATAAAGTAGGGGGAGATAAGGGTCAAAATACAATAAAACACCTATTCACTTCTTTCATTATTTATTCATTTTGGGACCTATTTTTGGTTCCACTTTTTATACTTCGAATAAAGAAACTTTGAACATGAAATTTGTAGATAATTAAATAAAGAAAAATACAAAATTTATTTCACTCAAAAATAATGTACAAATAAAAAGTTATGGTCTGAATAAAAATCTAGAATCCCAACTTCTCAGACCCATATCTCACAAATGAAAACTCCAAATGCATCAAACTCACCTTTAATTGTATATAGTGTAAAATAAGCTATTTAATGGCAGTGGTTTCGCATTTGGCAGAGCTACGGTTTGAAAGTTGAGTTTTGGACCCATATTGTATACTTGTACAGATTAAAATATTCAATTTATTATTTATTCATTATTTTTATAATTTTATATTTTTATAATTTTGTAAATATTATTTATAGTATATATGTATATTAAAATCAGAATAAAAACACAAATAAAATACAAAATAAAATACTTGTAATATAATACATAGGTATACTACCTATACTTATGCCTGCATACTTTATACTTGTATTTTATTAAATATACAAAACACATCATAAAAATAAAATAAAAATATTTTTAAGTGTATAAAAATACTTTACAAATTTATAAAATAATAAACAAAAATAAAGAAATTAAAATCACAAAATAAAAATAAATTAATAAAATACATAAGTATATGTACCTATATAGGCCTAAAATAATAACTCGTAATTTAGACCTCATAAAAATAATTAAAATTCATAATAAAATAATTTATAAAATAATAAACACTTTTTATTGAATAACCAAAAACTAAATAAAACATTTACTATTTTTAAATTAATTTTTAATGTATTTTCAAGAGGTTTTTCCTGGTTGGTCCACGTGGACCAACCATGTGGTCTGGACTGTTGACCAAGGTCAACAGTCTGACCTTCCTCCTGTAGCTCTGACAGACGTTGGTTTTTGGCCCAGGTTTGACTATTTTTCGAGGTTCACCCTTGCACCATTTCATGATACTTCCTTAGGAACTTTCCATCCCCATCAATCGAGGATACACGCCCAAGGTCTATCTTGGGGCGTGGATCAACGATTTCCCCGATGCGCCTCGTTCTTTGCATCACATCCGTCAACCCTACAAAAACCTTCCTTCAACCATTTTCAAAATTCGAACCACATTTCATCCAGATTTTTCTCCCCTTGGACTCGCTTGGGCTACCTGGAGGTGAGAGCTCCAGATTGGCCTCTTCAAGGTGGCGGATCGATGAAGATCTGGGCGTGTTCCACCCACCTCCGATGAACCCGCCGTTGAGGTATTTTCAACCTCAGGCTCTAGCCTTCGAGGTGTTTATTTCCATTTATTTTCCTCGCATCCATCTAGCCATATCCCTAGGATTCGTTTGCACTCGTTAGTTTCACGTTTTGCCGTCGATTCACACAATCGAGCCTCTCGCCGGAGCGCTCCTCCGGCCGACCGCCACCTTCATCATCCTCATGCCCATTTGCTCCCCCAACCTTCGAGGCACTTTGCCCTCGAAGGTCTAACCTTTTGGTGCAGGTCCTGTTACATTAAAGCGTGCCTGGAATCCTTCTTGGTGTTTGCCGGAGAGACCTGGAGGCCTGCAGTTCCTCTGATCTAGCTGGCGCTCGCCGGACGTCTTCTAGCCATTCGACAACCTCCAGCCAGTAAAGGCGATCATCAGCAAGCTCCTGGGCTTCCTTGCAACAAAGGAAGGCGACCGAGGAGGCCATGCACAGCGATCCAAACTTGCTGGGCACGCGTTCTTCAGTTGTTCTTCCAACGCTTCTTCGAGCCGTCCGATCACCCTCAGTTCGTCCAGCCAAGCAGGCACCATTGGATTTTGAGTTACTCTAGCTGTTGATCGCCTTCTGGCGATCTAATCCTGACCGACCGTGGCGAAGCGATATCGTGCGCCCTGGAGACGACACGTGGATAAGTGGCCCACGCCACACCGTTGGATCGCGCCTTTGGCTGGGGATTTTGCAAGTATACCCTGCCTTCTTTTTGTAATTAATTAGTAGCACTTAAACTTTCATTTGCCTTTTTAATATTTTGTAATATTTATAAGTTGGCCCCTAAACTTCTCATATTTGCATTTAGGTCCTCTGCTACGTCACCTCACGTGACCAGTTCACGTGAGGCACGGGGTATTTTGCGAGGACACCCTTGCGGGTCTCGATATTTGTAATTGGTCCATTAAGTTTTAGATTCAGTAGTATATTTTGTGAGAAAATTGCAACTTTACCCCTGGATGTTTGTTTATTTGCACTTATACCCCTGCTAGGCATTGTATTTTTGTATGCTTTCTCTATTTATTTAAAGCATCATTTTAACTCGAAAATTTCCCAAAAAAATGTCGTAAGCGCCTGTTTACTTGCTTATTCACTCCATATTTTTGCATTGCATTTTTATTGCATTTTCATATTTATTAAAAATCAAAAACATGCATTTTCAGTACTGTCTACATTAGAAAATACATAAAAATTAGCAAAACTCCTTGAAAAATTCCAAAAAAATTATCTAAGGTCTATTTTAGTTTATTCTAGTGTCAGTCCAAAAATCACTAAAAAATTCAAAAGAAACCTTAAAAATTAGAAAACCCTAAAAATCTTCATAAAAATCTAAAAAATCATAGAAAAATCCTAAAAATATAAACTCAGATTATGTAGTTTCCTTATTTTATTATCTTTTATTTAAAATAAATTTGGGAAAATTTTGGTACTGTTTGCTATTTTTCATTCCCATTTTAATTTCTGCCAGAACCTTTACTCACTGTTTTCTTGCTTTTTGACTTTTAAAAATACAAAAACAATAAGAAAAATCCCCAAAAATCACAAAAACACTAAAAAATATAAAAAGACCAAAAACATTTTATTTCCCAATTTTGAGCATTTTCCTTATTTTTATAAATACCTTATCCCCTCTTTTCTTATATTATTTATATATTCTATTTATAAAAACAAAAAAATATAAAATATAAAAAGAAAATATAAAATCTGAAAATTAAAAATCAAAATACAAAAATATAAAATTAAAAATTAAATAAAAAAATTAAAAATTAAAAAATTAAAAACCCACAAAAACATTTGCATCTTGTAGACAGTTAATAACATCACATTTTTGTGCATCATTGCTTGATCTATCCTGCCTTGCTCCCTGTGTTCGACCTCTACCTACTTACACCTATACACCTTTTTATGTAGAGTTAATAATAAATTTTAACTCCACATTTGCTTGTCATTGTTTGATTTGATAGTGGGTTAATTATTGACTTTAGTCGGGATTTCTGCGTGGTCGACGCATCGACTGAGTTCCCGCCTTGTGTGGAACTTAAGACCACCGAATCTCGGCTAAATCAGTCGGGCATGCAACCTGTAGGTTTGTCGGAAGGAACTCGTATTGGAGTTGCCCTACCTAGGTGGTACATGGTTGCCCTGTATGATAAGTGCACATGAAATGAATGATTTGCAACGCGTGGTACTGGGTGCCAATATATTCGGGTTAAATGACAGAAGATGTGGTCGTGCCATGTCGAGGCACGGGTGGTTCAATAGAGGCTGGGTCATGATGACATGTATTTAAAGCCGCTAGATTATGAGATTAAAGGTTAGCCTAAGGTTTTAAGCAACCGAGTCCTCGAGGACAGTGTGCTTCTTTGTTTTCCAGGCTGATGGTTTGAAACCCTGGATAATAAAAGAAAAAGAAATTGTCAGGGTAGTATTGGAGGATTGGTTGAGGCGACGTGTGGTGGCATAAGCTCACCAGATCAACGCAATCTCCTATCCTGAAGTGTCCACAACTTCGGAGTCCATGAATGATGGGGTTCCCCTGGACTAATCCCTGACGTGGAATAGAAGGAATATGACTTAAACTAATGAGAATGAATGAAACTTTTTGTGATAACAAGTTTTGCAAAATCACACCATTTGTTTGCTTTTCTTTTCTTCGTTACTTAGAATTTGTTAATTGTTATCCTATGATTTAAGGAAAACCCAACATGTGTCGATGAGCCATCGCATGGACTTCACTAATCCTGCTAGCTAACATAGTAGCCATCCAACCAGCCATAGTAGCTTTGCTCTATAAGGTAGTTGGTAATCTTTTTGTGTATCTCCTTTCAGCTGATGTACATGTAAAGGGTTATAGTGGGAAAATGTAACATGTGAGTTTTATTTTGTGAACGGAAAAGAATTAAATACTTCTTTATGAGTAATTTTAATTGTAGTCTATTTCTGAATGTTAGTTGTGATTGTTGAATAAATTATTGTTGAGTAACCAAATCCGGATATGGGGAGGATCCAACGACCCAGTATTGGGGTCGTGACAGTTTGGTATCTGAGCTCGGTTACTCATGTAATTTACTCAGTAATTGATAACTATGAGCGGTATTCAGAATCTAAGGTTGTCTTAAGATCCTTTAATCTTAACAAAGGATTGTAGCACCATTCACAAGTCATTTCCCCTTATGTACATCATGCTAAAACACATAGGATCTAATCTTTAGATTGATTCATCCCAGGATCATGGCAAAACAAGACGTGTCTGGGCAATTAGCATCTATGATGACAATGCTCCGAGAAATAGGGTAAAGACAACAAACATTGGAAGGGAGGCTCAATGCACAAGCTGAGAGACCCGAGGCATCCAAACCTGTGGATGCTAGAGTTGAGGGTTCTTTCCACCTTTCTGAGGAAGAATCTAGTTACCATCCCTACATTGAGTCTGCTCCTACCCCGGCTGAAGGAGCAATGAAGAGAGCTCTTCTTAGACACCAAAAACTAATGGACAATGATCGAAAGGGAAAGATTCCTCGATTCAAAGGCATAGAGACACCTGCTGAGGCAGAACTATGGCTTGATGATGTTAGTAGGATGTTGAGGATAATACATGCACTAGTAGATACTTGAGTGCACTTCGTTGATCACTCTCTAGCAAACTATGCAAGACGATGGAGGAGAGTCATTTCCAAGAAATTAGTAGATCATGTTCCATGGAAATGTCTTTGAAGAGAGATTCCGAGCTCACTTTTGTCCCTCTCATTGGGAAGAATTGAAGAGGAGGGAGTTGGCTTCTCTAACTCAGGTTCCAAGAATGTACGAGATTATCATATTCACTTTACGGAGCTACTACATTACCCCCCAGCTCTAGAATCTTCACCACAGGAATGTCTTACCAAATTTGTTAGCGGGCTTCAGGGAGATATTAGAGAAGCTTGCAGGTTTTAGAGCCACCACTAGAGATGAAGCCACGAACATCGCCTCTCGTATTGAGATGGAAAGGGACGAAAACTGCCAAAGAAGAAGCTTCCATCTTACTGGTGGACCATCCAAACGTAAGGTACATTATAACCGGAGAGACAGTCGATATCATCTAGTTGGGTATAGTATAATATCACCACATACTTTGGGCCAGGAATTATCAAGAAATGGGGGTTTCCCTAGACCTCCACTATACCCTCGCGACTATACAACAAGAGCTAGTAGCTCTGTGGTTGGGTTTTTATCTCAGACAAGATTACGTGTATGTTATTACTGTCATCAAGAAGGACATATCAATAAAGATTGTCCAAAGTTGAGAGGTTCGGGGTTTAAACCAACCCCAATTATTAGTATGACATCCACCCCGAGTAATGGAGCAACACACGGAGGAAGACAAGGTAGAGGTTGTGGCTCACAAGGAGGGCCTACTACACAGCAAACCGCCATAATGTGTTGCGGGTTCTAGCTTGCCTATTCCTAGTGGCCAGCTCAATGCAATCACTGAAGAACAAGCCTACAATTCAGGCACGGTCATACGAGGTACTATTACTATTCATTGCTTTTCAGTACATGCCTTGTTTGATTTTGGTGCTTCACATTCATTTATTGCTCGACGGTTAGTTCCCACTCTGGGTAAGGTACCAGTAGAAGTACAACAGTCTTATCTGATCAAGGAACTGGGAGGACAAGTATTTATAATCCGGGAAATCTTGGATAATTTTATAGTACTGATAGCAGGACATCAGTTACCTATTTCACTACTATTAATCGAAATGGAGGACTTTGATCTCATCCTGGGGATGGACTGGCTAGAAAGGCATCATGCATGTCTTGATTGTTTTCAGAAGACAGTAACTTTTCACCTTCCTAACTCGATAGAGTTCCAGTTCATTGGAAAGGCATCCAATGATAATGTCGAATACATCTCTACTTTGAAGGCACAACAGTTGTTAGAGCAAGGATTCCAAGGTTATTTAGTCTATGTAACCACTACATCGGGGTCAGATAAAATGATAGAAGATGTACATATAGTATGAGAGTTTCCTGATATATTTCCAGAAGAACTACCTGGGTTACAACCTGAGCGAGAGATTGAGTTTGAAATCTCTCACACACCTGATACTCAGCCTATCTCTATCCCTCCATATAGGATGGCACCACTGAGTTACGGGAGTTAAAGGTAAGTTACAATGAATTGTTAGATAAAGGATTCATTCGTCCTAGTACTTCACCATTGGGTGGACCTGTCTTGTTTGTGAGGAAGAAGGATGGGTAAATGTGGTTGTGCATTGACTATAAACAACTAAACAAGAAGACAGTAAAGTATCATCTGTCAAGAATAGATGATCTCTTTGATCAGTTATAGGGTTCAACTGTGTATTCTAAGATTGACTTAAGATATGGATACCATCAGTTGAAGATTAAAGATGCATATATCCCCAAGATAGCCTCTCGATCTAGATATGGACATTGTGAATTCTTAGTTATGCCTTTTAGACTGACAAACTCCTCAGCAACCTTCATGGATTTTATGAATAGAGTATTCAATGAGTTCCTATATCACTTTGCAGTAGTCTTTATTGATGATGTGCTTATTTACTCCAAGGATAAGTATCATCATGAACACCATCTCCGATAGGTGCTTGAAACACTACGGAAGAACAAATTGTATACTAAATACAACAAATGTGACTTCTGGTTGTCTGAAGTGTCCTTTTTAGACGATGTTATTTCTCGGAAAGGTATATTAGTTGATCCTACAAAGGTTAGTGCATTGATGAGTTGGGAACGCTCAAAGATTGTCACAGAAATACGATCTTTTCTTGGTTTGGCTGGATATTATAGAAGATTTGTAAAGGACTTTTCACGAATAGCATTGCCAATGACTAGGCTGACTCAGAAAGAAGTCCCATTCATATGGTTCGATGCATGCGAAGCTAGTTTCAGACACTGAAAGAATGTCCAACATCTGCACCTATCCTTACTCCACCCTCTGGGAGTGAAGGGTTTACAGTGTACACTAACGCATCTAAAGAAGGACTAGGGGTAGTTCTTATGAAACATGGTAAGGTAGTTGCTAATGCACCGCGACAGCTCAGGACACATGAGATGAACTACCTAATACATGACCTTGAATTAGTTGTTGTAGTTTTTGCTTTAAAGATATGGAGACACTACCTCTATGGTATTACTTTTGAAATCTTCACCGATCATAAAAGCTTGAAATATCTGTTTGATTAGAAGGAGCTCAATATGAGACAAAGACGGTGGCTAGAGTTGTTTAAGGACCATGATTGCATTATCTCCTACCACCCTTGTAAGGGGAATGTCGTAGCCGATGCCCTTAGCAGAAGAAATTACTCACCTGGGTTGGAGAGTGCTATCCACTTCTGGGGTTTACTATCAACGTTGAGTGAATGGAAACCATTGATAGTAGTGTCGATACTATAACTATTTCTCACCGATATAAACCAGAGATCTAGGATAGAATAAAGAAAGGACAAGAAGATGATCTAGTCCTTAAAGACTTGAGACAACAACTTAAGAAGAATGAGATAAAGGGATTCTAGATACAAGATTGATTACTACATAACCATCACAGAGTTTATGTACCAAACATACCCGAATTGAGGAAAGATATATTACGTGAAGCTCATTTCTCTAGATTATCTATTCATATAGGAATTATGAAGAAGTATAAGGATCTTCTTTCACACTTTTGGTGGCCAGGAATGAAGAAGGATGTTGCTGAGTTTGTGAATTCATGTTTCACTTGCCAACAGGTAAAGGCTTCACACAAAAAGCCACCGGGATTGTTGCAACCCCTACCTATACCTGAATGGAAATGGGAAAGCATTTCCATAGACTTCGTTACTGGGTTACTGACGAGCCGCAAAATCGGCCCTTTAATAATGCTAGATTAGCACTTGGAGATGTCGGTGCAGTCGGGCCGATTTCGGTCGTCAAAGAGATCACCTCATTTAAAGATATGCGAAGATAAATCAAAATGAGGTGATCGTTATTTATTTTTACTTGGCAAGATACCAAGGTCGAACTCAGGGACACGAGCCTCTCTCGTATTAGTCGGATTTAAGTGTGTTTAACTAAGCGTAGAGTCAAAGGCATATAGGTCAAAACATGCAGAGACAAAACAAGACATGACAATGCATTAAAAATAAACATGCATTTTTTTATCATTTTTTATAATGCAAATAAGTGATCATGCAAAGCGAATGCTATGCCCAAAAATTAATAATCACTTGAGCCATAGAAAAAAATGCAAGTTAAACCGAGTTAGCATTAAGAAGCATTCTATCCTCATTAAGCAAGTGGGCATGATAAATAAAGAGATCAAGACACTTAGATAATAAAATAATACATCACGGTTCATAGTATCAAATCTGAAATTTAACCATGCCATAATGAAGAGGACGAGAAGAGCTTTAAAACGAAACTGAAATCAACTCGATTGGATCTACGTAGCTCAAGATATTCAACAAAGAAAGCAGGGGCATAACTGAAAGGAAACATGAAAATAAAATTGCATACAGGCCCCTGGGAGGGACTAAAATGTAATAAAAATAAAGTTCGGGACCTTCCCTGAAAATGACCCACACGCGCAGGGGCATTTTTGCAATTATTAAAACCCGCGAGGGCATAATTGCAAATTATCCACCGTGCGTGTGGTCTGCACGTGACGCAGGACCATTTTGCAATTCTGGAGAAGATATGGGCATCTCTGCACTTTACCCAGAGTAGCACGTGTGATGCACGTGCTATCTAGGCTCGGACGAAGGGCAGGCTCGGCAGAGGTTCGAGTGATGCTTCGGCCAGGCTCGGACGATTCGAAGCTCGGTGCAGGCTCGGTGGAGGCTCGGAGCAACCGAACCTGGAGGCACGGAGACAAAGGCTCGGGCACGTTCTGGTGATGCCACGTGGCTCCATCGCGGTCCATTGGATCGAACAGATCCAACAGCTGGCAGAAGACGTCGACGTGGCTCTATCATGGTCGTTGGATGGTCGCTGGGGATGGGCCATCCAACGGCAACTATGCTTCGTCCTCGGGCTTCAGCTGGCGGCGACTTTGGAGCTCCGACGAAGGAGCTCCTCCTCCGCCGGTCTTTCCTGGCCCCGGTGGTGCTCGCCCGAAGCTTCTGAAGGTCGGTCGATGAAGCTTGGAGCTCGGGCGAGGCTTCTGGTAGCTCAGCTCGGGTCGCCAGGGCTCCTATGTCGAGAACGCCAGTTGCGAAGATGACCCCAGCGAGGCTCCGACCATTTGACATACAGGTCACCTGCAAGGTTAGTAGTACATAGCCGAGGCATAGAGTGCGTGCGTGAGTGAAGTGAGAGCTCAGGCAGGTGGAGAATATGGAGAGCTCGGAGCTCCTCCGCCGTGGGTGGCGGAGGAGGTGGGTGACAGTGGTCTGAGGTATGGCGGAGGGAGAAGGTGAGCGAAGGGTGTCACGATGAAGGGGGATCGGAGGTGGAGCTAATGGGGTGGTCATCGGAGCGAGGGGATGGCCGGATAGGCCTAGAAAATTAATGGAAATTAACGAAAAATACAGAGGAAGAAGAAGAAGGACTTACCTTGTCGGAGATGGAGCGGGAGCTTGGGCTGGGCTTCGCGGTGGAAGCCTCGGTCTTCGCTGGACCTCCGCAGCGACTGGAGGCAGCTCGAGCGGTCGTCAAGAGGCACCGCAGCTCCGCCGTCGAAGGCGGAGGGTCTCACCGGGATCGGAGTCGTCTTCGCTCAATCGCACCGCCTCCCCCTATCATGGGGAGGCGGAGGAGGGCTGGGCTCCCTTCCTCGTAAAGGTGGACGACCGTGAATAGTGGGGGAGGAGGTGTATTTGAAGGGGAAGGTTGCCGGTCATGGAGCGTGGCGACGTGGTTTGAGGGCAGATGTGGGACGACTGGAAGGGTGTCGAGGTTCGTGGAGAAGTGCGCGAGGGAGACGGAAGAGTGGGGAAGACCGTGGGACGGTTGGCGATGTGAGATGATGGCTGGAGTGGCGAGGAAAATAGGAAGGGGGAGAGGTTCGCGCGAGTGGAGATCGTGTGCGAGAGGGAGTCTGCTGGAGGTTGACGACGACCTGCAGCCGTTGGATCTGAAGATCCAACGGCTGTCGTTGAGGCGTGAAGGGATGGCCACGATTAGATCGGGGGCGGAGTGATCAGATGGCTGCAGAGTAGCCACGTGTCATGACGAGGTCGAGGCGCTAAAGGACGGTGATGATGGAAAGCTCAGGCCTATCGAGCGGTTGAGGGGCATCAAGGGAAGGAGCGGCTGAGATGCAACATCTGAGATGCGATCGATCGGTCTTCAACGCGCCACGTGGCGAGCCCTGCTTAAGGCGCTAAAGGACGGTGCAGATTGAAGGCGGAGGATGATCTAACGGCCGAGGCAGAGGGGCGTGCGTGGAAAGCCTGGAGTCGTTGGATCTCAGGAGAAGATCCAACGGCTGGAAGATGAGGCGGATGAGACAAAGGGGCCGGGCCACGTGGCGTTCCCAGATTGGGCCACGTGGCCCAATCAGATTATTCAGAAGGCTTTTCTTATTTTTGAGGGCCATTTTGGCCGAATTTGAGAAAACTCAAAACATGAACGTTGTAGATCTTGACGAGATCTACAAGTTTCATGTTGACCAAAACTGGAAAAGAAATCAAACAAGGGCCCGAAATATTTTTGAAGGTATTTTTAAGTCTAAAAATACCATGATTTTTTTGTTTTGCCATTTTTTTGTGGTTTTTAATTTATTAAGGACTCTGTTAATTATAGGGCATTAACAGGGTTTTATTGACAAACTTTTAAGCAAGGGGGTTAATTATGGGAAATAAAGATGATGAAACTGAGGTTCATCACCCCCCTATACTTAAACTATGCTCGTCCTCGAGCATCTAAAAGAATGACTAAGTTGGATTAACCCCCTTGTGCATGTGAATACCGGATCCAATCTGATCAAGTCGACTCGGCTTCAGAGATCCAAAATTCTAGAGTTCAACCCAGCTTTAATCAAGAGGCTTCCAATTCCTCTATTTTTCTAGACTCTCTCTGATGTACATATAAACTAAAGGATATGAGTTTAGTGTTGACTGCAATTTCGAGAGTAGAGTCAAGTCTTCACCCAAAATCTTGGTCCGAGAAAATCTCCTAAGGACCCAATCCTCAGCACTAGGGAATAAATCAAATCTTGCATTCAGTCCACCGTCTCTTTAGTTGTCAGACTTAGAAAATGTAGATGGCAGGCCAGAAATGGAGGGCATGGGATTGTGTCAATTCTTCTCTCCCTCTCATTGGAACAAGGATTCTCTCTAGTGCCTTTTACGCAACACATTTTTTTGGTGTTGATCAGTGCGTCCGTCAAGAGAAGTTGGAGCCGTCTGCACTTGTTTTCCTGGGAGTACACCGGGGTGTGTCTCTTTTGAGTACCTATCGTACCTTCGACACCCAGACTTGTAGCATTTACGATGCAGAGCCCTTTTTTGGTGCAAGCCCGACTCCTGGTCCTAATAGCGGTGGTCCAAGTGGACACTTTGAAAAGTTTGGGAGCGCTCGCCTTTGGTGGAAGCTCTTTGATATTTGACTTTGGTGGAATGAGAGCTTTTCTTTGAATATCATTGACTTGTATAATTGGTGGCTAGCTCCACTGCTTTTACCAAGAGTTGGCGCACACTGATCAACATTTTTTATTTATTTTTCACACACAGGCACTTAGGTTAATGTCAAGAGATTAGTATAAGAATCAAGTTCTCATACTGGCTAATATTGCTGACACTCAGGTTTCATGAAGCCTCCAAAGATTTTATCCCATTCTCGAGCATCATTAGATCAAATCCAAACTCGACTTCCTCATCCCAATCCCTTAGGTGAAAAATCAACTCATCTCATCAAAAACCGCAGTCGTGCATGTGATGTGCTGATCATATTCTTTATGTCTGAGACTAAGCATGGAATATAGCATGCAAATCTAGAAACTTAGGGGAATGTGGATGATTAAGTCTAAGACCCTGATGGCTAAGGCTGGTTAACCTAAAATCTCAAAGACTTCTAAAAGCTAAGTCTCCTTGACCAATTCAGATCCTGGGTGAAAGTGAAAGTGTAAAGGACTAATCCAACTTCTTCATTCAAAAACAAGACACTTTTTTTTTAACTTCAAGAGATATTAGAACTTCCTAAGCTCAATTGAGCATCCACAATTCAGCCAGTATGGATGTAAGTACAGGCCGAAGCCCGTTGCTTGAGGACGGGGCCTTGCGCGATGTCCTCTAAACCATCCAATCTGCTAAGGGCGAACCCTCACTGAACGCGGCTGACTTAATTGGGTTTAGTAGTCACCAATGACTCTTAAAGGATTTTTAGGAGTTTTCTGATTTTTATGGATTTTAATAAAGTTAAAACACAAGTTAAACTCAACTTTCCTTGAAAAGAGAAGGCAATTTTTCAAAATCATGTCACACAAAAATAAAAAGTTTTTAAAACATTTTCAAAAATCATTTTCGAAAATATTTTTATAAAAATAGCGTAACATAATATCGAAAAGCCGCGAAATCTTTTGAGTTCTCTTAGTCCAACGATTTTTACCTTAGCCAAAAAGTTTTTAATTTTTCAATTTTTTCAGATTATAGCTAAAGTAAATATACGGTATATACGGTATACCCCCCTATACTTAAACTTTGCTATGTCCTCATAGCACTAGATGTTACAAGTACATAGGTCCATTTAAATAGAAGAATATACAGGAACTAAGCGGGGCTCCCCCTATACTTAGGTTAGAAATAACCTAAGTATAAAGGCAAGAAAGGAAGAGTAGAGAAAATCACGGGGACTCGGATCCCCCCTATACTTAGGCTGAGATTAGCCTAAGTATAAAGATGGGAATTGATGTTGGAAGGGACCCAAGGTGAACGAAGAAGAGGGATGGATTTACAAGTGAGCGATTGAATCTTTGGAGATGAAAATGGAGTGACTAAGGTTTTAGGGTTGTGTGTTGCAACAAAGGCTCAATTCAAGCAAGCAAAACCCTTAGTTTCACCAACTCACGCATGAAACCAACCAAGGTTGGTTAATTATCTTGTCTGTTTTATTGGTGATAAAACGTTAAATAATTACGCGAAGAAAATGTGAATTGAAAATCAAGGCGTATGCGCGGGTGTTGCTCTCCCAAAACCGAATTTTACTCCATTTTTGGTTGACTTGCAATTAACAGTCCCAATTTTATTTTAAATTATCACTGAATTAAGGTTAGCACATCAATCGGAAAATCATCGTCTACCGTTCATTCCATTTTCCATTAATCCTAGGTGATCAATCTAGGGAATGAAAGCCGTGAAAAACATGTATTCGATGAAGAAAAACGCGATCTAGGCTAAGCGAGAAATCATGCAGTGATTTGACGATAAAAACCGCGAAAAAACTGGGGCCGTTTTGAAAATCAAATCCAACATGTATGCAAGTCGAAAAAAAGCCGCACCTAATCATGCATCTATTAGCGGTGATTGATCTTCATTAATTTTAGCTAAGTGATGCGAGATTAAGTGCGTCTATATTTAAAGTGTGTCCTACCTACGATCAAGCACAAGAGAATAAAGTGAGCTCGGAGAGCCGCGTGCCTATCCTAGGTCGACACTCAAGTGGGGACGATCCCCACACAACCATGATCGTTCGATTACAAACGTGAGTCTTCGATCGAAGACCGCTGTAAAAGACGAATTATTAAAAATAAAATGCAACAAAAAATGCGACACATTTTTTTCCTTTTCTTCCTCCTTTGCTCCAAGCATGCTCCTGCGGCTCCTCGCAGCGAGGAACACCCTGCTCCTCGCCTCCTTGATCCATCAAGGGCCCTGCCACAGAAACAATCGTTAGATATCAAATAAGAAAGAAAAAAATTTTATATGCAAAATATGTGACCATTTGACCTATAAAGAGGAACACTAAATTAAACACACAAAAATCCAAAAAAATAAAAGAAATGAGCCGTGTCCCCGGCAACGGCGCCATTTGACGAGCCGCAAAATCGACCCTTTAATAATGCTAGATTAGCACTTGGAGATGTCGGTGCAGTCGGGCCGATTTCGGTCGTCAAAGAGATCACCTCATTTAAAGATATGCGAAGATAAATCAAAATGAGGTGATCGTTATTTATTTTTACTTGGCAAGATACCAAGGTCGAACTCAGGGACACGAGCCTCTCTCGTATTAGTCGGATTTAAGTGTGTTTAACTAAGCGTAGAGTCAAAGGCATATAGGTCAAAACATGCAGAGACAAAACAAGACATGACAATGCATTAAAAATAAACATGCATTTTTTTATCATTTTTTATAATGCAAATAAGTGATCATGCAAAGCGAATGCTATGCCCAAAAATTAATAATCACTTGAGCCATAGAAAAAAATGCAAGTTAAACCGAGTTAGCATTAAGAAGCATTCTATCCTCATTAAGCAAGTGGGCATGATAAATAAAGAGATCAAGACACTTAGATAATAAAATAATACATCACGGTTCATAGTATCAAATCTGAAATTTAACCATGCCATAATGAAGAGGACGAGAAGAGCTTTAAAACGAAACTGAAATCAACTCGATTGGATCTACGTAGCTCAAGATATTCAACAAAGAAAGCAGGGGCATAACTGAAAGGAAACATGAAAATAAAATTGCATACAGGCCCCTGGGAGGGACTAAAATGTAATAAAAATAAAGTTCGGGACCTTCCCTGAAAATGACCCACACGCGCAGGGGCATTTTTGCAATTATTAAAACCCGCGAGGGCATAATTGCAAATTATCCACCGTGCGTGTGGTCTGCACGTGACGCAGGACCATTTTGCAATTCTGGAGAAGATATGGGCATCTCTGCACTTTACCCAGAGTAGCACGTGTGATGCACGTGCTATCTAGGCTCGGACGAAGGGCAGGCTCGGCAGAGGTTCGAGTGATGCTTCGGCCAGGCTCGGACGATTCGAAGCTCGGTGCAGGCTCGGTGGAGGCTCGGAGCAACCGAACCTGGAGGCACGGAGACAAAGGCTCGGGCACGTTCTGGTGATGCCACGTGGCTCCATCGCGGTCCATTGGATCGAACAGATCCAACAGCTGGCAGAAGACGTCGACGTGGCTCTATCATGGCCGTTGGATGGTCGCTGGGGATGGGCCATCCAACGGCAACTGTGCTTCGTCCTCGGGCTTCAGCTGGCGGCGACTTTGGAGCTCCGGCGAAGGAGCTCCTCCTCCGACGCTCTGTCCTGGCCCCGGTGGTGCTCGCCCGAAGCTTCTGAAGGTCGGTCGATGAAGCTTGGATCTCGGGCGAGGCTTCTGGTAGCTCAGCTCGGGTCGCCGGGGCTCCTATGTCGAGAACGCCAGTTGCGAAGATGACCCCGGCGAGGCTCCGACCATTTGACATACAGGTCACCTGCAGGGTTAGTAGTACATAGCCGAGGCATAGAGTGCGTGCGTGAGTGAAGTGAGAGCTCATGCAGGTGGAGAATATGGAGAGCTCGGAGCTCCTCCGCCGTGGGTGGCGGAGGAGGTGGGTGACAGTGGTCTGAGGTATGGCGGAGGGAGAAGGTGAGCGGAGGGTGTCGCGATGAAGGGGGATCGGAGGTGGAGCTAATGGGGTGGTCATCGGAGCGAGGGGATGGCCGGATAGGCCTAGAAAATTAATGGAAATTAACGAAAAATACAGAGGAAGAAGAAGAAGGACTTACCTTGTCGGAGATGGAGTGGGAGCTTGGGCTGGGCTTCGCGGTGGAAGCCCCGGTCTTCGCTGGACCTCCGCAGCGACTGGAGGCAGCTCGAGCGGTCGTCAAAAGGCGCCGCAGCTCCGCCGTCGAAGGCGGAGGGTCTCACCGGGATTGGAGTCGTCTTCGCTCAATCGCACCGCCTCCCCCTGTCACGGGGAGGCGGAGGAGGGCTGGGCTCCCTTCCTCGTAAAGGTGGACGACCGTGAATAGTGGGGGAGGAGGTGTATTTGAAGGGGAAGGTTGCCGGTCATGGAGCGTGGCGACGTGGTTTGAGGGCAGATGTGGGATGACTGGAAGGGTGTCGAGGTTCGTGGAGAAGTGCGCGAGGGAGACGGAAGAGTGGGGAAGACCGTGGGACGGTTGGCGATGTGAGATGATGGCTGGAGTGGCGAGGAAAATAGGAAGGGGGAGAGGTTCGCGCGAGTGGAGATCGTGTGCGAGAGGGGGTCTGCTGGAGGTTGACGACGACCTGCAGCCGTTGGATCTGAAGATCCAACGGCTGTCGTTGAGGCGTGAAGGGATGGCCACGATTAGATCGGGGGCGGATTGATCAGATGGCTGCAGAGTAGCCACGTGTCATGACGAGGTCGAGGCGCTAAAGGACGGTGATGATGGAAAGCTCAGGCCTATCGAGCGGTTGAGGGGCATCAAGGGAAGGAGCGACTGAGATGCAACATCTGAAACGCGATCGATCGGTCTTCAACGCGCCACGTGGCGAGCCCTGCTTAAGGCGCTAAAGGACGGTGCGGATTGAAGGCGGAGGATGATCTAACGGCCGAGGCAGAGGGGCGTGCGTGGAAAGCCTGGAGTCGTTGGATCTCAGGAGAAGATCCAACGGCTGGAAGATGAGGCGGATGAGACAAAGGGGCCGGGCCACGTGGCGTTCCCAGATTGGGCCACGTGGCCCAATCAGATTATTCAGAAGGTTTTTCTTATTTTTGAGGGCCATTTTGGCCGAATTTGAGAAAACCCAAAACATGAAAGTTGTAGATCTTGACGAGATCTACAAGTTTCATGTTGACCAAAACTGGAAAAGAAATCAAACAAGGGCCCGAAATATTTTTGAAGGTACTTTTAAGTCTAAAAATACCATGATTTTTTTGTTTTGCCATTTTTTGTGGTTTTTAATTTATTAAGGACTCTGTTAATTATAGGGCATTAACAGGGTTTTATTGACAAACTTTTAAGCAGGGGGGTTAATTATGGGAAATAAAGATGATGAAACTGAGGTTCATCACCTACCTCAAACGACTGGTGGTAAAGATAGTATCTGGGTTATAATAGATCGTCTGACCAAAGTAGCACACTTTATTTAATAAGCTTATCCTCCACTCTAAACCAGCTTGTTGAATTATATATTATACATGTGGTCCGTCTCCATGGTATCCTAAAGGAGGTAGTTTCCGATTGAGATTCATGATTCACCTCACACTATTGGGAGAACTTCGTGAAAGCCTTAGGCACATTGCTATGCTTGAGCAGAACATATCATCCACAAACAGATGGTCAATCAGAATGTACGATTCAGACTTTAGAGGATATGCTATGAGTATGTGCCTTAGAATGGAAAGGATCATGGATTAAACATTAGCCTCGTGCAGAATTCACGTACAACAATAGCTACCATGCAAGTATTGGCATGGCACTATTTGAAGTACTATATGGATGTAAGTATATTACTCCTCTGTGTTGGCAAGAGGTCGGGATAAAGAACCTTTATGATTCATATAGACTCCAGGAGACACGGGAAGCTGTAGAAGTTGCTCGAAAAAGACTAATAACTGCTCAGAGTCGCCATAAAAGCTATAGTGATACCAGGCGAAGAGACCATGAGTTTGAGGTAGGTGACTTTGTATTCCTCAAAGTATCACCTATGAAGGGAGTTCAGAGGTTTGGCTTGCGTGGGAAGTTAGCACCCCAGGTTCGTAGGTCCCTTTGAAATTATTCGGCGGATTGGAAAAGTTGCATATAGACTTGCACTTCGTCCACATCAATGCATGGTGTTTTTCATGTATCAAATCTAAGAAAGTATATTAAGGATCCTGAGCATAAGATAAGCTATGATGATTGGTAAGTTGAGCCATACTTGATATACCTTGAAATACATGTGCAAATACTAGACAAGGATATCAAAATGTTGAGGAATAAAGAGGTACCTCTAGTTAAAGTATTGTGGCGGAACCAATAATTTGAAGAAGCCACATGGGAACCTAAGGTAGATATGAGAGAAAAATATCCCTACTTGTTTGAATGATAACACTATGTATTGTATATATCTTCATTGTAAATGAAATGACATTCATTCTCTTTAAGGTTGTTATGGTTTCAATCCTCTTTAAGATTGTTATGCCTGCATTTCAAGTCTCGAGGACGAGGCTTCCTTTAAGGTTGTTATAATTGTAAAGCCTTGAACTTAGTCTCTCTCGGATCCTATATCATACGATCCGGCTAGTCAAGAGGAAACCAACGGAATTTGTTTCGTATGAATCAGACTTCGTTTGAAATTGTTATGATTTTTGAGAAAAATAAGTAAGGAGATCTAAGATATCATTAATTCTTAATGACTGTCATTAAGACTAATTAAATACGATTAAAGAAACTAATGATGGATTGAGGATCAGTAATAACCACTAGCGAACACTGATCAATGGTTAGCAAAAGTTAAGTATAAACCACGAAGATTAAATCACGATTAGTAAAAGTTAAATCAGGATGAGCGCTAATTAAGCGTCATTAGTGAATCTAGAATCTTCTGGATAGTTCTAACTTAAGCCCTAAGTTTCGGATAAGTTTTGGTCAAAATCATGGGTCGAAACCATGGGGCGCTAACATCAGTTAAGGTCTAAATCATTGTTTATTAACCATGATTAGCAGTTTTCTGAAGCCTATAAATAGCCCCCAACCTATTCATTCTCTACGATTTCCACTACCACCACCACCCCAAGGGCTAGGGTTGAGAGGTCGAGAGGAGGAGTGGAAGGCAGGGAAGGAGCGTTAGCGAAGCGCTGCTGGGAGAATGAGGAGGAGGAAGGTACGATCCTCTCCTAGTTGGTTTTAAGTATGCTCGAACTTGAGCTAGGCTTTTCGATTCAACTTCTTTTTCTGGCTTAGTTTCGATTCATCTTCCTTTTTGATTCATTTATGTTGTGGTCGAGGATAAATCTGTGTAACACCCTACTTAGATGCGAGTGGCTATGCACGTCAGTGAACCATGTGATTCGTGACACCTTCATTCCTCTAAGACGCGTGGTGTCTACTGATTCTCCATTGCTTACAGTTCTATAATGTTCTTTTTGTTTCGCTATTGCTTTCCTCTCGATGATTTTACAGAGGAAACTCTTTCCATTTTTCTTTTAAAAAATGTCTTGATATAAGGGGAATCTCTGCCAAAATTTTCCTAGAAATATGTCTCGATATAAGGTGAAACTCTGCCGAAATTTTCCTAGAAATATGTCCCTATATAAGGGGAAACTCTACCGAAATTTTCTTAGAAATATGTCCCAATATAAGGAGAAACTCTGCCGAAATTTTTCTAGAAATATGTCCCGATATAAGGGGAAACTCTGCCGAAATTTTAAAGATAAAAATATGTTCTTCATGTTCTTCGTGTTCTTCGTGTTTTTTGTTCGTTCTTCATGTTCTTGGCACGTTCTTAACGTTTGTGATATAAAAATGAAATTCGATCATTTCAGGAGCCGTAAATCATCCTATCTGAAAACGAGTCACGATAAAGTACTACATACGCGAGAAAGATCTCGACTAGGTAATGAAATCCTTCCTTTTGATGTTGGGTTTTCATATGAGATCGTTGAAATTTCTGATTTTATGTTATTCGCTTCGAAGAACCTTAATTTGGCAGTTTTTAAGAAAATATGGAAAGTTGCCTAGTGATTCCGACTAAAATAAGGTCTAAGCATCGTATGGATGCAGTGGCTTGGAAAGTTAGGATTTGGAAGTTAAAATATAAATAAATATGAGTATATATACATATGAATTAATATATGTGTGAGTCTACACCCAGTATTGGTGAACATGCAAATTGAAGGCTTAATAGAGGAACTACATCATGGAGATTGATGTGTATTGAGTTGGATTCTGAAAAGGATCGTTTGTTATGTTAAGAATGACTGGGAGTAGAACTACGGGTGGGGCATGCAACCTGTAGGTTTATTGGAAGGAACCCGTATTGGCGTTGCCCTACCTAGGTGGTGCATGGTTGTACTGTTACGATAAGTGCGTACGAAATGAATGATTTGCCATGAGTGGTACTGGGTGCTAATATATTCGGGTTGAACGATGGAAGATGTGGTCGTACCATGTGGAGGCACGGATGGTTCAATAGCGGATGGGTCATGATGACATGTATTTAAAGCCGCTAGATTATGAGATTAAAGGTTAGCCTGAGGTTTTAAGCAACCGGGTCCTCGAGGACGGTGTGCTTCTTTGTTTTCTAGGCTGAGGTTTTGGAACCCTGTATAATAAAAGAAAAGGAAATTGTCAGGGTAGTATTGGAGGATTGGTTGAGACGACGTGCGGTGACATAAGCTCACCAAATCAACGCAATCTCCAATCACGAAGTGTGGACTACTTCGAAGTCCAAGAATGGTGGGGTTAAATGGACTAATCCCTGATGTGGAATAGAAGGAATATGACTTAAACTAATGAGAAGGAATGAAACTTTTTATGATAATAAGTTTTCCAAATGTACACCATTTGTTTCTTTTTATCTTCTTCATTACTTAGCATTCGCTAATTGTTATCCTATGATTTATGGAAAACCCAACGGGTATCGGTGAGCCATCGTAAGGACTTTAGTAATCCTGCCAGCTAACATAGTAGCCACCCAGCTAGCCACATTAGCTTTACTCTATAAGGTAGTTGATAATCTTTTTGTGTATTTCCTTCCAATTTAATTGTAGTCTGTTTCTGAAAGTTAGTTGTGATTGCTGAATACAATAAAAAATCCAAAAAAAAATTGTAAAAAGAAAAAGTGCATTATCTGATCCAGGAGTTGTGCTTATTCTTCAAATTTTGACCGTTGAGTTACCGTTGATAAAAGCCATGGAATACATGTCCACTGTAAAGAAGGGCTTGAAGGAGGCATGTACAAACAAGCGTCGGCCAACTCGTAACAACAGACGCTAGCAAGTTGAGAAGCATGTCCTCACCATGGCCACTCTTGTAGCCATCAGCAACCTTCCTCAAAAGAAGCAAGACAAAGGAGCACCTCTGATCAGATGCGAAATTTTTGACCAATTTAGCGGTTCTTCCATCAACCTCCTGCCCGTGTCATTATTGCAAGAATTCTGGCTAGGTCCTCTCAAACAGACATGAATGATCCTTCAGTTCGCTGATCGATCCATCAAGCGACCCCGAGGTTTGTTGGAAGACATTGTGGTAAAGGTGCATGATATGCATTTTCTCGTTGATTTTGTGGTCCTCGATATGGAATCACCTGCACCATTACTTCAGGCCCCTAGTATCCTTGGACGACCATTCTTGTGTACTGCTGCAGAGGTCGTAGTTGACTATGGGTCTGAGAAGATCACGTTCATATCGAGCAATCATAGAGTTACAATTGATATGGTCAGTGAGCCAAAGATCGTATCTGATGAAAGTCATGCATCCTCGCCTGAAGAAGATTGTGACTTGATTGCATAATTCAGAGATACAAACCTCGCTTTGAATAACAAATGGACCCTGAAAATCCTCTCTTCTGAGAAGGACTGGGAAAGCACAGTCGACACAAGCTCTGATGGCACTTGGGAGACATAATCTAATTTGCTGATGCATCTCTTTGATTCAGACGATTCACATCAGTTCAAAAATGATGAATTCATTGCAAATATGTTTGTCACATTGTCAGTTGAATAGAAAGTCCCTGAGGTAAGCAACACTACCTATAAAGTTATGGAAGATCATCTTCCAACCAACAATGTTTCTGAAGTCACTGAGAAGTAGGTCAGATCAGAACCTGAATTAAAAGCCACTTCCGGCATGCCTTAAGTATGCTTTCCTTACGGGTGCAGAGAACATGTTTCCGGTCATCATCTACAGCAGGCTGACCCCAGATCAAGAATCTCGACTTCTCGAGGTTCTAGAAAAGAGATGCAAGGCACTTGGTTGGCACATCTCAGATCTCCATGGGATAAATCCTGCTTTGTGCTCACACCATATCTATTTGGAAGAAGGCACCAAATCGTCCCAAGAGTTTCATAGGAGAGTGAACCCAAATTTGTGGGACGTCGTCATGAAAGAGATCACGAAGTGGTGTAACGTAGGCTTCATTGATCCCATCTTCGATTCAAAATGGGTAAGCCCTCTACATGTAGTGCCAAAGAAATCTAGGCTCACCGTAGTTACCAATGACAGAGGAGATGGGACTTCTACTCGGATACCAACATCATGACATGCATGTGTCGATTACCGTCGTCTCAATGCAGCAATAAAGAGGATCACTTCCCCTTGTCGTTCATTGATCAGGTGTTGGAAAGAGTATATGTCAAGGAGTTCTTCTACTTTCTGTATGGGTACTCCAGGTACAACCAAGTGGCAATCATCCTAAATGACTAAGAGAAGACGGCCTTCACTTCCCTGTTAGGCACCTACGCCTTCAAGGGAATGTCCTTTGGTCTGTGTAACACACCTGCTACATTCCGTAGATGCATGCTTGCAATCTTCATCGAGATGGTTGGTAGTTTTCTCGAGGGGTTTATGGACGACTTCTCCGTCTATGGTGATAGTTTCGATTCATGTATTGAGCACCTGGACAAACTACTTCAAAAATGTCGTGAAGTCAATCGCGTGATATCTTGGGAAAAGAGCCACTTCATTGTCACATAAGGGATTGTGCTAGGTCACGTCGTTTCCAACGTGGCATGGAAGTAGACCTGTGAAGGTGGATGTAATTTCCAATTTAGAGCCATCTCAGACTGTCCAAAATGTGAGATCATTCCTGGGGCATGTGGGTTCCTACAGGAGATTCATTAGAGACTTCAGCCGCATTGCCCTACCTGTCACCGAATTGCTATGCAAGGAGACTGAGTTTAATGTTGATCATCTGGTTCTCCTTTCATTTAATAAGTTGAAGGATCTCATCACTCAATCTCCCATCTTACAACCACCAGATCGGTCTCTCCCTTCTGAGATCATGATGGATGCGTCAGACTTTGTAGTTGAGGCTATTTTAGGACAACAGAAAGACAAGGTGCCTTATGTCATTCACTATGCCATCAAAACACTAGATGAAGCTCGGAGAAATTATATTGTCACTGAGAAAGAATTGCTGGATGTGGTTTTCACCCTTGAGAAGTTCAGATCCTATATGCTTGGATCAAAAATCACCATCTACACTGACCACTCTGCTATTCGATACTTACAACAGAAGAAGGATGCCGAGCCTTGACTGATCAGATAGATCCTTCTCCTCCAGGAGTTCGACTTGGAAATCAAAGACAAGCCTGGGGTTCAGAATATGGAAGCGGATCGCCTCTTCAGAATTGAGCAGCAAGATCCTCCACTGAGCAGTGCACCCATCACAGACACCTTTCCTGACGAGTCGATTTTAGCTGTGTATTCACTCCTTTAGTGTGCCGATATTGTGAACCACCTCGCCTCTGGTGTAGTTCCACAAGATTGGATGAATATAAAGAAGGACAAGTTCTTGACCACTATACATTTCTACCAATGGGAAAATCCTCTCTTATTCAGGGAAGTAGCGGACTGCATTTGACGCAGGTGTATCCCTCAAAAGGAGCATCATAGTGTCCTCGAGAATTGTCATTCGTTCGAATCTGGTGGACACCACTCTGGAGATAGAACAACAACAAAAGTGTAATGTGGCCTCTGGTGGCCTACATTATTCAAGGATGCCACAACATATGTCAAGCACTGCACTGACTATCAGAGATTGAAAGGTACCCTCACAACTAAGGATTCAATGCCCCTGAAATTCATTCAGATTACAGATGTATTCGATGCTTGGGGCATCGATTTCATGGGACCCTTCCACAACAGTTAGGGATATGAGCACATCCTTCTTGATGTTGACTATGTGAGTCGTTGGGTTAAAGCTATCCCTGTCGAGTCGCTGTCAACTGTATAGTTTGTCGCTTTCTGAAAGAAAACATTATCTCGCGATTCGAGATTCCGAAGATATTGATATCAGACGGGGGTATCCACTTCATTAACAGAGAGGTCAAGAAATTGATGAAGGAGTACGTCATCGAGCATCGAGTAGCATCTCCTTATCATCCCTAGACCAATGACATGGTTGAACTATCAAATAGAGAAATCAAGATGATTCTACAGAAGCTTGTGAAGTTAGACAGGAAGAACTAGTCCCAACTCTTGGACTCCATCCTTTAGGCATACAGAACTGCTTACAAGTCTCCCTTGGGCTGGTCTCCCTACCATCTTGTATATGGAAAATCATGCCATCTGCCTGTGGAATTAATTCAAAAATCATTGTGGGCAGTCAACATTTGCAATTTAGACTCACAAAAAGATGGTCAGAAAAGGAAAGACGATATGAACAAGCTCTTGGAATTCCGAGACTATGCATATGATAACACAATGATGTACAAGGAGAAGGTTAAACACAGGCATGACCAGTACATTAGATGAAAGGCCTTCGAGTCTGGATAGAAAGTGTGGCTATTCGACACAAAGTTGAAGATATTCCTGGGAAAATTAATGAGTAAATAAATATGGCCATTTAGATTGCAAGAAGAGTGTGACAACAAAAGCATTGTGATATCAGAATTGTCTCGTGATGCATAACCATTTGTCGTCAACGGCTAGTTACTGAAGCCTTACCTCGAACATGATACTTTCCTGGCCGTTGTCGGTTCTTTCCAAGTAATATGCATTGAAGGAGCATCCACAACCTTAGCAACATCGAAAGATTCAGATAATGTCACTAAAAAACTTCCTTTAGTTTGCTTCTTTTCTTCTTTTCTTTTGTATTTCCTACTATGTTTTCCTCCTTCATTGCTTCTATACTTAGGATATGCTTCATCCTAAGTATGGGGGGTGGGGGTGACATAATTTATTCATTCTCGCAACATGTCTCCTCTCTTATTGATATTCCTATCTATACTTGGGGATATCTTATCCAAAATATAGGAGGAGACAGGTTGAATCCTTGTGATTGTTCATTCCCACCCTCGACCCTCCCTGCATGTAGATACAATCTGCTATACTTAGGACTATTTGATCCTAAGTACAGGGGGGACGATCAACTTCTCATTCTTTCGTTCCTTATTCTTTAGTCATGTTAGTATAGACTCTTGTATACTTAGTACAAGTTATGTCTTCTCTTTTCTCTTCAATCTATGAGTGCATAGCTCAAGCTAAGTATAGGGGATCGTATATACTCTGTATACTTTTGTCATAACTCATATTATCGTATTTTTAATAAACATGGCTAAAGTACTATTTATACAAACATATTGAATTCATTAATAAAAAGATGCATATTATTCCTCAAATTGTTTTTTATTAACTGATTAATAAATCAGGTAAAAATATTTTGTAAAATGTTTGAAATATAGTTTGAAAATCTATTTAAAAAATCTTTTGACAACTGTTTGAAAAAATTTGTAAAACATTTTCAACCTTTGTAAAAATGTTTGGTTTGTAAAAATTTCTTTTCTTTACGTGAAATAAAAATGTTTTGAAAACCTATTTGCAAATGGTTTGGAAAATGGTTGCAAAAATATTTGAAAAATCTATATATAGTGCTTGAAAACCTTTGCAAAATGATTTTCAAAAGTTCGTAACTCGTTGTAAAAATTATTTGCAAAAATTATTTTTGACTATAGTTTTCAAGATTGTTTGTAAAATCATTTTCAAATAAATTTGAGGAATATAGCCATCATAAAAAAATATTTATTAATTGTATACACATATTTATAAAAATGATCATATATCCCTTGTGTAAATTCTTAAAAACCCAAGTCTTGTAAATAATTGATGCATCCCCGTGTAAATATTTGTACCTATTTTCTTAGCCAAAATCTTTTTTCTTCAAAAATCACAAAAAAATGCAAAACTAAAACTCCAAAAAATATTTGCAAAATATTTTTGAAAAAAAATAAAAATTTGCAAAACCTTTTTCAAAAACTCATAAAAGTTTAAAATTTGAAAATTGCATCACAAAAATATTTGCATTGCATTGTACGTAGCATTTGCATAGCATCCGCATTTTTAATCGAGTTTGATAATTGAACAAGCTTAAGTAAAATCCGAAAATTGGAGCTTGGCTGGACCTTAAATCTACCTAATCACATGAATCTTATAGGAACTAGAATGAGATACTTCAAGTCTAGTTGACTTAATTCTTTGAGAATAATGAGATCTTGTTCAATGTACTTGACTGCCTAAGTAGAGTATTTTGGAGCACACACACGACTCTTGTCAATAATGACCTTACTTGGACATCTACACCTTTCACTTATCTCAACTCAGTTGGAGTGGTGAGGGGATTGGATTTGTCAGTATGAGACGCTTACAAGTGGAAACATTTGTCCTCGTCTAGGGAGGGAAGTGCACCCCAACCTGTCAAGTAGCAGAGACGCATAAAGACAGAAGACTGTGGGTTGCGATAATGCTTCAAAAGAGGGATAATCTATTGGCTCAAGAGGAAAAATTACTTATATAAATGTTGTTGTATATAGTATTTCAAAAAAATAAAAAAATAAAAACTCCAAAGAAGTGGTCAGGCTTGTTTGAAAATAAAATGTTTGTCGGAGTGTACATATTTGTATAGTTAATAAGCAAGCTTGGGCTTTAAAGTCATACCTTGTGAGCCTGCAACTCGATGACTTGGATATACTAGTCGAGCATCCTAGGATAGATAGCTACACTGGTTATCGTCCATTCTCTTCTCTACCCCCTCTATTGAGCTGGTTGTCACTTGAACATAGAAGTGAATACCCCGCTCCTCCAGGAAAGAGTTGCTGGATTGGGGAATCATTGGGTTGTCATACTGGAGAAGTCAGTCTATTTGTCATTTTAGTTGAGGGGAGCCTATCACATACACTGTATAAGTGAGGTTCATAGTCATAAGGGTTTGCATATGAGTTGATGTATTCTGACCTGGCTATTGAGGAGACTTGGACAGAGTTTTGGGATTCTCGAAGGATGTTGTGTTTCAAATTTGATTCCCAATAAGGTTCCGACTGCACTAAAAATCCAAAGGTCCGACTTGAGCTCCAAACATTGATTTTGTGAAGACAAGTATGAGAATTAAATTCAATCCACTTTATTTGTTTTTCTTTTCTTTGTTTTTATTTTTTGCACTTATTACATGTGTTTGCAAGGGACTAGCAAAGGCAAGTATAGGAGGACGATCAATCCATCTCATCACCTTTATTCTATCATTTTGGCCTTAAAAACACTAGCTAATGCATGAAAAGAGCATTATTTTGTACATATTAGAATTCATTATTTTTTTCCAATTATTGTATATAAAGTACTACTTTTAGTGCCAAAATTATAGAATAAAGGAAAGAAAAGAAAAAGAATAAAATTCCAAAGGTATTTTATAATTCTAAATCCCGAGACCAAGTCAAGAATTGATCTGATCTTCAAGGAATAATGTAGAGGGAGATAAGGGCCAAATACACAATAAAAACCAACTTTTTTTATTCATCAACAAAGTATTTTAGGGACCTATTTTATTCTTTATTATTTGTTCATCGAATTAATAAATTTTGAACATGAAAGTTGTAGATAATAATAATACATAGAAAAATAAAAAATTGAGTTTACACGAAAATAATATACAATATACAAATTATACTCAAAATAAAAAGCCAAACCCAAACTTCCCAGACCCATATCTCCTAAATAAAAAGTTAAAATGTATCAAAATCACTTTAATTGTATATAACTTTTAATAAGCTATTTAATGAAGTTGGTTTCATATTTTTTAGAGTTAAGGTGTAAAATTTAGGTTTTGGACCCCATTGTACCATATTCATTTTATTTATTTTTTTCTTATAATTTTATAATTTTAAAATTTTGTAAATATTATTTATAGTATATGTACATACTTATAATAGAATAAAAACAGAAATAAAACACAAAAATAAAGTAGTGTACATGAACACATAGATGAAACACCTATACTTATACATATATGTTTAATACGCCTATTTATTTAAATTTACATTATAAATCAGAAAAATACTATAAAAATATATATTTGTATACATAAAAATAAGTTATAAATATATAAAATAAGATAATAAAATAATAAAAACAATATATAAACTAAAAATAAAATAATCAAAACATAGATGAATACACCTACAAATATACCCTTAAAAATTAACTTGTTATAAATAAACCCAAAAAATTAATAAAAATCATATTAAAATACTATATAAAATAATAAACAGTTTTTTGTTTTATAACCAAAAATTATTAAAATCATTTACTATATTTAACTAATTATTTTCATATAATTTGGACTGTATTATCCTGTGGCGTCCCCCGTGGACCAATCGCGTCGCTTCGAATGCCGACCCCCAGTCAACTCAACCCTCGGCGCCTCTGACTTCTAGCAGATATCACATCCCCTCTTTTCTTCCATATTTCTTGCTCGATTTATCTATCCATTTCATATATTTTTAACGCAAAGCTCACCTTCAATCAATCTACATCCACGCCCTAACCTTATATCCCTTGTATATAACCCATGTTATCCCCTAATCACCAGTCGATAAGGGTGTTTCCTATGTGCTTAAATAAACACATCCCTCCTCCTTTCTCATTTTTATCAACATCCAAACCCTAAAACCCCTAAGCCTCGACCTAGCGTGCATCCTTGTGATAGGGGGAGGTCCCTTGAGGTCTGACGGTGGTTGAAGGAGGTGAAAGGTGCACCCACGACGACCATCTCTGGCCGCCCTGCTCCCTGAGCAACCCTCATGTCTAAGAGCTATGCAAGTTATTTTTCTAGGTATATTTAGCTCTAGTTTTACATTTGCAGCATTTTATTTTGTGTTTCAGTTCCTGATTTAGCATAGGTTAGCTTAATCCCTTCGTCGGAGCTCTCGAGCTCAGGGCATGTTCTCATCGTAAATCAGACCCATTCTGACCCAATCTCACCCCCCATTTCATTCCCCTCCACGTTCTTCACACTCTGCACAACTCTATATCGCCAATCTTACTCAGATCTACCCACTCGTGATCCACCTTCCGCCTTACGTCGGAGCACTACCAGACCGATCATTTCCTCTCCTTTGCAGCTTCATAACATGTCGAAGTGAGTCGCTTTGAGCCCCGCAGTATCTTTCTGTAGGTCCAGATCAAAGGAACTTAGTTTGAGTCGCATTCGATCTCGTCGAAGATACCCTAGGTGCTTGTTCTTCCTCAATGTGCCAGGACCCCATCGCTAGGTCCTGGAGCTTCTTGAGCACATCAGTAGCTGAGGAGAGCCTTCCTGGACGCATAGAGCCCAAGAGTTGCATCAAAAACCTCCTGTTGGAGGAGGATTCAACGATCAAAGATCCGAGAAGCCCAACTTCTTCCCTGTTCTTCGTGAAAACTAGTTGTCGTTCGATCTAGGGAGAAGCCCCAGATAATCACCAGTCGTCCGATGTTCTGATTCTTGACCGTTGGATTGCCTCCCGCGATCTAATCCTAGATGCTCATCTGTGAACCGGCATCATGGAGCGAGGTGACGACACGTGTATTAATGGCATCCTTCCCACCATCCATCTCCATGCAGGTTGGGGTAAATTGCATAACTCACCCTGCTATTTATGTATTTCTTATTTAGTCATGTAAATAATTTATGCAATGTAAATAATGTAGAAAATTGCATAGTGGCCCCTACTTTATTGTATTTTGCACATGGGCATGTGCTAGTTTCTATATTATGTTAGGTGAGGTGACCATTTTGCATAGTGCCATCCCACATGAGGTGACCATTTTGTGAGGATACCCCTGATAGTTTCTATATTATGTTAGGTCCAATAAAATCTAATAAACATTGTATATTTATGGGAAAATTGCACATGAGCCCCTAATAGTTATTTAATTTGTAAAAATATCCTTCTTAGGTCATGTATTTTTTGTGCTTGAATTTCATTTATTAAAAATAGCATTCGTGCTCCAATAATTATGCAAAAATAGGACTAGATGCATGCTAGCAAGTATTAAAAAATAGAAAAATGTTTTAAAAAAATCCCCAAAAAATATATGTAACTTATTGTATTTTATTAATTCAAATACAAAATTCCTAAAAATAGAAAAATAAAAAAAATAATCAAAATCTATAAAATCCTTTAAAAAATCTAAAGAAGTCAAAAAATCTAAAAATATCATTTCACGTTATATAATTTTCTCTATAGTCTTATCTATGTATTAAAATTGATTTGAAGAGTTTTGGACTTTATTTTCTTTTTTTACTCTTCAATTCGGTCTGTTTAATTAATTCCTGAATTGGGATAGCTTCGATGTCTAAAATATATAAACATTAGTAAAAATTCTAGAAAAATCACAAAAATAGTAAAAAAATTATTTAAAACCCAAAACATTTAATTCTTTAATTTTTATTTATTTTTAATTATATTTATATCTATATTAGTCTATATTATACATATATAACCTTATATACTCATATATCATATACTTAATTAAAAAAGGATATATTATTATTAGTATAAATATATATGTATATAATATATACAAATATCTTCACCTATGTGTACATATCTGTACATAAGTATTAATCTAATATATATATTATACTCATATATTCATTATTAATTCCATTTAATATATATATACCACCTAAGAAAAAAAGATACAAATGTAGATAATATACATTGATTAGAAATAATCATAGGCTGCCTAACTTGCTCTCAATGGATCGACCTCTACATGATTGCATGTTATACATTTTTGTGTTGTAGAGAATAATAAATTTTAACTCACATACTTGCTATTTATTGATTGATTTATATTATGGGTTAATTATTGGTCGACTTGGGTTTCTAGAGCGGTCAATGCATCGACTACAATCTTGCCTTTGAGATCGTGCGACTCTTGGGAATTCCTATTCATCAGAGGTTTGACCAACGACTGAGGTGGCGATGAGATGGACCGGTGGTGTGATGATACGTGTTCTTGTTGACCATTGACCAGTGCATGAAAATGCAATAAAATGAGAAATAAGTAGAAGATGATCTCAAATGGAAAATTTTCTAAAATTAAAAATATTGATCTAAATGCATTGTACAATGTTCATGGACTCAAATGCAAATGAACTCAACTGTGCAAGTTATGATTTTTGTTGATATTATATGTGTATAAAATACTATTTTTTTGTTTGTTATTTTTATTTAGTTTTCTATAGATGAATAGTGTATACAAAAGTCAAACATGATGTAAAATAATGCAACTAACACAAATGTATTTTTTTATTTTTTTGAGCTAGAAATAAGTCAGAAAAATTAGGGGAGTGAAATATATAAACGTGGGTCAGATTAGTAAGCTCAAGTTAGAATTGGCCTTTTTCGTTACTTTCTATTTTTTTGGGTTTTGATTCTTATATAATTAGTAAAAGTATGGAATGACTTAAATAAATGAAAAAGAAGTCAATCAAGAAAAATCAATTATGCACTTAAAATGACATGTCAAAATCAGTAAAAATGTACAATGCAACATTAGGTCCCAAAACCTATTTTCACAAATGAATTATGATTCTTTTGAATGTGGTCTTGATTTGTAGATATTTGAATGCATATTAATTCAAAAGCGAGTAGAGTTCATTTGAACATTGTATGAGAGAGATATCATCGTTTGTGACATGTACACAATGAAGTGACATGTACACAAAGTATGCTTTTTATCGTGAAATTATGGTTTGGCTTTATTTCAATTATGTATAAGTTAGTGTTTTTTCCAAGTTTTTTGTTGATTAAGGTTAGTGACATGTACACAATGAAGTTGGTTTCATGTCAATTGGAATTAGCATGAATTAATTAAAAATAGGCAAAGATATGTGAAAATATGTAGATGAATACGAATAGAAATGAATGCTAATTTATGCAAATTATTTACAAGTACGTGAAAGTTAATTTTATGATATTAACAGATGAATGTGTCTAATTTCTTGAGGTGAATCTCTATTATCAGCTAATTAGAGCAGTGAATCACATATTCATCAACAACCCAACCTATTTGAGTGGAGATCGCACAAAGTAGGTTCAATATGGTAATAACAAGTTGTTTGGAGAACTGATTGGCACTCTTATTTCAATTCTTATATATAAGTGTCTTATCCCTAGAAGAGTAAGTGTCATTTAAGTTGCAAGTTTAGAAAGAACATAGGCTTTGAATGTGTTTAAGATTTGGGTAGGATGTTTGCAGTGCATCCTTGGAGAACACCCCTTATGTGAACGTTACTGTGTGACACAGTTAAAGGAAGAGAGTCTTTCCTGAGCATACTCATTAAAAACAAGATAAGGGTGCATGGTCTTTAAGAGCACCAACCCTAGAGATTGTATCAAAAATAACACTTTGTTGTTTCTACTGTGTACATTGACACTATGGTCTGAAGTTCAACACATAGTTTACTTCATTCATATTAAGGTGAAAGCAGTAAACTCAAGTAGAGGTTTAAACAGGAAGGTACCTTTATTGACAACAAAGTGTGACAGCTGAAAATGTCTTTTGACTTTCTTTGAATTTTCCTTTCAAATTGAAGAATTCATGGAGGATTGTTGTATTTAAAATTAATGTAATTAGATTTTAACTTGGTAAATCTATGCAATTACATTAAATTAACAAATTGGTTTTAATTGAGGAACCAAATGGTGTTGGAGGAAAAGTTGAGAATTCCTAAATTTGAAACAAGGAAAGTTTGGGTGGAGTTTTTAGTAACACATCTAGTAGTTCTAAAACTATGGTGGACTTATATATGAGTTCACACCTCAAACTCTTGTAGCAATAGTAGAGAGGAGGAATGAAGGACCACATACACGCGTACTCCGCTCTGTGTCTGTATTGGGCTCGGGCTCGAGAGAGTCAATTCAGATTTGGATCTCGATAATTTTGCTATGGGTTTTATTTTACGAGTCAAATAAATTGATACTATTGATTAATTGTGATTAGACTTCTACGAGAATTCGACTTGACTCAGACTTAGACGTTGTTTCAGAATCCGAAGATGCATTTGTCGAGTGGACATTTTCAGATACAAAGGTCGCATGCTAGGTCTACTTATACCTATCCCCAAACATCCATTTTTATTCACATGCAAGAAAAGATTTTTCGCTCTTGCTCTCTGTTCTTCCACCGCAACTGTGACTTTCTTCTTCTCTCAGCTGTAGTTTTCTGAGATACTCTCAAGGACAATCTCGTCGATGTGCACGGACGATGACCATGTGCCCTCGTATACTAGGAGAAGATCGCTAGTACCCTATGCACCAGTATTGGGGGGTAATATCCACTCTAAGGACGATCCTTCCTGGGTGCTTCAGTGATCTCTAAACTAACCTATTTACTATTTCGTTTGTCGTAATTTGTTTATTGCTTTACCTTTCCTTAATCTCATCCTATTTGTTGTTCTACATAATAAATCAGTTCATGTTTGCATATTTTAATTGCATCGTGAATCAGAAAGTGGTTGATTGTTTATTAGCTAATCTGTGATGCTATTAACAAGATTTATGTTAATCTGGATTATTATTGTTTAATATATGCCTTGATAATCTTGGTACCAACAATAACTACTACCTACCTTATCCCACAGATTTCCATCTCTACAAACGAATAAAAATGCAGTTGATAACAACTTAATCCCACCTTATCACGTATCATGTATCTCACTACCAAATAGCCCTAGGGAATTAACATGGGTCTATAAGCATAGTCTTCAATGGATGAATTACCAATCCTTGTGGAGTACATTTTATGTCTTACTTCAACACTTTATTATAATGAACGAAGAAGCTAGAGAGTTGATGAATCTCGTATTCATCATGCTAAAATCCAGTTCTTAATCCCCTTAATTAATCCAATAAAAATCACTGATAATTCATTCATTTTATCTTTTGCTATATTGTATATAAACTATGTATATATTCTAACTTTATTTATTGTAATAAATTACGAACACATTCTTTGTTTTTATTTCTCATTAACACCCCCTAAAAAGTAGCATTAATGTTGTATATAATTGTCCTAACCTTTAAAAGAGTAAAAATACAAAAAAAATCAAACCTCAAAAAAAAGTTTTTAACCCTTTAAAAATACACTCAAAAATATACTTTTATACAAATGACCTCTTTCGACCTTTTGTCCAACATGAAACTTGTACATCTCATCGAGATCTACAACTTTCATGTTTTAACTTTTTCCTATTTTACCTCTAACTATTTCTTTTTGGATTTGTTTTTGTTTTATATTTTGAATTTTCTAGAGCAGTCACGTGGTGCTCTCTGAGCTGCCCACGTGGCTGTCCCTCATCGTGCCATCCTGCATCAATTCCCACCTTCTGATCTCCTTCTAGTGCCTTCATCTACGCCCTCCAAGACCCGGCCTCACCCACCACTGTCCGATCATCACTCCTGATGAAATCCCCAACCACACCTCACAACCTAACCTCAGCTACCCCGATCTCTTTGCTCATCCTACGGCTAGCCTCGCTCAATGTCACTCACTCCACCCCACCGTAGGATGGGACTCCATATTCCATCTCTCCCATTTGTTTCCATTCTACTGATCGCCATCGGATCAGATCCTATGATCTGATCTGCATCGTCTGCCCGCGCCCTCATCTGGGCCGTTGGATCGTAATATCCAAAGGTCTTGGCCTCGTCTTACACCTCGCATACACCCCCCCGACCGTTTCACTCGCATACCACCCCCCCGACCGTTTCACCTCGCCCGCCTCGCCGTACCCTTCTTTTTTTTAGCACTTTCTCCACGTCACCTCCTCCTTTGTTAACACCACCACCTCGTAGCCCCACGATCCACAACCTTCGCGCGACCATTACTTCACCCCGCCATCATTCCTCATCTTCACTCAGCTGCTAAAACCTCTCCTCATACCCGTTCTCCACTGCCTATAAAAGCCTCCGCTCCACCGCCCAGAACCCTTGTCCACCATTCTAAGAGTCTAAGACCTAGCTCCTCGCCTCCTCCCTGTGACAGGTAGAGGAGGACGAGGGGCCATCATGGCCCTCTGACCTGGTGTTGACCCATGGTCAACACGACCATGTAAGCATCTACCCACGTGTGTCACTGAGCTCCGTGCATCGGCCACGCACGCCAGGCGACGACCCCGAGCTCCAAGGAGCTCACCCCAGGCCTCTTCCTCCACTAGATTCCCCTCTCTGACGAGGTGCCCTTCTCCTTTCTATTTCCTTATTTTCTTCTAATTTTTCCGACGTCCATCTTCACCCTCTCCGGCCACAGATCATCCACTTAGCTCCCCCCAATCTCCCTCATCGACGCCGACCACTCCCGACCACATTCCCCCTTCTCTAGAGACCCTACTACTCCGCCTCAACTTCCCTCTGGTACGCCGAAGTTGGAGACCTGGTCTCCCACTCCTCCACTCGCATGAAACCCCACTTCACTCGCACTTCACACGCACGTTGCTTCGGCTATCACCTAACCTCGCAGGACTTCAGTGGTCGGAATGAGAACACCTCGCCGGTCTCGAGCACCAACTCCGATGACCTACCTCCACCTTGCCTCTCCAGGCGACGATGGAGCTCCACCAACCACCAAGCATCTTCGGCCGGACCTCAGTCGCCTTCCTCGACCATCGGATTGTCCCCGTGGAGTGTGGAGGAGCCTCACAGAGCTCATCGGAGCTCCAACTTCTCTAGTGACCAACGACGGATGACGAAGAGCAGCTACCGTCCGACCGTTTCGATCAAACGGTCCAGATGAAGACACATGGCACTCCCGAGCCTTATGCAACCAGTAGGATCGGAACCACCGAGCCTCACACCGAGCCACTGACGGACGCTACGTCAACTTCGAGCCTGCGATGCCTCCGACCTGGATCATTACATGCCTTGCACGAGAGGTTCTGGGTAAATTGCGTGAAGGACCCCGAGAAGTTTTTGAAATTACATTTTGGTCCCCAAGCGCATGCCTCACGTGCGCGCCTGGGTAAAATTCATGGAGGCCCTTGTAAAGTTCATAAATTACATATATGCCTCTGCGCACCATGGAAATTTACAAAGGAGCCCAGAAAGTTTTTGCAAAATTGCAAATAGGTCCTTTCAGGGACCTATTTGTAATTATTTATCCTTTATTTCCTTGAATTTTATTACATTTATGTCCTTGCACTGTTTCCTTCATAACTTTAGCATCGTAGGTCCAAATTGCATGATTTCAGTGTCATTTTGTTCCTTATTTCATCATCTACCTAATGGCATGTTCAATTTTCTCATCTGACACTAATTTAAATGTGATGTATTTTAGTGTCCCTTGCTCAAATGCCTTATCATCGAATAGATGTTTGCTTGTAATTGTTATACTCAAATTGACACTGATTTCAAACCTTAATCTGTGTTCATGACTTGTAAGGCATTTTTGTAATTAATATTTTGCATGCATATCCTTTGCACTTATTCATACATTATGCATTGCATATCTTACAATTGCATTGAAAAAATCAACTAAAAAATTTACATGCATCATAAAATTGCATTGTTATGCATAATAGTGTGCTCATCTTCATGAAGACATGAAAATGAGAATTTATTCACACATGCATCTAATTTCCCTAAATTCAATAAATATATTAAATGAGCTCGTGTCCCTATGTTCGACCTTGGTAGACTTGCCAAGTATAAATATTCCACAACATTCAAAGATTGTGATTTTTGACGAACCGAATTTACCTCCTATACTACGACAATTATCAACTTTTAAAGAGGCAAATTGACGTTCACTAAATGGCGTCGTTGCCGGAGATATGACTCATATTTATTTATTCATCAAATTTTTAAATATTTTTTGTGTTGAAAATTTTCAAAATTTGCAAGTCTTCTTCACATACATTATTTTTGCATCATTTCTGATGATTATTTTTCTTGTTATTCTTCTAACATTTTTATTTTGTGGTAGGGCCCATGAAGATCAAGGACGCTTGATCTCCATGAAGGCGTGGAGTTGGGAGCTCCCACTAAGAAGGCCGCAGAAAAAAAAAGATGAAAAGTTCAAGGAAGACTAGTCAACTCCGCATGCATTTTCATATTGTAAAAAAAATGTCATGTGCATTTTTTATAGTCCTCGTTTGATGGCTCGTTTGTATAAAAAAGGAAAAAGGTAGATCACTAGATGATCTACCCCCCCCCCCCCCACACACACACACTTGCACATATACATCCACTTACCCCCCCCCCCCACTTCACTATCTCAGTATTTTCACACAATCACCCCCTACATCTAACTCTGTAAAAAAAATACACATACACTCAACCCCTTCCACATCTTCTTCATGTGTAAAAACTCAACCCTCCCCTCTCCTTGTATCTTTGTATAGATGCTCCTCCTAACCCTAAACAGATTGCCCCCTGATGAATCCCACATTTCATCATCTTTATTCTATCATTTTGGCCTCAAAAACCCTGGTAAATGCATGTAAATACCCTTAATTAGTGCATCTGAGCATTCATGCATGTGTGTGTAAATATTGTATAAAAACGATTTTTAAAGTCAAAATTTATAGAATAAAGAAAGGAAAAGAAAAAGAATAAAATATTGTAAATATTTTATGACCCAAAACCCCGATACCTAGGCATCTTGATGAATAGGTCGACAAGGAATAAAGTAGAGGGAGATAAGGGAAAAATACCTATTCATTCTATTCTTTCTTTATTCATTTTGGGACCTATTTTTGGTTCCACTTTTCACACCTGAAATAAAGAACTTTGTACATGAAAGTTGTAGATAATCAAATAACTAAAAATGCAAAATTTATTTCATACAAAAATACTGTACAGATAAAAAGTTATGACCTGAATAAAAATCCAAAATACCAACTTCCCAGACCTGTATCTTGCAAATAAAAACTCGAAATGCATCAAACTCACCTTTAATTGTATATAATTTAAAATAAGCTATCTAATGAAGGTGGTTTCGCATTTGGCGGAGCTACGGTTTGAAAGTTGAGTTTTTGGACCCTTATTGTATACTCGTACATAATAAAATATTCATTTTATTATTTGGTCAGTATTTTCATAATTTTATATTTTTATAATTTTGTAAATATTATTTATAATTTATGTGTTTATTAAAATCAGAATAAAAATACAAAACACAAAATAAAATACTTGTATAAATAGCATACATAGGTATAATACCTATACCTATACCTATAAAATTACTATTTATATTTTATTAAGTGTGCAGAACACCTCAAAAAAATAAAATAAAAATATATTTAAGTGTATAAAAATATTTTATAAATTTATAAAATAATAAACAAAAATAAAAAAAACTAAATTTACAAAATAAAAATAAAATAATAAAATATATGGATATATATACCTATATAGGGCATAAAAGGTAACTTATAATTATAAACCTCATAAAAATAAATAAAAATCACCATAAAATTCTTTACAAAATAAGAAACATTTTTTATTTTATAACCTAAAATTAATAAATTCATGTACTATTTTATTTCGATTTTAGAAATAATTTTGGCTCCGAATTTCCTGGTTGGTCCACGTGGACCAACCAGGTGCGGTCGTCTGTTGACCTCGGTCAACTGCCTGACCGAGGTCTGCCACCTTCTGACAGCCCGATTCGAGCCCAATGTCACCCAATTTTCGAGCATGATCCTTGTGTCTTCTTCTCTCGATCCCTTCTTGGAACATCATCCTTGATCATCACTTGGCCACGCCGGATCTTCAGATCACGCAAAATCGCCATCATTTGCGCGTGGCCCTAGCTCGAAGAAGACGCCACCATCTTGTATATAGTCGACCTGCCACCTTCATGCTCGAATTTGAACCCCCTTAGCACTCGCTTCGCTCCTATTTTGGTGTCCTTGAGTAAGAGAAAGGTGTCAGCTTCCGCCTCCGTGCGTCAGATCGGTCGAGCAAGCACCAGGGCGGCTCCACCACCTCCGCCGACCACCGACGTCGAGGTTCTTCACCTCTGGTTCCTGCCATCGAGGTATACCCTTATTCCCTCTCCTCTTCGCTTCTTGTCATTAGCCGTAGTCGTGGGAATATTTCCCCCCATTCATCGTCGAGATCCCTCCATCGAATCACCTTTCATCGATCCTCGCCGGAGCGCAAATCCGGCCGAATATCCTCCGCCATCCATAGCCCATTTTCGACACATATTTCGCCTCCGTGGGTTCCAGGCAGTTTGCCCTAGTCCCCTTCACCACTTTATACAGGTCGAAGCGCAGTCCAAGAACCTGGAGCACATTTTGGAGCGCTCACCGGAGATACCTGGAGCTCGAAGCTCTGCCGCCTTCGCGCCAACGCCACAGAGCATCTCCGACGACGCTGAGTCCTCCAAAGCCTAGAGCGACCTCCCAGGAGCCTCCTGATCGATTTTGAGCCCGTGCCATCGCCGGAGGCCCGAGATCTAGGTTGGGAAAGTTCGCCTTGCCGGCGTTCTTCCCCGTTCTTCCTCGCTGCCTCTCCACCGTCCAATCAGAGCCCAGCTCCAGTTTGATCAGACACCGTCCGATCGAGGCCCGCGTCGACCGTTGATCTTCTTGCCAGATCTGATCTCAGCCGATCATCGCCGAACCGTCATCGCGCATTGTGCGCACGCCACGTGGATAAGTGAGTGGCCCTCCGTCGTTCGATCGCGCACGAGGATTTAGGCGTGGGTATTTTGCACCGACACCCTCACCATTATTGCATTTTATTTAATGTTATATATTTTTGGAAAAATTGCAACTAGGCCCTTGGACTTCTGTGTATTTACGTTTATGCCCTTATCAGCCTTGTATTTTTGCTTGAATGTTTGCATTTATTTCATGCATCATTTTAACTTGAAAAATTACCAAAAAATATCATATGCTCATGTCGCATTGTAGTTTAATGCCATATTTTTAGTTTGCAATTTTCTTGCATTTTCATATTTATTTAAAATAAAAAACATGCATTTTCAGCACTGTTTGCATTAGAAAATAAATAAAAATTATAAAAAGACTTTTAAAAATTCCAAAAAAATATATTCTGTGTATTTTAGCTTGTTTTGTTTTCTGACCAAAAATCCCTAAAAATTACAAAAGAAAATCCCTAAAAATAGCAAAATTCTCAAAATCTTCATAAAAATCTAAAAAAAATTATAAAAGCTCTAAAAACTCGTTTTCTGTCTCTGAAATTTCCCAATCCTAGTATCTATCTATAAAAGTTAGTTTGAAAATTTTTCACCCATGTTTGCTATTTTATTTCTATATTTTTGTCTTGTACATATATTGTATTCCCTGTTTTCAATATTTTTACCTTTAAAAATACCAAAAAAATAAGGAAAAATCTAGAAAAATCACAAAAACATTAGAAAAATACAAAAAGCACAAAAACACTTTAGTTCCCTAATTTTGAGCATTTTTCCTTATTTTTATAAATACCTTATCCTCTCTTTTCTTATATTGTGTATATATCCTATTTAAAGAAAAAGAAAATATAAAAAATATAAAATATATAAAAAGCAAATATAAAATCAGAAAATAAAAATCAAAATATAAAAAAAATTATAAAATCAAGTAAAAATTAAAAAAATTAAAAACCCACAAAGATTTGCACATTCATAGGCAATTTCGCACTTTCAAATTGATCTTTGTGCTTTCCTACCTTGTTCTATCTTGTTTGCTCCCTGAGTTCGACACTCTACACATACTTGCACTATACACATTTCTGTAGAGTTAAAAATAAATTTGACTCCACATTTATTTCTCATTGCTTGATTAATATTATCGTGGGTTCATTGTTGATTAATTAGGGATTTTTGAGCGGTTAATACACCGACTGTTGATCCGCCTTGTGGATCAATACGACCGATCGATTTTCCCGTGTTATCAAATGGCACCGTTGCCGGGGAGCAATAGGTATAGAGCATTCTATTGTGATTGATTGTGAATATTTGCCTATCTTTTTATTTGATTATATTGCTTGACTGGTCTAATCACCTCTTTGTTGGATTTTGTGCGAGGTACCGCCAAGCAAGGGAAGCGCCCTATCCTAGGTGCTTGTGCACCCACGTGAAGGCTTGCTTAGTACCAGAGAGAAGTTGGAGGCTTGAGAAGACCATCATCTTTTGTAGAATTCTTATAGTTTAAAAACTTGTAATTTGAAGTGAGAGAGAGATTTAATTTGTAATAACTTGGACTCTCTAGGACACTCGGGCCTAATTTCCAAGTGTTTGTTCACTTGGGGGCTCACCGCGGTTTTGTGTTTTTCGTGGCTTTCTCGTCTTTATTTTATTTTGTTTCTCTAGGATTTAGCTCCTAGTTATAGGAATTTTTGTTGACTGTGACGAATTAAGAAGCTAAGGCCCAATCCTTAATATCTTGACTGCACCTATAGATCGTAATTGGACTTGGCTAAAAATCAACTAAAAAAAGCTATTGACTTGGACTAGAGACCACGTGCCGAGAGGAGTCGTATACAACACTGGCAGGATCCACTGTGGTGGACACCGATCGGCTCCCGAGATCGGACTCCGGACTCTCTTCCTAGTCGTAGCTACTTGTTCTTCACGTTAAAAGAAGTTACTCATCTTAGGGCGATTTCCTCGTGCATGCATCTAGGTAGTTTAATTTATTGTCTTTAATTTATGCGCAGATCACTTTGCATGTAGAGTGATGGCGGCAAGGTACACAACTCTATCCCTGCATGCATCATAGATTTTGACCGTGCATCAGCTTTTCCGCTTTCCTCCCCCAGTTTTATTGGACTCTAAATAACAAGGAAACTGGAAAATTCGTTAGATGATGATTGTTTAGAAAAATACATAAAAAGTGAAAATCATAAAATTAGGACTGCTAATGCAAACTTGACCTTAAAACTCATCCCACCAAAAATTTTGTCTTGGGGAGAGTAACCCCCTCCTTGTTTGATTTATCTGCTGCGAGAGAGTGACCTGACACTAGGATAGAGCCCACGCCTAAAATTCTTGCTGACTACTGATCGTGGTTAGTCGTTCTCCAGTGAGGATCTCTCCAGTAACCGGTAAAGCGGACAGCGACATCCTTAGCAGATTGAATTTACGGGAACAACTGGGGTACGGTCCGCAATTCATACTGGCTGGGAAAGATCTAACGTGGATCGGGACAGTTGGCTAGGAAAGTAGGGTACCTAACAGCTCGCTCTAACGCTATGATAGATTGAATGATCACCTAATAAAATTTGACCAGATAATAGACCGAACTTTCACGGTCATCAGCTCAAGAGTTGTGTAGGTGAATTGGGGGTTTGTATTTCACATCTTGTTTGCATTCCAGATCTCATCCGCCTTTCTCTAGATCAAGATGATGGGAAGAAGATCCCTTAGGCCACGTCTGGTGGCACCGCTATCGAGTACTCCTCCTTTTTCATCTAGGTTGTCTTCGGGGAGTCCAGACCCACTCTCCGAACCTGAGTTTACATCCACCCTGTTCCCCTTCGACCTTCCTTCTTCTTCTATCAGTCCAGTGGTGTCATACTTTAGTACAGAACAGAGTTCAGAACATTTGACGACACCTGAGATGGACTCTTTTGACTTTGAAGAAACACCAGAAATGGAAGGCAGAGAGGAACACCCAGATGAGCAGAGACCGTCCCCATATATATATGATCAGACTGCCATCAATAATTCACTGCTAGCCTCCCTGGAAACCATGCAGCAACAGATCAGAGACCAGGGAGTGGTCATGGGTGAAATCATGAGGGAAAAGCGTGACGGAAGAGAAGACCGAAATGGGCGCGATGATATACCAGACGAAAGACCCAACCAGGAGAGGCCGGCACCGACAACCATGAGGCAGTTGCATAACCCAGCTGCAACACTCACTCACCGATGGATCCGACTCCCTCCCATCTATGGAGACTTCGAGCTTCACCCACATACTATTCATCTACTGCCCAAGTTTCACGGGCTCGCCACCGAAGAACCGCACCTCCATCTGCAAGAATTTGAGATGATATGCAGTACAATCCATGACAGGTTTGTGACTGAAGACACAATCAAAATGATTGCCTTCCCGTTCTCCTTGGTTGATAGAGCAGCCTATTGGCTAGAACATTTGGGGAGGTACATCGATACTTGGAAGCAACTCCGGACCGCATACTTAAATTAGTATTACCCTCTCGGTCGGACAAATGCAGCAAGAGCTATGATCAGCAATTTCACAATGATCCCTAATGAACAATTCCATGAGGCTTGGGATCGCTTTAGAGAGCTCATTGACCGGTGTCCGTATCATGATATATCAAAACCCAATTTGATTCAGAGTTTCTTTTGTGGGCTGACGCCGGAGCTGCAGGGGCTTGTAAATGCCTCTTGTGGAGGGTCCTACTTCTCAAAGGGTGAAGATGACGTTTGGGCTATTTATAAAGGAATGACAGAGTTCTACAGTCATGACCCAAGCCAGAGTCTACACACAGCAGAAACCCCCCCAAGGAGCAGGATCATACCAGAGGATCGCCCGCATCGATGCCGGTCCCCATACTTCGTCAGCAGTAGCAGCACAAGATGAATCATCAGCAACTGACATGGGCATAATCAACGAAAAGTTGGACTGCATTGAGATTTTGGAGAAGAAGCAAGGCCAAGGTCTGGCACAAATAGACCAGTTGGCTAAGTCCATGAGTGACCTGAAGACTCACATCTTGAGTATTCAGGAGGCACAATCATTTTCACATTAGCCTCCTAGGTCACTGGCTGAGTCCCGGGGAAGCCGTTCTACCCCACCCCCTCCCACATACCGCCAAGTTCACCATATCCATGAGGCGTCGGTACAACAGTTACCCCCTATTCACAACATCCACCATCTCAGGATACTCAGATGGTAGTCTATCAGCCGGACCAGCCATTGGCAGTTCTACCACCTCCACCCTTCGAGCAAGAGCTGTTGATGGAAGTCAACGAGATATGGTACGACCGGTACCCCCAGTAACCTGGGATTCGTTGTGATCACCCAGGATTCCGTTGGTCCACCAGAGGTTCCTCATCCCAGCAGCAGCCTCCAGCTCAGAGCAACCAGTACAACCAACAGCAGCAACATCCCCGGTACTCCCACCACTCACAGTCTCACCATAGTCCTCGTCCCACCTATCAGGGACAACAGTGGAGGCAGCGACAGCAGCCATACCAGCAGCAGCACCCTCAGACTAACCAGCAACCTCATTTACAGCAAGGGAACACTCCTGGTTCTCCCGCACTCATTTTGGAGAACCCAACACGTGATGATCTCGCCCGCTTGCTCTCCGAATAGCAGGCATCCTTTCGGCGAGAAATGGATGAGTTCCAGCAGGAGATGAGGGACATAATCAAAGGGAAAGCCGCCATACCTGCACAGAGCGAGCCAACTCCAAATAACTTGAAGAGAAAGTCTGAGCAGGTACAATTTACAGAGGATACCACTCCTAGTGCTTATTTGAATGACATGCATTCTATGTTTGATACTCACTTTGTGTCACTTAGGAGCGGTAGGGAACCAGCTGGCGATGGCTCATCTGAGGGACAACACCATGGAGATTCCAGTGCCCCAGATGAGGAGAGAAGCGATGCTAATGCTGCTAACAACCACGATGATGACGACAGTGGTGTTGATGCCACCAAGGATGACCTTCCAGATGACGATACTGATGCCGTCATGATATCTGATGCAGACGGTGGTGCTAAGGCCACCATTTTTGATGTTGAATCAGAACGCGGTGCTGAGGCCGCAAAGGAGAATCTTTTAGGTGGTGTTGATGCCCCCATTTTGAGTCCATTTGTATTCCAACCTTCTGTACTACCATTTTCTGTATCTCTGGACACCAAGAAAAAGATCGAAAAAATGAATAAAGGAAAGGTTTCTCAATCAATTCCGAGTCCATGTGTGTAGAATGATGATGTTTATGGATTCCAGTCCTTCACAGGAACCGAAACCTTCTCCTAACCCTCTGTCTGAGGAGGGCCCCTCCATCCCCTTCTCTCAAGCACTCCGCTCGACGAAGGGGAATAAAACAGAAAATTCCAAAAAGAAGGAACAGTTAGAGTTCAGCCATCAGATGATAGACAGATTCCAGATATAGCTAACTTTACATGAGGCACTAGAGCACATCCCCCTCTTCCAAAAGAACCTGAGCGAAAAGACCATTGTACGTAGGAGGAGGCGGAACAATATAGGAGACATCCATGTGCTGACCCGTGCCACATGTTGTGCCATTCAGAACCAGTTGCCAGCCAAGCGATCGGATGCAGGAGCTCCATATGTCAGATGTCAGATTAGTGAGAAGCAATTCGATCGTACTCTATTAGACAACGGCTCTTCTATCAACCTCCTTCCGGCAGCCTTACTCGATCGATTCGAGTTCGGCCCGCTCCTTCGGAGTCAGGCAGTCCTTCAGTTTGCAGATAGGTCTATCAAGAGGCCGAAAGTGTTGTTGAGAGACGTGGTCATCACCATTCAGGGCCTGAAATTCCCCGTGACCTTTGTTTTATTGGACATGGAGATCCTTGAGTCGGTGACCGATGCCGCTATCATACTAGGACACCCATTCTTGGCCACAGACAAGGCGGTGACTGACCATGATAGTGGGAAGGTGTACTTTCGCATAGAGAGCGAGAGTATACAAATAGAGATGATTGAAGAGACCCGAGCGAGAGATTCAACCTGCTCAGAGCCAGATAGTGACACAGTACAGCTGACAGATGCAGAGTTAGACGTCCACCAAGAGTGTGATTTTGTGATGACCGATGATGAAGCAGTTTGGGAAGATCCAGAAGCACGAGCCCTCACCGTGTCTGCAGATTCAGAGTAAGCACCTTTTGAGGCAGACGAGAGTTCGGAGAGCACACCCTTGGCAGATGACACTATAGAGGCTGACAGTTGTGTGATGATTGGAGACACTGATGATTGTTCATATTCAGATCCCTCAGAGGCAGACTTTGATTGGAAAGACTTTAATACATATTTGCCATCTCTGTTTCCCGATGAGCTGACAGAGAGGATGCAGAGAGAGCCCCCACAGATGATAGACACACCAACAGGGTTCCCTTCGTCAGAATCACAGGTACATCGAGATTTCTCACATGCAGACTTGGTTGCTTTCACGCAGACATATCAGAAGTCAGATTTGCCCGCTCCCACCAAGCCGGAATTGAAGCCTTTACCGCAACTGCTCAAGCATAGATTCCTTGCAGGAGAACCAGATATGCACCCAATCATTATCTCAGCGGATTTGACTGGAGAGCAAGAATCTCGTTTGATGGAGGTTCTTGAACGCAACCACAAGGCAATAGGATGGAGTGTGGCTGATCTCAAGGGGATAAATCCGGCCTTGTGCTCCCACCGTATCTACCTCAAAGAGGATGCTAAGCCATCGCGTGAGTTCCAGCGATGGTTGAACCCGAATCTTCGAGATGTAGTAATGAAGGAGATATCTAAATGGTGGAGCGTCGATTTTATCTACCCCATCTCCGACTCTAAATGGGTTAGTCCTTTACATGTGGTTACTAAGAAGACGGGTGTCACTACAGTTGTGACTGAGTCTGGAGAGGAGATCGCCACCCAGATACCCACTTCTTGGAGGGTCTGTGTGGACTACAGACGATTGAATGAGGTCACCAAGAAGGATCATTTCCCGCTACCATTTATTGATCATATTATCGAAAGGCTAGCTGGGAAGAGTCATTAATGTTTCCTTGACAGGTATTCCGGATACAATCAAGTAGCCATTGCACCCGAAGACCAGGATAAAATGACATTCACCTGTCCATTCGGGACTCATGCTTTCAGACGGATGCCCTTTGGTCTATGTAACGCTCCGGCGACATTCCAGAGGTGCATGTTGTCCATCTTTTCGGACATGATAGGTGATTTCTTAGAGGTCTTCATGGATGATTTTTCGGTCTACGGCGACGGGTTTAATGCTTGTTTTGACTGCCTAGACCGAGTACTTCAGCGCTGCATAGAGGTAAACCTTGTACTATCTTGGGAGAAGAGTCACTTTATGGTGACTCAGGAGACGGACCTTGGTCATATCATCTCCAACAGGGGCATGGAGGCTGATCCGACCAAGGTGGATATCATTAGAAAACTCAATCCACCGTCCAATTTGAAACAGTTGCGGTCTTTTCTGGGGCATGTCGGTTTCTACCGACGGTTCATTCAAGACTTCAGTCGAAATGCCCGACCGCTTACAGATTTGTTGACTAAAGACACCGAGTTCCTTGTAGATGATAAGTGTCTTAAGTCCTTCGAGACTCTCAAGAATTTAGTTGTCGAGGCTCCTGTCCTTTAGCCACTTGATTGGACTCTTCCCTTTGAGATCATGACGGACACTTCTGATTATGCCATTGGGGTTGTGCTTGGACAGAGGAGGGATGGATTACCCTATGCCATACACTACGCTAGTCGGACGTTGGATGCAGCTCAGAGGAACTATACAGTGACCGAGAAAGAGATGCTAGCGGTAGTCTTTGCTTTAGATAAGTATAGATCTTATATTCTTGGATCTAGAGTGACAATATTTACAGATCATACTGCCATTCGGTATTTGATGTTAAAGAAGGATGCCAAAGCCAGGTTGACCAGATGGATCCTTCTCCTCCAGGAATTTGCTATTGAGATTAAGGATAAACCTGGAGTTAAGAATGTTGTGGCAGATCACCTCTCCCACCTAAAGAACCTTGAGGAATCTGAGCCTATAGCACCTATTACTGAGACTTTTCCAGATGAGGTGATCCTTGCTATCACCTCTCTTCCATGGTATGCCGACATTGTGAATTACCTTGTTGCCAAATCTATTCCACAAGGTTGGCCCAGACAGCGGCTTGAGACCTTCCTTGCGAAGGCAAAGTCGTACCATTGGAAGGACCCCGTCCTTTATCATGAAGGAGGGGACAGTATTTGGAGACGGTGCATTCCTCAAGAAGAGCAACATAGCATCCTCACCTACTACCACAAGCTTGAGGCAGGATGACATCATTCTGGGAGACAGACATCACAGAAGGTGCTCCAATCCGGCCTTTGGTGGCCTACCCTTTTCAAGGATTCTGATAAGTTTGTGACAAGGTGTACTGACTGTCAGAAGATGGGCACTTGCGGACAGAGAGACATGATGTCCATGCAGCCCATTCACTTTTGTGAGGTTTTTGACGCATGGGGGATTGATTTCATAGGTCCATTTCCTAAGAGTCAGGGGTTTGAGTACATTCTGCTCGTTGTGGATTATGTGAGTCGTTGGGTTGAGGCCATCCCCGCCCGAGCCGCAGATGCTAAAACCGTATGTTATTTTTTGAGGAAAAATATTATTTCACGGTTAGGGGTACCTAGAGTCTTGATTTCAGATGGGGGGTCTCACTTTATTGACGACAAGGTAAAGGCCCTTGCAGACGAGTTCAGTATTGACCATCGTGTTGCCACGCCATATCACCTCAGACTAATGGTCTTGCTGAAGTATCGAACAGGGAGATTAAGACAATTTTACGGAAGGTAGTCCACCCAGTCCGAAAGGATTGGTCACAACTTTTGGACTCGGTCTTGTGGGCCTACCGGACTTCCTTCAAGACACCATTAGGGACATCTCCCTTTCATCTCGTGTATGGCAAGCCATGCCATTTACCAGTGGAGATAAAGCATAAGTCACTTTGGGAAGTTACAGAACTATTATTGGATCCTAAGAGTGTAGGAGAACAGAGGAAAGCAGAGTTGGCAGCCCTTGAAGAACTAAGAGATACACCCTTCTCAAGTGGCCTATAGTATAAGGAGAAAGTGAAAGTATGGCATGATTCTCGAATAAGCCATAAATAATTTGAGCCAAATCAGCAAGTATGGTTATTTGATGCTAGGCTGAAATTATTCCCAGGGAAACTACAAAGTAAATGGAAAGGACCATATGTGGTCCGGAAGGTGCATGATAATGGTAGCATTGATATATCCGAACCCTCATCATCTTCTACTTTTAGAGTCAATGGTCAGTGCTTGAAACCATATCTAGATCATGATCCGCTGACCGTTGATGTTGCCCCGATTCATCTGGTATGAGACGTGCTCTTTGACTCACAACTTTTGCGTCTCGTACATGATTATCACTTCTATCTTCCTCTGTACAGATCCATTTGTCTATCTCATTCATTCATTCATTCTTCCGTTGTGTCTGCCACCCAGCCTTCATCCTATGATTTTGCTGTACTTAGGACACGCCTTGTCCCAAGTATAGGGGGTGTGCACACCGAGTTGTTCTCTTTTCTTCTTTTTCTTTTTCTTTACTCTTTGATCCTCTCCATTATCTCATCTTCTTGTCTATACTTAGGGATATCTAACCCTAAATATAGGGGGAGACAATCGGAGTATGATTTGTTTATTCCCACCCTTGACCCTCCATGTATTGTGTACAGTCTGCTATACTTAGGATTATTTGATCCTAAGTATAGGGGGGACGGTCGACTTCTCATTCGTTCATTTATTCCTTTATTTATTCTTTAGGCTTGCCAATACTTAGTACGAGTTATGTCTTCTCTTTTCTCTCCGATCTACGAGGTCATAGCTCAAGCTAAGTATAGGGGGGTCGTATATACTCCGTATATACTTTAGCCATAACTCGTACTTTCGTATTCTTACTAATAAAAATAGCTAATTATACGTGTTAAAATTCATAAAAAGATGTTGATTATTCCTCAAATTCTTTCTGTCTCTACTGATTAATAAATCAGGTGTAAAATGTTTGAAAAATAGTTTGAAAATCTTTGTGAAAATCTTTTGAAAACTATTCGGAAAACATTTTGTTACATGTTTTCAACCTTTGTAAAATTATGTGTTTTGAAAAATTTATTTTCTTTGTGTGAAATAAAATGTTTAAAAAATGATTTGCAAATGGTTTGAAAAATGGTTGCAAAAATATTTTGAAAAATCTATATATACTGTTTGAAAAACCTTTGCAAAATAATTTTCAAACGTTTGTACATGTTTGTAAAATGCTTGTAAAAATTATTTTCGACTATAGTTTTCAAAAATCATTTGTAAAAACCTTTTCGAATAAGTTTGAGAAATACATAAATCATACCAAAATTCATTATATATATCTGTATAAAATTGATCGCTTACCCTTGTAAATTCTTTAAATCCACTTCTTGTAGATATAAGATGCATCCATGTGTAAATATTTGTACCTAGTTTTCATCCAAAAATCTTTCTGTTTTCAAAAATCTCAAAAATATTTGCAAAATTAAAAATCCAAAAATATTTGAAAAATCTTTTTGAAAAAAAATATACAAAAAAATGCATATGCATCATATTTTCAAAAATCCATAAAAAGTTCAAAATCTTGAAAATTGCATCACAAAAATATTCTCTACACTTGCATAGCATTAGCATTTTTCGAATTGAGTTTGATAGTTGAACAAGTCTAAATAAAATCCGGAGATTGGAGCTTGATTGGACCTTAAAATCTACCTAATAACAGGAACCTTATAGGAACTGGAATTGAGGTACTTCAGGTCTAGTTGACTTAATTCTTTGAGGATCGCGGGACTTGGTTCAATGGATTCTTGACTGCCTAAGTAGAGTATTTCAGAACACACGCACGACTCTTGTTGATAATGAATAACTTGGACACCTGCACCTTTCACATAGCTCAACTCAGTTGGAGTGGTGAGGGGATTGGATTTTCCAGTATGAGACGCACACAAGTGGAAACACTTGTCCTCCTCTAGGGAGGGAAGTGCACCCCAACCCGTCCAGTGATGAGGAATTCTAAAGACAGGAGAGTGTGGGTTGCAATAAAGCTTCAAAAGAGGGATAGTCTATTGGCTCAAGAGGAAAAACTCCCTATGTAAATGCTGTTGTGAATAGTATTTCAAAAAAAAAGAGAAAAAAAGACAGGCCTGTACAAAAATAAAATACCTGCAAAAGTATGTACATATGTTGTAAAGTCAATAAGCAAGCTTGAGCATCAAAGTCAAATCATGTGAGCATGCAGCTGGATGACTTGACTACACTGGTCTTGCATCCTAGGATAGGTAGCTACACTGGCTACCGTCCATTCTTCTCTTCACCCCCTCCTCTTGAGCTAGTTGCCACTTGAACTTAGAAGAGAATACCCCGCTCCTCGAGGAAGGAGTTATTGGATTGGGGAATCATTGGGTTGTCATGCTAGAGAAGTCAGTCTCTTTGTCATTCTAGCTGGGGAGAGTCACTATCACTTACACTATACGAGTCAGCTTCATAGTCGTAAGGGTTTGCGTATGAATTGAGATATTTCTGACCTGGCTATTGAGGAGACTTGAGAAGAGTTTTGGGGTTCTCAGGGACTATTGGATTTCAAATCTAGTTCTCATTAAGGTTCTGCCTGCACTAAAATTCCAAAGGTCCGACTTAAGCTCCAAACTTTGATTTTGTGAAGACAAGTTTGATAATTAAATTAAATCCAATTTCTTCTTTTTCTTTTCTTTGTTTTTCTTTTCTACACTTATTGCATAAGTGTTTGCTAGGGACTAGCAAAGGCAAAGTATAGGAGGATGATGAATCCACATTTCATCATCTTTATTCTATCATTTTAGCCTCAAAAACCCTGGTAAATGCATGTAAATACCCTTAATTAGTGCATTTTAGCATTCATGCATGTGTGTGTAAATATTGTATAAAATACGGTTTTTAAAGCTAAAATTTATAGAATAAAGAAAAGAAAAGAAAAAGAATAAAATATTGTAAATATTTCATGACCCAAAACCTCGAGACCTAGGCATCTTGATGAATAGGTCGACAAGGAATAAAGTAGAGGGAGATAAGGGACATATACCTATTCATTCTATTCTTTCTTTATTCATTTTGGGATCTATTTTGGGTTCCACTTTCTACACCTCAAATAAAGAAACTTTGTACATGAAAGTTGTAGATAATAAAATAAATAAAAATATAAAATTTATTTCATACAAAAGTACTGTACAGATAAAAAGTTATGACCTGAACAAAAATCCAAAATACCAACTTCCCAGACCTGTATCTTGCAAATAAAAACTCAAAATGCATCAAACTCATCTTTAATTGTATATAATTTAAAATAAGCTATCTAATGAAGGTTTCGCATTTGGCGGAGCTACGGTTTGAAAGTTGAGTTTTTGGACCCTTACTGTATACTTGTACATAATAAAATATTCATTTTATTATTTGGTCAGTATTTTCATAATTTTATATTTTTATAATTTTGTAAATATTATTTATAATTTATGTGTGTATTAAATGCAGAATAAAAATACAAAAGGAATACAAAATAAAATACTCGTATAAATAGCATACATAGGTATAATACCTATACATGTACCTATAAGATTACTATTTATATTTTATTAAGTATGCAGAACACCTCAGAAAAATAAAATAAAAATATATTTAAGTGTATAAAAATATTTATAAATTTATAAAATAATAAACAAAAATAAAAAAACTAAATTTACAAAATAAAAATAAAATAATAAAACATATATATACCTATATAGGCATAAAAGGTAACTTATAATTATATACTTCATAAAAATAAATAAAAATCACCATAAAATTCTTTACAAAATAAGAAACATTTTTTATTTTATAACCTAAATTAATAAATTCATTTACTATTTTATTTCGATTTTACAAATAATTTTGGCTCCGAATTTCCTGGTTGGTCCACGTGGACCAACCAGGTGCGGTCGTCTGTTGACCTCGGTCAACTGCCTGACCGAGGTCTACCACCTTCTGACAGCCCGATTCGAGCTCGATTTCACCCAATTTTCGAGCATGATCCTTGCGTCTTCTTCTCTCGATCCCTTCTTGGAACTTCGTCCTTGATCATCACTTGGCCACGCCAGATCTTCAGAACACGCAAAATCGCCATCATTTGCACGTGGCCCTAGCTCGAAGAAGATGCCACCATCCTGTATATAGTCGACCCACCACCTTCATGCTCGAATTTGAACCGCCTTAGCACTCGCTTCGCTCCCGTTTTGGTGTCCTTGAGTGAGAGGAAGGTGACAGCTTCCGCCTCCGTGCGTCAGATCGGTCGAGCAAGCACCAGGGCGGCTCCACTACCTCCGCCGACCACCGGCGTCGAGGTTCTTCACCTCTGGTTCCTGCCATCGAGGTATACCCTTATTCCCTCTCCTCTTCGCTTCTTATCATTCGCCGTAGTCGTAGGAACATTTCCCCCCATTCATCATCGAGATCCCTCCATCAAATCACCTTTCATCGATCCTCGTCGGAGCGCAACTTCGGCCGAATATCCTCCACCATCCACAGCCCATTTCCGACACCTATTTCACCTCCGTAGGGTCCAGGTAGTTTGCCCTAGTTCCCTTCACCACTTTTTGCAGGTCGAAGCGTAGTCCAAGCACCTGGAGCACATTTTGCAGCGCTCGCCGGAGATACCTGGAGCTCGAAGTTCCGCCATCTTCGCGCCAGCGCCACAGAGCATCTCTGACGACACTGAGTCCTCTAGAGCCTAGAGCGACCTCCCAGGAGCCTCCTGATCGATTTTGAGCCCGTGCCATCGCCGGAGGCCCGAGATCTAGGTCGGGGAAGTTCGCCTCGCCGGCGTTCTTCCCCGTTCTTCCGCGCTGCCTCTCCATCGTCCGATCAGAGCCCATCTCTAGTTTGATCAGCCACCGTACGATCGAGGCCCGCGTCGACCATCGATCTTCTCGCCAGATTTGATCTCGGCCGATCATCGCCGAACCGTCATCGCGTGTTGTGCGCGTGCCACGTGGATAAGTGAGCGGCCCTTCGTCGTTCGATCGCGTACGAGGATTTAGGCGTGGGTATTTTGTACCGACACCCTCTCCATTTTTGCATTTTATTTTGAGTCCATAAAATTTTTATTTTAGTTTAAATATTTTTGTAATATTTGCATCGAGACCCCCGTAGTTTCTATATTTGCACTTAGGTCCAGTCCACGTTACCTCACGTGACCCACGCATGTGGGGTGGTGGACATTTTGCAGGGACCCCCTGGGGATTGTCTATTTCATTTCAGTCCATGAACTTTTTAATTAAGGTGTATTATTTTTGTTAAATTGCATCTAAGCCCCTAGAACTTTGTAAAATTGCAAAAATACCCCTACCAGGTCACGTGTCCAGTGCGCGTGAGTTGGACATTTTGCATCGAACCCCCTCCATGTTTAGGTATTTGTTTTTAGTCCAGAAAATTGTATTTAATGTTATATATTTTTGGAAAAATTGCAAGTAGGCCCTTGGACTTCTGTGTATATACGTTTATGCCCTTACCAGCCTTGTATTTTTGCTTGAATGTTTGCATTTATTTCATGCATCATTTTAACTCGAAAAAATACCAAAAAATATCATATGCTCATGTCGCATTGTAGTTTAATGCATATTTTTAGTTTGCATTTTTCTTGCATTTTCATATTTATTAAAAATAAAAAACATGCATTTTCAGCACTGTTTACATTAGAAAATACATAAAAATTATAAAAAGACTTTTAAAAATTCCAAAAAAATTATATTATGTGTGTTTTAGTTTGTTTTATTTTCTGATCAAAAATCCCTAAAATTACAAAAGAAAATCCCTAAAAATAGCAAAATTCTCAAAATATTCATAAAAATCTAAAAAATTCATAAAAGCTCCAAAAATTATGTTTTTCTCTGAAATTTCCCTATCCTAGTATCTATCTATAAAAATTAGTTTGAAAATTTTTCACCCATATTTGCTATTTTATTTCTATATTTTTGTCTCGTACATATATTGTATTATCTATTTTCAGTATTTTTACCTTTAAAAATACCAAAACAAATTAGGAAAAATCTAGAAAAATCATAAAAACATTAGAAAAATACAAAAAGCATAAAAACACTTTAGTTCTCTAATTTTGAGCATTTTTCCTTATTTTTATCAATACCTTATCCTCTCTTTTCTTATATTGTGTATATATCATATTTAAAGAAAAAGAAAATATATAAAAAAATATATAAAAAGGAAATATAAAATCAGAAAATAAAAATCAAAATATAAAAAAATATAAAATCAAATAAAAATTAAAAAATTAAAAACCCACAAAGATTTGCACATTCATAGGCAATTTCGCACTTTCACATTGATCTTTGTGCTTTCCTGCCTTGTTCTATCTTGTTTGCTCCCTGAGTTCGACACTCTACACATACTTGCACTATACACATTTTTGTAGAGTTAAAAATAAATTTGACTCCACATTTGTTTCTCATTGCTTGATTAATATTATCGTGGGTTCATTGTTGATTAATTAGGGATTTTTGAGCGGTCAATACACCGACTGTTGATCCGCCTTATGGATCAATACGACTGATCGATTTTCCCGTGTTATCACCCCCCTAATTCAGATGCTTTATTTAGGCTATTTTAGCCTAAGTATAGGGGGGACCCGACTCGTTCATCCCTCCCTCTCTCAGTCTTCTTATACTTAGGTCATTTTTTTGACCTAAGTATAAGGGGATCCTCCTCCCCGGCTCTGCTATATCACCCTATATTTAACCGAGCCATGGCTTCATATCACTTGTGCTATGAGGACACAACAAAAGTTGAGTATGGGGGTATACCGTATACTACTGTATATATACTTTAGTCATAGCTCGTGTTTTTAAAATGTTTGAAAATTCTTTTTAGGCTTGGTTTAAGTTGACTTGTGAACTGAGTTTTGTAAAAAAAATGTAAAAATCTTTTTAAAATTGAGGGATTAGCTTTTTGTAAAAATTAACTTTTTTTTCTTTTGTTATTAAATTAACCTTTTTCAAAAACTCCATAAAATTTGAAAAATTAAAAAGTTTTTCCTTGATAAATACTCTGACTACTAGGCTTAAAAATGAGTAGCTACTCTTAGTTAGGGAACTTCGGTCTCCCTTAGCAGAGTGGGTGGTTTTGAGGACATTGTATATGAATCTGTCCTCAAGTAACACGGGTCTGTCTAACAGTCTGTACTTATACTCATACTGGCTGAGAGTGGACACAACTATTCATATGAGCCTGGGCCAGTCATTGTCTTTCAAGGAATTGAAAAAATTGAAAAATTAAAATCCATAAAAATCACAAAAATTCACTAACAAGGAGCTAGTGTATTCCTGACACATTCACATTCACTCAACGCTTAAGGATCTTGAGGACACTTACTTTCTGTGATCTTAAGAGTCTGAGTTAGTCAGCCTTAGTCATTACAGTTTTTTGAAACTTAATAATCCACACTTCCCTAGTTTGTAATATTTGAGCGCTATATTGCACTCTTCATCTCTACCTTCTAAAAGAACGTGATCATCACATCACTTTCACAACTGCATGATTAATGAAATGAGTTGAGTTGTCACTTGAGGAACTGGGACTGGAGATTTCAGTTTAGACCCGATCTAATGATGCTCGAGGATGGGAAAAAGTTAATGAAGGCTTCAACAAACCTGAGTATCAACAAAACCCTAGACAGTATGTGAACAAGTTAATAGGATATCTCTTTGATATTTACATATGTGTCAGGTTATGATGAAACTTAATTTAATTGTTGATCGGTGTGCGCAAACTTTTGGTAAAAGCAGTGGAGCTAGCCAAAAAAAGAAAAAGAAAGAAATGTTCAAAGAAAAGCTCTATCCTCTAAAAGTCAAATTATAAATGAGCTTCCTCTAATGGAGAGTGCTCCCAACCATTTTCAAAGTGTCTACTTAGACCAAGCACTAATTAGGACCAAGGAGTCGGGCTAGTACCATAAAAAAGCTCTGCATCGTATAGTGATACAAGTTTGGGTGTCGAAGGTATCTTAGATACTCAAAAGAGACACACCCCAGTGTACTCCCAGAAAAACAAGTGCAGATGACTCCGAATTCTCTTGACGGACACATTGTTCAACAAAATAAAAATACATGTGTTGAGTAATAAGGCACTCGAGAGGCCTCTTGTTCCGATGTGAGGGAGAGAAAAATAGACAAAATCATATACCCTCCATCAGCCGTCCATTTACAATTTCAAGTCTGACAAACTAATGAGACAGTTGACTGAAGCAAGAATAGACTTATTCCCTAGTGTTGAAGATTAGGTCTAGAGGAGAGTCTCCTGGACTGGAACTTCGAGTGATGCCTCGACTCGACTCTCATGAAATGTAGTACACTAAATGTCATATCCTTATATTTTATGTACAAAAAGAGAGTCTGAAAATTAGAGAAGTTGGACTCTTTCTAATTAGAGCATTGTTGGGCCTGGAAATTTAAGATCACTTAAATTGAGGATCTTCGAAAAAAATCAACCTTGAATCATTTACATGCACTGTCAGGAATTAATCCGACTCCTTCATCCTTTAGATGCTCAAGGACGAGCATAGTTTAAATATAGGGGTATGTTGAATCTCGTATTTATCATGCTAAAATCCAGTTCTTAATCTCCTTGTTTAATTAATCTAATAAAAATCACGGATAATTCATTCATTTTATCTTGTGCTATATTGTATATAAACTATGTATATATTCTAGCTTTATTTATTGTAATAAATTATGAACATATTCCTTATTTTTATTTCTCATTACAAACGCCTAAAAAAGGATTAATATTGTATATAATTGTCCTAACCTTTAAAAGAGATAAAAAAATACAAAAAATATCAAAACCTCAAAGCAGTGTTTTTAACCCTTTAAAAATATACCCAAAAATATACTTTTCTACAAATGACATCTTTGGACCAACATAAAACTTGTAGATCTCATCAAGATCTACAACTTTCATGTTTTAACTTTTTTTTAATTTTGTCTAACTATTTCTTTTGGATTTATCTTTGTTTTATACTTTTGAATTTTTTGGAGCAGCCACGTGGCACCCTCTGGGCCGTCCACGTGGTTGCCCCTCATCACGCCACCTGTCATCAATTCCCACCATATGATCTCCTCCCGATGACTTCATCTCCGCCCTCCAAGACCGCATCGCCCACCGCCATCGGATCACCACTCCTGATGAAATCGCAAATGCACTTCACCGCCTAAACCTCAACCACCTGATCTCTTTTCTCATCCTACGGCTAGCCTCGCTCCACGTTACTCACTCCACTCCCGTCGTGTGATGGGACTCCAGATTTCATCTCGCCCATCCGTTTCCATTCTATTGATTGCCGTCGGATCACATCCTATGATTTGATCTGCATTGTCTGCCAACGCCCTCCTATGGGCCGTTGGATTGTAATATCCAACGGTCCTAGCCTCGTCTTCCACCTCGCATAACCCCCCTCCCCGACCGTTTCACCTCACAGCACACTTCCTTTTTTAGCACCTTCTCCACATCACCTCATCCTTCGTTACCACATCACCTCGTAGACCCACGATCCACAACCTTCACACGGCCATTACTTATCCCCGCCATCATTCCTCATCTTCATTTCAGCTGTTTAAACCTCTACTCATAACAGTTCTCTACCGCCTATAAAAGCCTCCGCTCCGCCACCCAGTACCCTCGTCCACCATTTTAAGGTCTAAGATCTAGCTCCTCGCCTCCTCCCAGTGATAAACGGAGGAGGATAAGGGGCCATCATGGCCCTCCGACCCAGTGTTGACCCATGGTCAACATGATCATGTTATCGGCCACCCAAGTGCGTCGCTGAGCTCCGTGCACTGGCCGTGCATGCCAGGCGACGACCCCGAGCTCCAACGGAGCTCACACCAGTTCTCTTCCTCCACCGGATTCCCCTCTCCGACGAGGTAACCTTCTCCTGTCTATTTCCTTATTTTCTTCTAAATTTTCCGACGTTCATCTTCATCCTCTCCAGCCACAAATCATCCACTTAGCTCCTCCCTATCTCCCTCATTCACGTCAACCACTCCCGACCACCTTTTCCCTTCTCCAGAGCCGCTACCTCTCTGCCTCAATTTCCCTTCGGTATACCGGAGGTTGAGATTTGGTCTCCCACTCTTCCGCTCACATGAGACCCCACTTCACTCGCACTTCACGCGCGCGTTGCTTTGGCTATCACCTAACCTCGCAGGACTTCAATGGCCGGAATGAATAAGCCTCGCCAGTCTCGAGCACCAACTCCGATGACCTGCCTCCGCCTTGCCTCTCCAGACGACGATGGAGCTCCTCCAGCCACTAGCATCTTCGCCCGGACCTCAACCACCTTCCTCGGCCATCAGGTTGTCCCGTGGAGCATGGAGGAGCCTCACAGAGCTCACCGGAGCCCCGCCTTCTTCACTGACCAACGGTGGACGACGAAGAGCAGCTATCGTCCGATCGTTTCGACCGGATGGTCCAGATGATGACACGTGGCACTCCCGAGCCATACGCAGAACCAACAGGCTCGGAACCAACGAGCCTCACACCGAGCCACCGACAGACGTCACGTCAGCTCCGAGCCTGCGACACCTCCGATCCTGGATCCTCACTTGCCCCGCATGAGAGGTTCTTAGTAAATTGCACAAAGGACCCCAAGAAGTTTTGAAATTATGTTTTGGTCCCCAAGTGTGTGCATCACGTGCGTGCCTGGGTAAAATTCATGGAGGCCCTCATAAAGTTCAGAAATTACAGATATGCCCCTGTGCGCCATGGAAAATTTACAAAGGGATCCAGCCGTTTTTGCGAAATTGCAAATATGTCCTTCCAGGAACCTATTTGTAATTATTTATCCTTTATTTCCTTGTATTTTTATTACATTTATGTCCTTGCACTTTTTCCTTCATAACTTGAGCATCGTAGGTCCAAATTGCATGATTTCATTGTCGTTTTGTTCCTTATTTCATCATCTACCTAATGGCATGTTTAATTTTCTCATCTGACACTAATTTAAATGTGATGCATTTTTAGTGATTTATAGTGTCCCTTGCTTAAATGCCTTGTCATTAAATAGATATTTGCTCGTAATTGTTATACTCAAATTGACTGTGATTTCAAACTTTAATCCGTGCTCATGACTTGTAGGGCATTTTTATAATTAATATTTCGCATGCATATCCTTTGCATTTATTCATACATTATGCATTGCATATCTTACAATTGTATTGAAAATCAACTAAAAAATTTACATGCATCATATAATTGCATTGTTCTGCATAATAGCGTGCACATGTGCATGAAGACCTGAAAATGAGAATTTATTCACACATACATCTAATTGACCTAAATTCATATATTAAAGGAGCTCGTGTCTATGTGTTCGACCTTGCTAGACTTGCCAAGTATAAATATTCCACAACATTCAAAAATTGTGTTTTTTGACGAATCAAATTTCCCTCCTATACTACGACAATTATCGACTTTTGAAGAGGCAGGTATGACGTTCACCAAGAATTTATTAAATTTCATACTTATTGTTGCTAATTTAACAACCATTAAAAGGAAAATTACCGACAAAGTCAACATACCGCTTTTGTTTTACGATTCGTTGCCAACAATATAGCAATAAATACAAAAAAATCGGTTAAGTAACAATTAAAGAAATGAGTGCTAGGTTTTGTACCCTGATCTATTTATCAAGGGACCGTCTATTCTATATTATTTTGGGTTAAGTGATATAAGATAACTAGAGTCTGCAACGTGGAAGGACATATCGATATCGGCAACATATCGATACAATGTCGATACCGATATATCGCCGATATATCGGCGATATATCGATGCATATCGCCGAAACCCGGTATCCATTAGGCATTTTTCTCCTGTCGATACCCGATATATCCATATCGGCGATATATCGGTGACCTGTCGATACCGATATATCGCCGATATATCGACGATATATCGCGATATGGCGATCCCTGGTCTGCATTGCATTGCACGGTTCCATGATTCCATCACAGTGCCGAAATCGAACCTGCCTAATGGCTCGACATTTTCAATCTTATGGAGACACTTGACCTAATTAAAGGATAGTATAATGCAGTCAGTAGTTATAATAGGCAGATCGATATCGGTTAGCATTATCCTTAGACCTACTGCCACTTGAATCACCGTGCAATTATTTGTATCGTGGCATTGTTCAATGTCCAATTTATACTCATCGGAACCGAAATTTCGAGTGAAATATCGATATCTTCCTCCACAAATATTGCTTGATTAGTATGAAATGTGACCGAAATTTACCGAACTTTCAATAAATTCAATGAAATTTTGCTTCGACATGATGCCGATACGATATCCTTTACTGAAATTTAAAACCTCTGCAGTCAATTCTTTCTAATTACGATATAGCCCCTATAATCTCTACAATTGCACCGTGATCCGTGTAAATTAAACTATGGTCCATGTGATTTTACTGACTTTCACAGCACCACACCCTTGAACAAGGGCACATGTGTTATATAGAGTTAGACTATAGAGTTATCGTGTATTTGATTATTAGGCCATAACTCTAAGTAATTTAGTAATAACATTCATAACCCTGTATAATTATGAATTACATGAGAAACCCCGAGTAATGGTTAACTCTTACATGACATAACCCTTTGTCACATTCCGTTTAAGATACCTGACGGTTTCCGTTAAAAAGACAAAACTACCCGTAAAATTCATTATTATTTACAATAACATGCCATCAGGAACATCCTCGTCGCCCCTGCTCAAAGCACCCCCTCCCCGCTCCCCCCCCCCCTCCCCCTCCCCCCCCCCCCCACCCCCCCGCAGCAACGTCCCCAAGCTCCCTGCTCCCGGCTGCTCGGAGGCTCACCCCATCGCGGCTGCTCAGAGGTGACCCGGCTGCTCCGAGCGCCCCCAGCTGCTCAGAGGTCCACCCGCCCCTGCAGCTGCTCGGAGGACCCCTCTCTCCCCCCGTGCCCAGCTGGTCAGAAGCCCACCCGCCCCTGCGGCTGCTCGGAGGCAACTCACTCCCGCGTGCCAATCTCCTGTCGCACCCCCCCACCTCGAAGCCCACCCCCGCGTGTTTCCCGCACCAAGCTCCTCGAGCCTTGCCGCGGAGAGCCCTGCCCACCCCCGCGTGTTTCCCGCACCAAGCTCCTCGAGCCTTGCCGCCGAGAGCCCTGTCCCCAGCTCCCCCCCTCCAGCCCCCCGCGACAGAGGCCCTCCCCCATCGGTCGTCAAACCCCAGGTCCCCGTGCCCGCCACAGGCCCCCAACCTCCCGTGGATGACCTGCAGATTCCCCCTCTCCCCACCGCGACGACCAGCAAGGCCTCCCGCGAGAGAGCCGCCCCCGTCAACAACGTTGTGCAGGCTAGCAGACAGATGGGGGATTTTTTATTTAGATTAATCTCAACCGTTAGATCGTTGATCGGTTAGATTAACTCAACCATCTGGTTGAGTTAATGAGGTAAAGTAACGGAACAAGATTTTAGGGGTGATGCCGTAGAAAATACACAATTAGTTAAGCTCCAACCCCCTTCATTTGGGGACGTTTGGCCATTTATGAATTTGATTTGATGTGTCTCCGTTTATTAATTTATCAGCAACTTAAATATGGGTACAGATCCCCGAAATTTCGGTTACTTTATTTTCAAAGGATTTTTACGCTTTCATCCTTCTGAGTTTTTGCAGTTACGCTTATGTCCCTATCTGCATTTAGTAACTCCGGTGTCATTATTATCTTGAATCGTTCGACGTCTTATCCTTCCAACAGCTGACCATCTATTAGATAAACAAAACCGGCAAAGGATGGGTGGCGAAGGAGATAGGAGAGGGAGAGGTTCGGACAAGGGGAGGCGAGCTTGGTGAGGAGGACATTGAGGCTCTGTTTGGTTGGAGAATAGGCCATGGAATAAGGGGTTAATTCTCCTCCCGACACGGTTCTCAGTGGTACGACTATTTCTCATTATTCCAACTTATTTCACTCTTATTCCTATCTTTATCCCATCTTACCTTCCTTTATTTCACCTTATTCTCGTTATTCTCATCCTTCAGCCGAACGGAGAATAGACTCTTGTTCTCCTTATTCTCCATCTTTATTCCTGCTTATTCTCCTACCGAACGGGCCATGAGGCATCGAGAGGAGGGGGACGAAGAAGAAGGGATCAAATTGCATTTATGCCCCCATCTTCAACATCTGTCTCGAAGAAGAGTGGATGACAACTAACTAGTGGGGCTTAGACGATGGTGCAAGAATGTCTGGTACAAGTGTTATTGCAAAAAAAGAGGTATAATTATAAGCACATAAACTCAGAAGGGCACGAGTGTAAGAATCCCTCGCAAAATTTCTGAGGATAATTTATAATTTATAATCCCAAATAAGTTTGCAGTCACTTTGTTCACCCTTCTTGGTTCTTACAAAGTTCGGGAGTTCAATTTGTTTTTTAATTATTTTAGTATTTTACACTAAAAAAATAAAAGATTAGTTTCAGAAAAGGTCCTGAAATCTTGGGCTCATATCAACAATAGTTATGACAAGAAATTGTAGTGCCTATCATTGCAATATGATACATCGTGGTTTATATTTTTATGGAAATGTCAAAACACGATTTGCAGAAATAGTTCACGTAATCTAAGATTTTTCTAAAGAAAAATATTTCTAATCAGGTATGCGCCATTAGTATTGTTCATCTAATCAAAATATTATTGGTTGTCGAACTAACTTTTATGCATTAAAAAATAAGTAAGGCATTTGTTGTTAAAATCATTCAATAGCTAATATAACAAAAGTCAATCGATGGCTTTCTCCTTATAAATTCTCCTGGTCGTTTATTAAAGGAAAAGGAGACGGCATTGTTAAGACGACATTGTTGAGAGAGAGAACGGTGAGAGTTGTACCCGCTCTATATCTTAGTGATTTTCTTCTTCGGAGGTCGTGAGATGTGACCGACCATCGTCATATCTAGTTGCCCTCTCCTTCACATGCTTTTGTGGTGGTGGTGGATTGCATATACGCATTTGTATCTGGGGATTCATTCCCCACAACTGGTATCAGAGCCTGATTCTGCGATATTGAGGAATACGATGTGGCGAATTAGATAAGGTTTGCATTGAGAAATAGATGCGCCTTGGGGCTATGAAGAATCAACGGTTACGGTGAACCTTTGAGATCGAGAGCATCTAAATTCTAATTAAGGTGATCCAGGAGTCCATATAGAGGTTTTTTGTATGTGTCGGATGAGTTGAACAATTCGGATTGAGATAATTCTGCTCTAATTTTTCAGATCGTGCAAAGCGGTAAGATAGCAAATCATATGGTAAATGTCACATCGATGGATGCATCATTCTCTTTGGAACCATTCAACGGGAAGAATGACTTCACCTTATGACAATAACGAGTGAAGAATTTACTCATGTGAGAAGGACTTATAAAGGATCTCCAAGATAAAGAAAAGAAGCCAGAGAAAATGAAAGACGAAGAGAAGAGAGAAAGGAGATGAGGGATCTCATGAATAGTACAATACAATTGTTCTTGGCAGACAACACTTTTTGTGAAGTCATTGGTCTGGAGGATCCATATGAGGTATAGATGAAGCTCGAGGGATGATACAAGTCCATATCTATGAAAATCCGGCTATTGACGAAGAAGAAGCTCTATGGTCTAAAGATAACCGACTGGATAAAGTTCAAGGTGTACTTAGATGAATTCAACAAGAGTCAGACATGCGTGCTCACACTTGAGGAGAAGAATGTGAAAGGAGAATCTCTCTTAAAGAATGAGGATAAGGCATTGATCTTGCTGAGTTCCCTTCCATCTTCCTACGATCATATTGTGGCGATGTTACTCTATGGCAAGTAGACCATCATTGGATGAGACATTGCTTCACTACTTATGAACGAGTCTTGCTGGAGGTTGACGGATGAGGCGACGAATGATGAAGGTCATGTGCTGGAAACTAAGGTTAGATGTTCAAGATCAAGGAAGACCGAATTCAAAGGTCAACCGCGATATCCAATCAGATTCTTCAATTGTGGCAAGGAGGGTCATAGAATAGCCAATTGACCGAGACATGAAAGGAGAAAAGAAAGAAGAAAGTCGATGATTCTGAATCTGACCAAGAGGATTCCAAAGCATTTTGTGAGGGAACTTGATAGCATGTTCTAGGGAGATTAAGGTGAATTCAAGATGACTTTTGGACTCGATATATTTAGACCATATGTGCTCATCTAAGGAGAAGTTCAATACATATCATGCATACAACGATGGCATGGTCAAGATGGGATATAGATAGGTTCACCGCATCAAGAGAATTGGTCAGTGCAATTTCACATGTTTGATGAAGTGGTATGAATTCTGACAGATCATACACATTCCTACAGTAAAAAAGAATCTTATTTACTAGGAACGATCAAGTCACGAGGATATGAAAGTCATCATTGAAGGGGAAGGTTCTGAATAGAAACAGAACACGTAGTGATGCATGATATGAGGATGCCGAACAAGATGTACAATCTCGAGTGACTGATGATGGAACTCCAGTTATTCTCAGGACGAGCGGTACGATGAGAGAGAGACATGTTATCGACATCTCTGTTGTAGAAAAACGTAACAAGGAAAAGCGGCGCGAGAGGATGAATACATCATCTCTAGTCATGAGAGATTTTTGGTGTCGCATTAGGAGGCACAATGTTGAGTTGGGCGAGCGTGCCCAAGAAAGCGCGCATCGAGAGCATCCGGTGACAAGTGCGTCACCCAGAGACGTTGAGTTCCTATTAACGAGATCAGCAGATGACGATGATGGTCTAGTGCAGACTCAAGGCATGATCAGACCATGACGGAATTCAACTCGAGGGACAAGGTACTAGGATTAGGGTCATATTAAGATTAGGAATCCTAATGGAATTGGACTCATAATCTTAATAATAATTGAGTTATATTCTATATATGATCCTGATGGGAATATGACTATAGGGTTGTAAATGTGTGATATATAAAGGGGATAGGGGCATTACCTTCACAACACAGCAAGAGGGAATACCACAAGAGATAAAGAGAGTGGGAGAGAAGAGAGAGAGGGACGGTGACAGTTGTACTTGTTCCACAAATAAGTGATTTTCTTCTTCGGTATTCGCGATAGGTGACCGATCATCGTCATATCTGATTGCCCTTTCCTTCATGTATTTTTGCGTTAATGGTGGTAGACTGCGCATACGCATCCATATCCAAGGGTTCATTCCGTCGCTAATAATATAGTAACAAATATGTCATTCGTCGTTAAATTCAAATATTAAAGGAATTATTTCACAACGAATAATATTGATATAATATATTTGACAATGGACGATATGGTCATATATTTTAAAAAGCATCACTAGAAAATCATTAGTAAACTTAGTTCTGCAAATGACCGGTCATCACGCAGTCCTCCCCTGAAGATTGAGATAACCATTATTGTCACATTGGTCATTATCTCCCTCCTTATCTTTCAAATTAATTGATACATAAGAACAAATAAATAATATTTATTTTTTATTTCGTCTTATTTCTTATATACCTGACATTACAAGAAAGTTGATATGAGACAACGAATAATTTGAATATTCGTTGCAATATCTTTCAATGTTAAATATATATCAGCGAGTTTTATTCGTTGTAAAATTAATTTTTTTCTTCTTGAAATTAGCATCGAATGTCATATGTCAAATTAATTTCAATGATTTATCCGTTGAGTTATTCATTAAAATTTGTATAAACCGTAGCTAAATTTAACAACGATTAAAAGAAAAAGTCAATAGATAACCGTTGTTATATTATCGTTGCAAGGAATATAGCAAAAAATGGCAAAGCCTTCTTCCACTATAATCAGGATCGGCTACATGGATTCTTGATCAAAACAATGTTGAATGATTTTGACTATTTTTTACAATAGTTGTTGAGTGCTAAATGCAACCCCCCACAATGGGAGATTTGAACCCTGATCTTTTGGGTGGTATGTAAACTGCACTACCACCAGATCATTTAAAATATCTTCATTGAAAATTTAAATAATAAAGTAATGCATAATATTTGTTGTTAGGATTTTTCTCAGTTGTACCCCTCTGAAATATTACAACATCAGTTATGCGCTTCTCTTTTTTGGAATATCAGTTGTGCCCCTACCTTCTTGAGAAATTTACAATTCTGCCCTTCTATTAAGGTAAAGTGGGGGCACAACTGATATTACAAAAGGGTAAAAACTGTGAATTTTGCAAGATAAGGGCACAACTGATATTCCAAAAAAGGAATTAGCATAACTGATATTGCAATATCTCATAGGGGCGCAAGCCGCGCAACTAATAAGAACCCTTGTTGTTACATATTTTACTACAGATGATATGATTACGAATAAAAATTATCCATTACCGTAAGTCAAATTTGTTATAGTATCATCTGACGAGAGGAGGACTAAATAGTCCAACATTAATTGAGGTAAATTGTCTACTCCCATTGACTTGGTGATGCATGCATGAGCCCTCGGATGTCAACAAGCCATGTTATTATGCCCAATTTTGTCTTCAAGCTTCAACCATGGATTGGATATGTTCTAATTAGATTATGACATCTGAACCTTATGGACTCAAATCCCAAATGTCTTAATTTTCGACGACATGACATGTTGGGGGCGATCTTGATGTATTTTCCATCTAACCTTTGACATTGTGTAAGATTAGAAAGAACAAATTTGCGTACAGAAAAATCTCATAGACCACTTTTTAATTATGTGATAATCCTATTTAATCATATAATGTCTTTCAATTATTCGCTGTATTGCAATCTCCATCGGTTGGGTTTTTAAAATTGAGGGTCTTGAAGACTGTATCCCAATTCATCACACGCTTAATACTTTAGGGCCTCAACTGCAAATTACCCTCTCGCGCCCACCTGTGAGAGGCAAACACGAGGCTACGTCCCGATGCGGAAGCATGACAGATCCATCGGATGAGATGCATCGATCGGACGGCTGAGAAGTGGGGGCAGGGATCACGTGGGAGAAGGAGATGTTGTGGACGAGGAGCGTGGGCTGTCCTCGTCTGCCACATGCGGACTGACGGGACTCGTACGTCCTCTTTTATACGGCCAACATACGGTGCCGACGGTTGTTGTGGATTTAACGACCGTTGGAACGTAAGCGTCTTGATCGTATCAGAAAATTGGGTAATTACGTACACTATACTCCACAAGCAATGTTTTTTAAACCGAACCGGAAACTTTATAGAAACTGTCGGATATCATGTAATCAAATCGATTCAATCGAATTATGACGTTATAATTATTTAAAATCAAATTAAAACATACCGATGAGGAAAAAATAGTCTAACCAAATAATCAAACCGAAATGAAATTATATATATAATATACACTTAAAGATACTTGAAATATAAATAAATACATAGACAATGCATATATTTCACAGTATAAATAAATTACTTTTTCGTGTGCACCATCAAATGTCATATATATAGAGAGATTAATGGGGCTGCCCCCTCACCGTTTTCGGTATTTTTTATTTTTTTTTTTGAAAAATATCGCCATCTATCCCTATATCCCTCCTATATGCCATTCGAATTTCGTCAGAAACAGAGACTCCTACGGCCTTCATCCAGACGGTCATTTTTTAACGTTAACAGGATTTGTTAAATCGATACTATCTCGATGGAGGCCATAGGAGTCTCTGTTTCTGACGAAATTCGAATGGCATATAAAAGGGATATATGGGTGAATAATATGGTGATATTTTTTCAAAAAAAATAAAAAAACGTCGAAATAAGGGGCAGGCAGCCATGTTGGTTGCCCCGAGGGGGCAGCCCCATTAATCCATACATATATATATGGGGCTAAAATATGTATGCCCTAGCTCCCCCCGCCTCATTTTTCATATTTTTCATATTTTTTGAAAATAAAAATCGTGTAAATTCATTATTATATTCTTATATTATGGCATTCAAATTTCATGCGAAATAGAGACTCTTACGACTTTCATCCGAACATGTCGATTTAGAAAATCTCGGAACCGTTAAAAAATGTGTCTGGATGGAGGTCGTAGGAGTCTCTTTTTCATACGAAATTTGAATGACATAATATAGGGATATAGTGATCAATATTCACAGAAATAATTTTCAAAAAAATAAAAAAATAGAGAAAATAGGTCGGGGGAACTAAGTTAGCTCCTCTAGGGGGCAATCCCATTTATCTCTCTCTCTCTCTCTCTCTCTCTCTCTCTATATATATATATATATATATAGGGTTAAATGGGGCTGCCCCTAGGGGGAGCTAACTTTGCTCCTCCATGCTATTTCGCCCGGTTTTTTTATTTTTTTTTTAAATTCTTTCGTGAATATTCATCATTATATCCCTACATTATGCTATTAAAATTTCGTGCGAAACAGAGACTCGTATGGCCTCCATCCAGACAGTCATTTTTTAACGGTACAGAATTGCTAAAAACAACCTTTCTGGATGGAGGCCGTAGGAGTCTCTGTAACGCGTGAAATTTGAATGACATAATATAGGGATATATTGATGAAAATTCACGGAAAAAATTTCGAAAAAAATAAAAAAAGAGACGAAATGGCGCGGGGGGAGCCAAGTTAGCTCCCCCATGGGGGCAGCTCCATTTTACCCATATATATATTATTTGGACTAGTTGCTTTATAATATAATAGTAGTTTAATTATATTTAAAACTCATTATAAGCAAAAAGTTATGTTAGAGCAGTTGGTTAGAAGTTTGAAATTGGTAACCAAAGATCATGGGTTATCTTCACCGCTGGTATTATTTTTAACTTAATTAAAAATTAAATGTGGTTCAACTTTGATTGAACCTGATTAAATCGAGTTAAAAATAATAGATTGAATCAGATATATTTTTTAAAATTTGAATCTCAAACCGAATCAACAAAAATCCATTAATCAAAACCGGTTCAGACCCAATTTACCGATCAGACCGGCCACTCCGATCCGATTTCAAAAACGCTGTCCACAAGTATTTGGAAATTACGTGTGTACTATAGGTTATAACAATCTCAAACTTGCACATATATCCCTATTTATCCTCGACGAATTTCGTTTTTTTGTCATTATTTTAACGGATGAGTGGTGTTCATTAATAATCACGTGACACTTTAACTTGGAGTTGCTTATTTTGGATTACATATTGCTTATTCCAATATAATTCGAACAGATTCATATGTGGCGTTTTGCTGAAGGGTAATTTTGTAGAGGTTAATCATCCTAATAAAGGTTATGAGGTGGATAATTCTTTTATTTGTTTTGATGTCTGGAAGGAGGATTTGTTCCTGAGAGGATTTGTTGTGACGTGATTTTATTGATGTTTGAAAAAATGATTAGATGTTGATATTTTATAATTTTTAGATGATAAGATCGGATATTTGTTGGAATACAAGAAAGAAAAATGAATAATTAAATGTATTAAATGAGAGATAACGGTTGTTGGGTGAAACTCCATAAGAGGAAAAAAATATGATGGTGTGATCTATCGTTTACTATGCCGTTTACTGAAACTGATGTAATTACACCCGATCAAAAATCATTAGATAAGGGCACTAAATAAAGCAAGATTTTATATATATATATATATATATATATTGTGAAGTAATTAAAAGGATTACAAGAATTATGCTAATTAAATAATTTTTTAGAGATCACTGTGCAAAAGTCCATAATTTTTGGGCGACTAATACCTAATTTTCAAATTTTTATTGGGGGCGGGGGGGGGCGCGGGTATAATTGCATAAAACTTCCGAACTTTTTATATCTGGGTTACAATCTATAAATTTGAACAAAATGACAATAAGGTCCTTCCTTTGTGTTGGATGTCGAAGGAGCTATCGAAAAACTTAGTTTATGGAAGACAGACGAAAGGAGGGCGAAGATGAGGACAAGGTGGGCTTAAACAAGGAGGAGATGGATCGTGATGGATGCTTGTCGCGCGACATCCTACTCGACGGATGTAGATTAACCGCCTTCTCTTGCGGTCGGTCATGTTGTGAGACATGCTCTTTACAATTTGCATACATAGATGCATGGATCGAGGAACATAAGCCTTAATTAGCTAGTGTCAGTGGTCCTATTATCATATTGAATGATGTGCTTATAATGGAGAACCCAACAAGTTGTCAGGATCAGTAATTTCCTCGATAACGAACCAGTGACTTAAGTCCGAGACGTTACAAATGGTATCAGAGTCAATTTTCCTCTAATAGTGGAAAGGGCTACCCGAGAGGTGGAGCCACCCCTACAAGAGATAGGAGGAAATGGCTACCCGGAACGTGCAGCCGCCACTGTCATTGTCATTGGGAATAAGTGATGGCCTATGTCACAATGAGGACATTGTCCGATCCGTTATCGAGGAAAACTATTCATGACAACTTGTTGGGTTCAGATCCAAATGGATCCATTGACAACCACCTAAAATGCTTAATCCCAAGTTGTCAAGTAGTAATTCCCACCACTTATAACCCACTCTGACACTTTGTGATTCAGATGTGTGACTTTGAGGGTATGGGTGTTACATAAAAGGTCCCAATATTTGTGGAAAATCTCCTCGAAAAAATCATGATAAAATATACGACATTTTGGATTCGGAATTTCTATAGTCCAACTCCTTGTTTAACATATTTTTTCATTAACAATATCTTAGTAAATAGTGTATGATTAGCTCGATATATCCCCCCTCAACATGACGATTTCCATATACAATCTATTACATATATGCTAATAATTTTGGGATTTATAAGTAGAGACTGTGTACTTTTGAATTTTATAGGTATTTTTATTCAGACTTGTTGATTTTTTGTGCAAAAATTTCTTGTATTTTTTTTAAAAACTGGATAAGTATTTTTATCGTTACATTGTAATCAATCAATATATAAGATTGGATCAAAAATAATAAATAGAATAAGTTGAAGGAAAGTTTATGAGAAATAAAGATGATGCTATTTATTCCAATTCACATTATATGTTATTTCAATTAATATAAAAGATAATAAAAATATAAGATCAGTAAAATCTGGATTGAACTAGAACCTCACGGAATCGACAATAATCTTGTATTCTAAAAAAGTATGTGTATATATATATACACACACATCAACAGCCACATAGGGTTTAAATCTGCTTATTAGATGATTAATGCAATAGAAATTGGTCCCTCTCTGAGCATAATATGGTATTTATTTTGCATCTGTCATTTCAAATATTGGAAAATGTTTTCTTATACTCATGGCAAGCGACTAATTTTGAATTTTCGTATTGCGTGACATGTCATTAGGGATGCAAACGATTGGATATGAATATAGATATATGTGTCGATGTCCTTATCCGTTTTTAAAACCAAATACATATGCATATATTGACTGACATAACATTTATGTTTCGATATATTTAAAAAATAAATTTGGATGTGAGATGGATATTGATTAGATATGAATAATATTAGAAATATTTTATAGATTAGCTTATATATAGGGTAAAATGGGGTTGTCCATAGAGGGAGCTAACTTGGTTCCCACGTATCATTTTCCTCATTTTTTGAAGAATACTTCTGTGGATTTTCATCATTATATCTATATTATGCATTCAAATTTCGTGCGAAACATATACTCATACGGCCTCCATCCATACGGGGACGATTTCAATAATTCTGTGACCGTTAAATAATGATTGTTCAGATGAAGAGTCTTTGTTTCTCACGAAACTTGAATGACATAATATAGCGATATAGTGATGAATTTATACAGATTTATTTTCCAAAAAACATAAAAAGGGGGGAAATGGAATGGGGAGCCTAGTTAGCTCCCCCGAGGGTCAGCCCCATTTTCCCATATATATATATATAGAGAGAGAGAGAGAGAGAGAATTTATCCATAGAGCATGTGCCCATTTGGATTTTTTTGAGCACCCAATTGTAGTCGTCCATCTACAAGATTCAATCCCAAAAAAATAAGAATTAATTTTCATATGGAAATAAAATAAAATCAGAAATTAAAACTTTCTAAAAATAGCATTACGTTTTTTGAAAGTGCAAGGCACACGTATATGATTGCTAAAACTATCGATTCATTCCAACGCAAGGTACTTTTTTCGTTTCAACGCAAGAAGAGAGGTATGTGATTCGTTTCATGATTTGATCGCTTATTTCTATCATAATTTCGTTGTTTTAATGATATTTTTGTTCTATTTCACCGTTTCATGATTTCATGATTTGATCGCTTGTGAAATTTCATATTTTTTATCGTAAGCAATATTTTTTTCGAGAAGTATGATTGAAATATGAGAAAGTGGTGTTCATAATATCAATTTTTATTCATTTTGATACATGATCTGTTGTAATAATTGATTTTTTATCGAATGTATTTTGTTTTCATATAATAAAAACACAGTTGTTATTTTTCATTCGTTAATTTGAAAATATACTGAGTTATTGATGTATTTACTTAACTTACTTATAAGATAATTTATGTTACTATTGCTAATATAATTGTTACTTTTAATACGTTACTTTGAAGATAAACTGAGTTACTGATGTATTTACTTAATTTACTTATAAGATATTTTATGTTACTAATGCTAACAGAATTGTTACTTTTTCTCCTTTGCTATTAGTTAATGATATAGAAATAAAAGTTAATGATTTTTTGAGCAAAAATGAATCTACTTACTTTCGAAATAGTGCATTCTTATATGAATTCTGAAGTTTATCTTACTGATATCAATTCAGTAAGTTACTTAAGTAGCTCATCAAATTACTTATGCTTTACATTGAATTACTATTATAAATATAATTCATTACAAGTTACTTGTCACTTAACAAATATTACTAACAATTCAGTACAAGTTACTTGTCATTGAATGATTCTTACTAAAGCGATTATATTGCTGAGTTACTTTTCTTTTTACAATTCTTACTATTCACGGATATAAAATAGTACTGAAATAAGTATCTTCCTGAAACGTTACTGAAAATTTGTAAGTAATGTGTATTATTTTCAAATTTCCTGATATTTTAATTTTTTAAATGGTCAATTAACTTATTATTTCTTGCAGAACAATGCAACAATTTGGTGTCTTGAAGAAGATGTTGTTACGCCGAGAAGCGAGAGCAAAACAACATCATCTAAATGGATTAGAAGACTACAGTCGAAATTTGAATGCTCACCATATAACAATAATTAAGTAAATTATGTGTGGTTTTCAGTAACACCTGACGTATTACAAGTAACTAAATATACTACATAAGTAAAGAAGGTGTGATTCGATGGTAAATCAAAACAAAGAATACAACAAGTAAGATATATAGAAGCACCAGTAACATGAAATAAGTTGTAGGTAAAAGAAGATAATGGAATAAGTAAGTTGGAATAAGTATAAAAAATCACGTGACCAGTAACTTATGTATTGCTATCAGTAACACTCGATGCATTATAAGTAACTAAAAAAGTTATATAAATAAATAAGAGGTGCTTCAGTAAGATCCAATATATTAAGTAACTATAACATTAGTAACAATCAAAATGACTTCAGTAAAATGGGCATTTGTAATCAGTACTTATTGTATGGGCATTAGTAATTTACATATTTAATTACTGATCTCACAACAATAATTACTTGAGAACTGAATATGTATTACTTGAGTAACATGAATGAATTATCGATCTTTGTACATTGTAATATTACATATGTAAAATACTGACAATTGTTTCAGTATTACTGATCTCGCAACAGATAATTACTTGAGTACATTATGTACATTACTGATCAAATGTACAATGACTATTTCTTCAGTATGAAATTAATGATTTGAATGTATCTTTCCAAAACCATCTTCATTTTTTAAGGACTCGATATAATTGGAAATATAAAAGGCTCAAATGTATTAAATCCTTCCAAAACAGTGCTCCTTCGAAATAGGCAACCATCAAATGGAAATACACGTGGCGAGCCCATGTTTGGTGCTCACCGCAACTTAAATGGGCACAAGTCTCTATGGATAAGCCCTATATATATATATAGAGAGAGAGAGAGGCGGGGCGGAGGGAGCCTACTTCATGAAGTAGGTAACCTTACCTACTTCATATCCATTTTCGTGAGTTTTTTATTTTTTTGGAAAATACCACCGTTGATTTTCATAGCTATATCCCTCTAATATGTCGTTCAAATTTTATCAAAAACATAGACTCGCATGCCCTCCATCAAGAATAGGTCAATTACAACAAATCTAAGACCGTTAAAATTACCTGTTCTGGATGGAGGGCATAGGAGTCTCTGTTTCTAATAAAATTTGAATGATATATTAGATGGATATAGTTATGAAAATCTATGATGGTATTTTTCAAAAAAATAAAAAAATACCAAAAATAGATATTGAATAGGTAAGATTATCTACTTCACGAAGCTCCATTTCCTCATGTGTGTGTGTGCATGTAATACACATAATATAAATATATTGTATTTACTTATGCCATTATGTTTATACCAAATATTTTGAAAGAAAATAAGAATATGTGTTATATATGGTAAAAATAGATTTACAAGTATATTTATATATGAAAACAAATATACATATGCATATATTTGGGTATCGTTAAGTAATATAATATATATATATCCATTTTAAAATGTATACGAATATATATGTCAAAATATTTATAAAACAAATAAGATAGCGGGTCAGGTATGGATATATGCGCATATCCATTTGCATCCCTACATATCATGTATTAGCTTATTTTAATGGCAGGTCTTCACAGACATGTCTGGCGAATCCACATTTCATCATCTTTATTCTGTCATTTTGGCCTCAAAAACCCTGACAAATGCATGTAAATACCCTTAATTCATACATTTTAGCATCCATGCATGTGTGTATAAATAGTGTATAAAATATAGTTTTTAAAGGTAAAATTATTGAATAAAGAAAAGAAAAGAAAAAGAACAAAATATTGTAAATATTTTATGACCCGAAACACCGAGACCGAGGCATCTTGATGAATAGGTCGACAAGGAATAAAGTAGGGGGAGATAAGGCCCACAATACCAATAAAATTCCCTTTCATTTTATTTATTCTTTATTCATTTTGGGACCTATTTGTGGTTTCACCTTCTATACCTCAAATAAAGAAACCTTGTACATGAAAGTTGTAGATAACTAAATATAGAAAATACAAAATTGATTTCACTCAAAAATAATGTATAGATAAAAAGTTTTGATCTGAATACAAATCCAAAATACCAACTTCCCAGACATGTATCTCTCAAATAAAAACTCGAAACACATCAACATCACCTTTAACTGTATATAAATTTAAACAAGCTATTTAATGAAGGTGGTTTCGCATTTTGCGAAGCTACGGTTTGAAGGTCGAGTTTTGGACCCCTATTGTATACTTGTACAGATTAAAATATTCATTTTATTATTTAGTCATTATTTTCCTAATTTTATATTTTTATAATTTTGTAAATATCATTTATAATATATATGTACATTAAAATTCAAAAATAAAATACATGTATATAATACATAGGTACAATACCAATACATATACCTATAGAATTACTACTTATATCTTACTAAGTATACAAAATACATCAGAAAAATCAAATAAAAATATATTTAAGCGTATAAAAATATTTTTATAAATTTATAAAATAATAAATAAAATTAAATATACAAAATAAAAATAAAATATTAAAATATATAGAAGAATATACCTATATAGGATATAAAAGGTAACTTCTAATTCCGTACCTCATAAAAATAAATAAAAATCATATAAAATTCTTTATAAAATAAGGAACATTTTTTATTTTATAACCTAAAACAAATAAAATCATTTACTATTTTATTTTGAATTTACTAATAATTTTTACTTGAAATTTCCTGGTTGGTCCACGTGGACCAACCGGGAGCGGTCATTTGTTGATCTCGGTCAACTCCCTGGCCAAGGCCTGCCAGTTCTGACACCCGATTTTTTTTGCCCAACTTCGCGGATTTTTGGAGCTCGATCCCTTCTCCCTCGGGTCTCGATTCCTTCTTGGAACTTCTTCCCTGATCTTCACTGAGCCACGCCAAGCACCTAAATCTTCCAAAATCCTCATCATTCGCGTGTGCTTAGCCCCGCAAGTTATGCCACCGTCACATGTACATAAGGACCCCCCATCTTCGCCCGCGATTCTGAACCCTCTTAGACCGATTTCAGCCCCTCCTTTCGTGTGCTTGAGCGAGAGAGTGTGACAGGCTTCCTCCCAGCACCATTGGCGAGCCACGGCGTGGACCAGAGCGGTCCCCACCATCTTCGCCGACCATCGCCGTCGAGGTTCCCTTCCTCTGGCTCCGACCATCGAGGTACCCCTTCTTTCTTATTTTCCTTTGCTTCTTTTTAGTCCCTGTAGTAATAGGATTAGTTCAGACCCCTTAGATCCCCACACCGATCGCTATTTCGCCCTCCACGATCGCCTCGCCGGAGCGCACTTCCGGCCGAGTTTCCCTTTCGCCATACCGCCGTCCATCGATCCTTTTCGCACTTCCGTGGGGTCCAGGCATTTTACCCTGGCCCCCTTCACCCCTTTTTGCAGGTCAAAGCGCATTGAATAGAACCTGGAGCTCATTTTGGAGCGTCGCCGGAGACATCTGGACCCATCTTCCTCCGCCGCCTTCTTGGCGGTGCTTCGACGCCTCTCCGACGACGTTGAGCCCTCCAGCACATAGCCAGACCTCTTAGGAGCATGCTCGACCCATTCTGAAGCTTCCAGAGTCCCGGAGGAGGAAGATCGAGGTCGGAGAAGTTCGCCTCGCCGACGATTCTTCCCCGTTCTTCCGGACCCCTTCTCCCCCGTCCGATCAGGGTCCTGCTCCAGATTGCACTTCAGCCGTCAGATCTTGGACAGCCTCCGCCATCAATCGTCTTCGCCAGATCTGATCTCAGTCGCTCTTTGCTGAACCGGTATCGTGTGTCCCTGAGGTGCCACGTAGATAAGTGACGACGCCAGCGCCATTCGATCCAGTAGCTGTGGGTATTTTGCACTCTACACCCCGGACCCTTTTTCGTATTTTAAATTAGTCCATAAACATCCAGGCATAGTTTAAATATTCCTGTAATATTTGCATTTAGACCCTCAGGCCTTGCATATTTGCATTTAGGTCCCCGTCCACGTCACCTCACGTGACCAGTTCACGTGAGGCTTGGACATTTTGCATCGGTACCCCTGCACTTTCTCATATTTTGTTGCGATCCAGAAACTTTTTATTTAAGTTGTAATATTTTGGTAAAATTGCATGTTAGCCCCTAGAGCTTTGTAATATTGCAGAAATACCCCTGCCAAGTCGTGTGCCTAGTGCACGTGAGTTTGGCAATTTTGCAGGGAACCCCCTCCAGGTTTGGGTATTTGTATTTGGTCCTGAAATTTTATTTATAAGTTAAATACTTTGTGGAAACTTGCACCTTGGCCCTTGCATTTCTGGATATTTACATTTATACCCCTGCCAGTAGTGTATTTTCTTTTTGTTTCCTCTATTTATTTCATTCATCTATGAAATCCCAAAAATTACAAAAAAAATACCATAAGTTCTTGCTGCATTGTAGGTTCACGCCATATTTTTATTTTGCATTTTTATTGCATTTTAATATTTATAAAAATTCAAAAACACACATTTTCTCTACTTTTTACACTATAAAATCCATAAAAATTATAAAAACACCTTAGAAAATTCCCAAAAAAATATATTTTGCTTATTTTAGTGTTTTAACTTCAGTCCAAAAATTATTAAAAAATACAAAAGAAAACCTATAAAAATATAAAAACTCTAAAAATCTTCATAAAAATCTAAAAAATTCCACAAAAATCCTAAAAATACAATTTATAATTTTCTTTATTTTATTATCTTTTATTTAAAATTAATTTGGAGAATTTTTATTACTATTTAATATTTTATTTCTCCATTTTAGTTTCAGCTTTTTATTTTATTCCCTATTTTCAGTATTTTTGTCTTTAAAAAGACCAAAAAATTAGGAACAAATATAGAAAAATTACAAAAATATTAGAAAATTATAAAAAGCACAAAAATATTTTATTTTCTGAATTTTGCTTCTTTTTACCTATTTTTATAAATACTTTATCCCTCTCTTTCTTACTTTGTATATATATTCTATTCAAAGAAAAAGAAAAAAGGGGTATAAAATATAAAAAGAAATTATAAAATCTGAAAATTTAAAATCAAAATACAAAATTATAAAATTAAAAATTAGATAAAAAATTGAAAATTAAAAACCCACCAAAAATAGCACTTGTAGGCGTTGGTCACTTTCACATTTTTGAGCATTATTGCATTGTTCTATCTTGCTTGCTCCCTGAGTTCGACACTCTACACATACTTGCACCTATACACACTTATTGTACAGCTATAATACTTTTAAACTCCACATTTACTTTCATTGCTTGATTTGATTGTCGTGGGTTAATTGTTGATTGGATTGGGATTTATCGAGGGTCGCCACAACGACTTTGTCTCCTCCTTATGTGGGGCATCTTAGACCCTTGTATCTCTCGGTTCATCAAATGGCGCCGCTGCTGGGGAGCAACAGCGTGTAGTTCGGTTTTTGCTTGTGTTTGTGATTGTATGTCTATTTTCGCGGCTTTTATTTTTATTTATTTTATTTTCCTTATTTTTGATATATCTGTTGAGCTGTCTAACCTCCTCTTTTGTTGACTTTGTGCAAGGAGCCGCAGATCGAGGGAGACGCTCTACCCTAGGCGTCTACGCACCCACGTGAAGGCGGCAGGAGATTTCTAACCTAGCATCAAAGGAGGCAGGGAGGACTTGAGAAGACAGATGCATTTTGAGCATTTTTGTGTAGTTATTTAGTTTTGTAATTTTAGTGAGAGAGAGACTCTATTATTGTAATAATACAGGTACCTTGAACTCTGGACATTCGGGCCTAATTTATAGGTGTTTGTACACTTGGGGGCTCACCACGATTTTTACGATTTTCATTGCTTCTTTTTATTTCGTTTTCAGATTTTGTTTTATTTCTTTTGTGTGATTGAGCCCTTAGATTTAAGACTGCTTGTCGATAGTATTAGGTCCAAACACATTAATTACCATTGCATGCTGTTATAGAGAACGTTTGGACTTAATCAAATTTTGAAAATTGTTCTTCACGCTAATAGCAGCTTCTCACATTAGGGCGATTTCATCGGTTGCATTTGCATATAGATAGATTTCAATTCTGCTGAGCATCCTTGCATGTAGAGTTCTAGAGGCAAGGTGAGCATTTACGCTTTAGCATTCATCATTGTTTTGCTGCTTGCATTGCTTTTCTGCTCCTCTACCTCTGATTTTGATCACCTAGGTGCTTAAAGGAATTGACTCCCCGATAGGATCATGCATTTCTTATTAAAAATTCAGAAAAAGTGATAATCAATAAAATTGGGACTGCTAACATTACTCGACCCTAAAATCAATCAAAAAGAAAAATCTTGTCTTGGGGCGAGTTACCCCCTCATTGTCTTCGCTTTTCCTTGCTCGCGCACACACTAAGGATTAGTGCCAAAATCCCATTTCAACCCCCCAAGTGTTTGTGCAAATTGTTGACTTCTCATCTAACTCTAAAACAAATAAGATAAAAGGATCGACTTTTCGATCTCTACCGAGTTGAGTAGGTGAATTGAGGATTTGTATTATGTGAGTTTGCTTGTGATTGCTTGTGTGCATCCTAGATCGCCGCTGCTCATTTGTGCCTTCATATTCATTCTCTTGACTTGACCTTCATTTTCGAGATGGACCCCTGGAGCGTATTTTATCCAAACTTTGTGGATCCCTCGTTCACTCCAGCCGGTCCACCTCCCTTTTATCAAGAGGATCCTACTCCTATTTTTTCTAATTTTTGTACATATCCGCCTCAGCCACAGTATCAGGACTCAGATTACTACCCACACCCACCTCCACCTCCACCTGTATATTATCCACCTCCACTGTCACAACCTCCACCTTCACTTCCGCCCGAGACTAACCTGTGGGAGTCACCTCCCTCAATCTCCATGAGTGATATCTTGAACCGAATGATAGAGCACATTAATTCGATGAATGATGGTCTTGCTATCTTGAGGAAAAACCAGATTAACGCTCCATTCGTCGAGGTTACAAATTTCCTTGTGGGTGATCATGGGAGCTTGTAATCGCCCAAAATACAAAAAAATGAGAAATTTAAAAACACAAAAAGAGTTCGGGAGACCTTCGATCGAGTCAGACTGTGAGGAGAGCGCCCACTTGCCAGACCATTTGACCATACAGCTTTTCACACCCTGTCCCACCTTTGACCCTGAGGATGCCTCTGTACAGACTGCTCTTGGCATGCCTCGTGTACATGCTGATTTCGACCTTCTCCCTTGTATGGAGGAGGTCCAAAAATTCAAAAAAATATTGACTGAACCCAAAGTGGTGGCCACCATTCATGAGATTATCCGTGCCCTACTTTAGCAGGTCATGACCGATTTATCTGCTCCTCTTCCCAAGAAGAAAAAGTGGAGGAGAAAATCTGAGCGTCATATTTTGACCATGGTCACTACCCACGCCATCACACACCGTCCCATTCCTCGGAAGAAGAACACAGCTACCCCTTTCATTACTTGCACCATCTCTGACCATACTTGTGATCACACTCTCCTCGATGGCGGTGCTTCGATTAGCATTATACCCTTCTTGTTGGTACATTCTCTTCACTTAAGGCCTCTGAAGAAAACCAAGATGATCGTTCAGTTTGCTGATGGATCTATCAAGAGGCCGAAGGGTATCCTTGAAAACACCGTCATTTCGATTCAGGGCATGAGCTACAATGTTGATTTTGTCGTATTGCCCATGGAGACCTCCACAGGGGAGCCCTCTCCAATCATCCTGGGACGACCATTCCTCGCCTCTGCGAGGGTCGTTATTGACTATGGATCAGGAGAGATTCGCTTCCGTCCTGTTGACGAGAGCAAGGTCACCACCACCACATCCACTACCGAGCAGAGACCTACACCTGATGCACCTTCACCAATTATAGCTGACTCCGAGACCTATGAACTATCTGAAGATATTAGAGAAATTTTCTTTACGACCGCTGATGAGACCCGAGAAATCCCCCGAAAGGGGGAAGACTCGGAAAGCATAGACCTCAAAGTTCCTCCTTCTGGTGTGTGGCGATGTATTGATGAAATCCGCGGGATTTACATGATTGATACTATAGAGCGGAGGGCAAACACCAAGACTAGACAAGACGGACATGGTTTAACTACTTCCACTGATAAGTCCATTCCTGGTCACTCAAAAGTGATGATGATTGAGGCCGGTTATGATCTTAACGATTATTTTCAGAAATTCGGGCCTTTCGATGAAAAAGATGATCCGAGTGAGATTCTTGAGGATGAACAGAGTTCGACTTCTTCCACTGAAGATTTCGTTCCTTTTGGTTTTGACCTGGACAACACCTCGCAGGACGACTCTGATTACACTTCTTCCGAGGAGGATGAGTTTTTCCCATTCCACTTTGATATCAGTGAGACCCCCAAGGCTAGACCTAGCTGTACTTCTTCCGCTCACCCGTCTACGCCTTCGCACCATAGGACCACCAAGGGCGAACCTAGCCATACTACTTCCATTGACCAGTTCGTGCCTTTTCGATTTGACTCCACTGAGGGCCTTCACCCTGTCGACCCTGATCGGATAGTATCATTTGAGGACCTCGATGTCAACCTGCACCACATTAGATCTATTCCTCAGCGGTCCCGTAAGAATGTTTGCTTTCTACCTTCTTGATCCTGTGTACATCCATCTCTGTTGTATAGTCTCTTTTTTTCATCTCCGTCCCTCTACCGTTTTGCTCATCTACCCCATTCTCGTGTGTGCCTTGCTTAGGACGTACTTTGTCCTAAGTATGGGGGGTCGATGAGCCGAGTGTTTATTCGTCGTTTCGTTTCATCACTCCTCTTGTTGCCGATACTTAGGGCTTCTTTTACCCTAAGTATAGGGGGAGTGATGCGTACATCCGTTTCCATCTTCTTCCATCTTCTGATCTCTTTTCTTCTTTTCTTCTTTTTTTATTTTCCTTTTCTATCTTCTTTTTCTATCAGAAAGGTGTCGCCCCTTTTTGTCAGTCTTCTATACTTAGGATGTACTTTGTCCTAAGTATAGGGGGTGTGCACCCCGAGTTCTTCTATTCTTCGATCCTCTCCATTGTCTCCTCTTCTTGTCTATACTTAAGGATATCTTACCCTAAGTATAGGGGGAGACAATCGGAGTATGATTTGTTCATTCCTACCCTTGACCCTCCCTGCATTGTGTATAGTTTGTTGTACTTAGGATTATTTGATCCTAAGTATAGGGGGGACGATCACCTTCTCATTCGTTCATTCCTTCCTGTATTTATTTATTTATTTATTCATTCTTTAGACTTGTCTATACTCAGTACGAGTTATGCCTTCTCTTTCCTCTCCGATCTATGAGGACATAGCTCAAGCTAAGTATAGGGGGGTCGTATATACTCTGTATATACTTTAGCCATAACTCATACTTTCGTATTTTCTTAGTAAATATGGCTAATTATGCTTATAAAAATTCATCAAAAACCTTAATAAAAAGATGTTTATATTCCTCAAATTCTTTTTGTATTTACTGATTAATAAATCAGGTGGAAATATTCTCTGTAAAATTTTTGGAAAATAGTTTAAAAATCTGTGTGAAAATCTTTTGAAACTATTTGGAAAATGTTTTGTTACATGTTTTCAACCTTTGTAAATTATTTTTGAGTGTAAAAATTATTTTCTTCGTGTAAAATAAAATGTTGAAAAATTATTTGCAAATGGTTTGAAAAATGGTTGCAAAAATATGTGAAAAATCTATTTATACTGTTTGGAAAACCTTTGAAAAATGATATTCAAATGTGTGTACATGTTTGTAAAATTGTTTGTAAAGATCATTTTGGACTATAGTTTTTCAAATTGTTTGTAAAATGATTTTCAAGTAAGTTTGATGAATACATACATCACACCATAATTCATTATGTATATACCTATAAAATTGATCACTTACCCCTGTAAATTCTTAAAATCCACTTCTTGTAAATATAAGATGCATCCCCGTGTAAATATTTTAACCTAGTTTTTATCCAAAATTTTCATTTTAAAAAAAAAATCACAAAAACATTTGCAAAATTAAAATACCAAAAACATTTGAAAAATCTTTTGAAAAATACAAAAAATGCATATGCGTCATCTTTTCAAAAATCCATAAAAAGTTCAAAATCTTTGAAAATTGCATCACAAAAATATTTTCTGCATTCTGCATAGCATGAGCATTTTTTGGATTGAGTTTAATAGTTGAACAAGTCTAAATGAAATCCGGAGATTGGAGCTTGATTGGACCTTAAAATCTACCTAATAACAGGAACCTTATAGGAGCTGGAATTGAGGTACTTCAGGTCTAGTTGACTTAATTCTTTGAGGATTGTGAGACTTGGTTCAATGGATTCTTGACTGCCTAAGTAGAGTATTTCGAAATACACGCACGACTCTTGTTGATAATGACCTAACTTGGTGATGAATCCATGATTCATTAACTTTTCTGTCGCATTTTGTCTTAAAACCCTTAACAAATACATGTAAATACTCACTAATTCTCATATTTTGACAAAACCACATTCATGTGTAAATATTCACTTTTAACCACTAACTTCATGTAAATAAACAAAGAACCAGAAAAAGAAAGAAAAAGGAATATGGAATATATGTATATATATGTAATATTACTTAAACTATAAATATAACTGAAAGATATATTTATAGCCTAACCCCCGAGACCAAGTCAGCATGGATTGGTCGACAAACCAAAAAGTAGGGGGAGATAAGGAAAGAAAACCAATAAAAATAATCTATCTCATGTATATACACCTTCCACTAGTTATTAAATAAATACAAAACTTCAGAGAATTTTAATTATTTCATTTTAACTTATTCTTCACCAAATCTTTCTCCTAATTATTCATAAAAATGTAAATAAAAATATAAAAATAAGTTAAAAATATTACCCTGTAAATATGCCAAGAAACTCAGCCTACAACTTGTCAAAATCTCAACTTCCGAACATCATAACTTCCTCATACGAACTCCAATTTCACTCTACTCACCTTTAAAGTTCATAAAATAATATTATCTAATTAATAAAGGTGGTTTCACTGAATTCGGAGTCCGTTTGCAAAAAGTCGGTTTTGGGACCAAAAGACAAAGGGGTTTCTGGGCTATTTATTTTATGTAACACACCTTATTTATTATTTTCTTAATTTTATAATTTCTAAATTATTTCATGATCCTCTAGTTTCATCATAAATTATTTCATAATTTTTGGAGACTATTTATTATTTTTATAAAATCAAACAACCCAAAATATAGGTATATTTGACCTATAGAGACACTTCCTCTATTTATTAAAATATATAAATTAATTCATAAAAATCTATAAAAATTTGTATAAGTCTTATTTAATGCCCTAATAATTAATAAAATATAAAATTAATTTTTACTTAATTATTTATTAAAAATTCAAAACCTATTTATTAATACATATTTATTAATAAAATATTTATATCTTAAAAAATATTTATTATTTATTAAAAATAATTATACCATAATTTAGAAAATTAAATTATCTAACTTTCTTGTATTTATACTTACTTGAAATAACGTAATTAGCTATTTTATATTTAATTTATAACATATTTACATTCCTGGACCAACCAGGTGCTGACACGTGTCAGCACCTGGAGCCTTCTTCCCCAAGAAGGCCTGCCAGAATCTGTTCCAACCTCCGACTTTCACCTAATTTTCCCGCTCGCACCTCAAAGCTTCCAATCCATCTAAGCCCTCCAATCTCTACTCCTAACAACCACCAAGCCCGCCGACCCTCCGATTAGCCTTGGAGCCCAAGTAAAACTTCCTATTTAAAGCCCCCAAGGTCGGCCATCACCATTATCATCTTCCACCTCCAGCTATCAAGCTCCAGGTTGTTCGACCACCCCAACTTCCTAGCCTCGTTCCCAACCACCTGAGCGGTGACAGCGCCGGAGGAGGAGCTCGCGAGGAAGGGGAGTCGAAGGAGAAGGGATCCAAGGTGTCCAACCACCTTGAATCGCAGCCACGCGCCGCGTAGAGCTCCGGCGAGGTCGCCCGTCGAGCAACTTCTTCCAGGTCATATACTTGGAAACTCCCCAGACCATTTCCTCCACTTTGTGATTTTGTTTCTCGATATTTGTGCCACGATTAGCGTGGATAATCACTATTTTAGATAGGTTAATTACCCATCTTTAACGCCACATTCAAACTCCACTTCGAATCGATTCCCATTCGTCTCAAATCGATCACCAATCTTCATCTTCTTCACGTTTTGGATATTTGGCTGGAAACGTCTGCATTTTTCACCCAACTTTGAGGCTTTAGATCTTATTTTGTTGGCCGATTCAGAACGAATCGAGCATAGAACTACCTTCATTGCAGATCCAGGTATCACGTAAGGCAATCGCATCGGATTTTGGGCCTACGTCATCGCCGTTCTTCGTTCTTGAAGATCGGACCTCCAGAGCAGCTAGCCAGCCAACCTTGCCAACCCGTCATCTTCTTCGAGCTTCAGCCACCGCACGGAGCGCCGCCTCCGCCATCTCCACCGTGGGCGAGCTCGAGGGGTGGAGGAGCCACCCCTCTGGCCCCACAGGCGAGACCAAGACGTCGGGGATCGACCTGGAAAAGTCGGAGAAGAAGCGCCCGCCGCCAGAGCTTCAACTGACTCAAGAACACCTCAACGCACAGGCTTGTGCCACGCGGACGTGTCCGCACCATCCGATCGCGCACAGGAGATCTAATCTTGGCCGTGAATTCTGAACCGGTGGAAGAATTGCATACTAAACCCAGCCTATTTCCAGAATTAATTCCCGCCTCAGTAGTTTTGTAAAATTACAATTAGGTCCCTCCGCAGGGACCTAAGTGTAAGAGTAGTTAGTTTTTCTTACAGAACAGTCCATTTTGGACCTTTTTGAGAACAAATTTTAGCTAGTTTCTTTACGCTTATGCCCCTGGGCTGTAGGGGCCATATCTTGTCCATTTGACCTCGGATTTCGACGATTCTTGAGGGGTAGTTACACAACTACCCCAACTACCTAGTATAAAGTTTTCGCGGCTTTTCGACAAGTTTTCAACGTGTTTTGATTTTCTCGAAAACCGCATCGTTTTGTTTCGTTTTCTTGTGTAGTTCGAGTACGAGGCTCGAACACCGTTCACCTATATAATATTGTATCACCTATATACTATCCACCTATTATATAATACATAAATCTTTTGCAAAATATTCCTTTTTGAAAATTAAATAAAAATTGAAAAGAATAAAATCAAATAAAAATTACAACAATAAAAACCACTAAAAAAGGCATTCTGACTTAGAGAAGAATTAGAATAAAATTACGAAGAGGAAAAATTAGGGAATATATTCTGCCTCCTTGAGTTCGACCCAGGAACACTTGCCTGGTTAAATATTAGTGAAACGGTTCTCCGACAGGAAACCGTAAATTTGTTTGATAGGTTTAAGAACCAAATTTGTTTCGCGGCTTTCTGCTACAACCGACAACCTTCTTCTTTTAAAGTGAAAGCCGCGAAACTCGATTTTTGAGCCTTATCAAAATGGCGCCGTTGCCGGGGAGGCGTTAGATTCCTTTGATTTTTCGTTTTTCGTGATTTTATTATTTTTCTTCTCTTTGTTTTTCGTACGGTTTTTCGTACGGCTTTTTCGTGTTTTGTTTTCCTTTCTTGTTTTCTTTACGGCTTTCTTGGCTTTCTCGATCAGATCTTTTGTGCTAATCATCTTTGCAGGGCCTGCAGGATCAACCGGTTTCTTCGGAAGCCGAGTCAGTTGAAAGGGCAGAGGTCGGCTCCTTCTTCACGAGTCGACTGCAGAGGGCAGAGAATTAGTATCCTTTTATTTGAGTGAGAAAGGGAGAGAGTTGTACTAGCTTAATAAAATTTTCATTTTTTTAGGGGCTTGATTCATCGGATACCGTGTATCTGGTGAATCAGGGCACCCACCGCGGCTTTTATCGCTTACCGGTTTTCCGCGGTTTTCTAGATGTTTGCTTAGGATTTTTTCGCTCTATCTGCTTGTGCCTCGTAGCTAGTTTTAGGACTTGCAACGTAGGTGCTTGCTCTAGGGTTTTAACAAAAAGACAAAAATAGACGTTGTTTGAAAATACATAAAAATTGCAAAATTAAAAATTGGGACTGCTAAAAATATCTGATCAAAAACCGTAAAATCGATTCAATTGATTTGGGGAGAGTAACCCCCGCACATTTCTCATAGTGCGCGAGTTGAGAGCCGACACTTAAGGATAGAGACAAAACCCCGTATTTCTTGCGGGATACTACTGGATCCATACACCTGATCGCTGTTCCTCAGTGGGTAAGCTCGGGTAGCCGGAAACGGTCCGGGTTTACTTAGCAGAGTGGGAGGTTTAGAGGACACTGCGCAAGGCTCCGTCCTCAAGTAACACGGGTAGCCGGAAACGGTCCGTACTTACTCCTATACTGGCTGAGTGCGAGTGGTCTCGCGTAAGGATTCGGGCCAGTGTCTTGGAGAAACTATCGGGCTCCTATTAGCTTGCTCAGCCCGCGTAACCGCAACGATTGCTAAAACAACCCTAAAAACGAAAAGATAAAAGACCGAACTCTTACGGTCTTCATCAGGGTTGAGTTGGTGAAAACGGGGTTTGCTTTGTGTTTGTTTGCGGGCCGTGAGTTTTCCGCGGCTTTCGCATTCCTTCTTCTCTTGAATCGTACACGTGCTCTCCCAATCTTCTCTTGACATCGAAGATGACGTCTCGACGGCTTTTCGGCTCAGACTCTGTGAGCTTTCAACTGTCCACCGTAGAGCGTATGTCTTCACAGGCTCGGGATGACCCTCTTTCCGAGCTGGTCCCATTCGATCTCGAGGCGAGTCAGACCCAGACTCCCTCGCCTCTAGGCCAGATCATTGAGGCAGACCTTCGCCTCAATACAGAATCCAAATCTCCTGAGTATTTCTCGATGAGTTCTTACGAGAGTTTCCATTTTCCAGACGATCAGATGGCTCGTGGGAAAGCACCGGCAGCAGATGAGAGGCCAGCAGCTGAGGATCATCCGGAGGGAAGAGCAGATCTGAACGGAGATGTCACGACAGGTATTCTCGACACACTTCAGCAGATGAATCTACAGATTCGAGAACAGTTTAGAGTTCAGACCGAGTTGCAGGCTGAATTAGCCGCACTCAGAGCAGGGGCCGGGAACCAGTTACCGCCTGCGGTTCCCGCTACTTTACGAGACGAGTATGACCCGGGCGCGCGAACGCTCCATCATTGGATTCGGCTACCGCCGAATCAAGGGCCATACGAACTCCGACCGTCCTTCATCTCCTTGCTTCCCAAGTACTATGGGAATGTCGCAGAGGAGCCGTTCACGTTTTTACAGCAGTTCGAGATGATATGCGGAACGGCCTGCTATCCAGGAGTGACACAGGAAGCCGTGCGCCTAAAGGCTTTTCCTTTTGCCTTAGCCGATAAAGCCCTTTATTGGCTAAGCCAACTAGGGAGAGAAATCTCCACTTGGGACGACCTGAAGTCCACCTTCCTGCGCAAGTATTTCCCTTTAGGAAGGACGAACATGATGAGGAGTCATATCTCCAACTTCACACAATTATCGAACGAATCATTCCATGAGGCATGGGATCGATTCAAGGACCTGACAGAGAGATGTCCTCATCATGAGATACCAATGAATGTGCTAGTACAGAATTTTTTCGGAGGACTCCAGCCGGAAATCCAGGGGCTAGTTAGTGCCGCATGTGGCGGCAGTTACTTGAACAAGGATGCCGAGTCAGTTTGGACCATCTTCGAAGGGATGGCCGAGAACTCGAGAGTTGTAGACTCTACTCGGGCATATCAGAAAGCCCCGCAGCCACCACATCACCGAGAGCATCACAAGGTGGCGAATATAGCAGACTCTGAATCCAACACCAACATGAGCTTCATTGGTGAGAAATTAACATTGGTGGATGTGATTCATAAGCAAGTCCAGGACCTGCAGCCGCTGCGAGAGTTGGAGAAACTCTCATCTCTACCTCAGCAGCTGAGTGATCTTTCGAAGAAGGTCTCTGATCTTCAACTTCAGTACCAGCAGAGTCAGACTTCTTCACAGCCAGCACGGAGGATCGCACCCGCTCCACCCACCCGTCAGATACAATATGTTCAGAGCGAACCCGAGAATCCACAGATTGATTGGCATGAGGATCAGTCTCATGCCAATGCCGGCCAGGTCATCAGCACTGCAGAGATGGAGGTGGAGCCGCAAGCCACTTTCGAGATCAATGGGATTTGGTATACTCCAAACGTCTACCATCAGCAACCAAGTATACCGAATCATCAGCAGCAGCAGCCGTACGGTCATCCGCAGCATGGACGTCCGCAATTCCAGCACCGCCAGAATTTCACGCCGCCGCAGTCTCATCCGAACGTCTACCATCAGAGACCGCAGCCTACTTATCAGCACCCTGCTCAGTTTTCACCGAATTATCCTTTTCAGCAGCCGCAGCAACCTTCCTCTACACCACAACGCTACTCCCAGCCGTCCACCTCTCAGCATTTCACGCCAAAGCAGGAGAGAGGAGCAAGCCAGGGTCACCATACCGAACCAGAGATGTCTTCACAGGCCCAGGCGCTCAACCAGATCATGGACATGCTCAGCACGCTCCAGATTGCACATAAGACAGAGATGGAGCAGGTTAACCGTCGTCTGGACGAGTTAACCGTACCGAAGACCACTCTCCCAGCCCAGCCTCAGATGAATCCGAACAACAAGAGGAGGCATCCAGATCAGGTAGATACTACAGGTAAGATCTCGTTTCGTAAATTTTTGTCTAACTTCATTCGTCTCAGGAGCGGTAGATCACCGCAAACACCTACTGGAGAGGAGAGGGAACCAGAGGAGCACGAGCATGACCCGAATGCCGAGGAGGAAAAACCGCAAGAGGATGAGGACGTAGAATCAAGAGATGGGAGCAATGCCAACAGCTCAGATATGGATACTGGCGACTCCGATGATGATATCACGCCAGATCAGGCAGAATTCCCAGACAAAAACATTTCTTCCCCTGTCTTAGAGAGTTTTGTAAATAATTCTGAGACTCTCGATGTACACGCTGATTCCAATGATTTCAATAAAAGTTCTGATTTTCTGAATCCTGACTTTATTCCTTTTCCCGATGCTTTGTTTGGAAAAGGAAAGAAAAAGACCAAAAATAATCCTGAATCTCCACAATTTGAAAAGTTGCTCAAAGATCATATCTTTCTGAAGATCCCGCTCCATGATGCCTTAGATCAATTTCCTACGCTTAAAAATCAATTGAAAAACAGATGCACCACGCGTAGGAAAAAGAGATCTCGAACAGAAAAGCATGTTTTGACTAAGGCTACATCCTGTGCGATACAGAATAAGCTTCCAAAGAAGAAGAAAGACTCAGGTGCACATTATGTCAGATGCGAGATCGCAAAAGCCGAATTCGATCGCACTCTATTAGATAACGGTTCCTCGATCAATCTTATACCCGCTTCCTTACTCGAGAAGCTCGAGTTAGGTCCTCTTTACAAATCTCGCGCGATTCTTCAGTTTGCTGATAGATCCGTAAAGAGACCTAAGGGTATACTTAGGAACGTTATCGTAACCGTGCAGGGTCTGCAATTCCCCGTAGATTTTACGGTTCTAGAAATGAATTGCCCTGCACAGTTACACCTTGCCCCGATCATTCTCGGGAGGCCTTTTCTACAGACCGCAAAGGCTCTCTTCGATTATGATACAGGGAAGGTATCTTTTCGCGCCGAGGGCGAAAAGGTACATATAGAGATGGCGAGAGAATCCAACACTTCCAGTGATGCATCTTCAGATTTTCTGAGTTCTTTAGCCTCCTGCGATTACATGGATGAGGTTCGCCTTGACGACCTCGAAAGATACCAGGTAGAGACCCAAGAATGTTTGACAGAGGACGGGTCTGAGACTTTAGGAGGAAGCTCTTCCGATGGAACTTTATATTTTAGTCTGGATGATGATGAGCAAAGGGATCAGACTTTTGAGGATATTAATGCAGATCTTTCAGATTCAGAGGGTATACACAAGTCCTCCATCTCAGATGAATCAGAATTTTATCTAGTTGACTTATTCTCTTCTGATCATTCTGAGGAGTCGGATGATGTCTCGAACATCTTCTGTAGTCCGACTTTAGAGCACATTGAGATGGTGAATAATCAGAATGCAGACACATCACCTACCGACACAAATCCCCATACAGATATAGATGATGTTGCAGCAGATCCAGATACTACCTTGCCAGAACTCAAGACTTTGCAACCAAACATGAAATATGCCTTCCTTGCGGGTCCACATCAGCAGTTTCCGGTCATTATCAGCTCAACTTTGACCGATGATCAAGAATCTCGTTTGATGGAGATTCTAGAAAGAAACCGCAAGGCTATTGGGTGGACTGTATCCGATCTCCGCGGGATCAATCCTGCTTTGTGTTCACATCATATCTATCTCGATCATGACAGCAAACCCTCCAGAGAGTTTCAGCGTAGGCTGAATCCGGTTTTACGAGAAGTTGTCAAGAAAGAGATCACGAAATGGTGTGACGCAGGGTTCATTTATCCTATCTCCAACTCCGAATGGGTTAGCCCATTACATGTTGTCCCGAAGAAGTCGGGAATTCAGATGGTGAAAAACGAGAGTGGAGAGGAGATTCCAAAGAGAGTAACCACGTCGTGGCGAGTATGTGTTGATTACAGGAAACTTAACACCGCGACGAAGAAGGACCACTTCCCTTTGCCTTTCATAGACCAGGTCATCGAACGGTTGGCAGGGAACGAGTACTTCTGTTTCCTTGACGGTTACTCCGGATACAACCAGGTATCAATTGCTCCAGAAGACCAGGAGAAAACCACTTTTACTTGTCCGTTTGGCACGTATGCCTTTAGACGGATGCCCTTTGGATTGTGCAACGCTCCCGCAACTTTCCAGAGGTGCATGCTTGCTATTTTTGCGGACATGGTCGGTGATTTTCTAGAGGTTTTTATGGATGACTTTTTGGTCTATGGTGAGTCCTTTGACGACTCTTTAGCGCACCTAGACCAAGTTCTGAAGAAGTGTTGTGAGGTAGATCTCGTTCTGTCATGGGAAAAGAGCCATTTTATGGTTACTCACGCAAAAGTGTTGGGGCACGTCATCTCCCAGCGAGGCATGGAGGTTGACCCTGCCAAGGTGGATGTCATTAAGAAACTCGAACCACCATCCAACATCAAACAGTTACGGTCATTTCTGGGGCACGTCGGCTTTTATCGACGGTTTATTCAAGACTTCTCCAAGATTGCCCGACCGTTAACTGAATTGTTAGGCAAAGACATCGAGTTCGTTTTAAATGATAAATGTCTTCATGCCTTCCTCACACTTAAAGAAAAGATAATCAGTGCTCCTGTCCTACAGCCGCCTGATTGGTCTCTACCCTTCGAGATCATGACGGATGCATCAGATTTTGCGGTCGGGGCTGTATTAGGGCAGAGGAGGAATGGACTTCCCATCGCTATTCACTATGCCAGCAAGACTTTAGATGATGCTCAGAAGAATTACACAGTAACAGAAAAGGAGATGTTGGCAGTAGTGTTTGCACTAGACAAATTTCGATCTTATCTTCTTGGCTCCAAGATCACAGTTTATACAGACCACTCAGCTATCAGGTTTTTGATGGAAAAGAAGGATGCTAAGGCACGCCTTCTTAGATGGATTCTTTTACTCCAAGAATTCGATTTGGATATTAAGGATAAACCTGGAGTAAAGAATGTGGTCGCTGATCACCTCTCCCGATTACAGTCAGCTCAGCCTTCAGATGAGTACACGCCAGAGATCGCAGAGAGATTTCCAGACGAGAGTATCTTTGCGGTGACAGAACTTCCGTGGTATGCAGATATAGTGAACTTTCTGGTCACACAGAAAAGTCCTCAAGGTTGGCCGAAGAACAGAGTTGAGAAACTCGTTTCTGAGTCACGATACTACCATTGGGAGGATCCGATTCTTTTTCGCGAAGGACCGGATTGCGTTTACAGGCGATGTATTCCTCAGGAGGAATATAATAGTGTCCTCACTTTGTGTCATTCTCTAGAATCAGGAGGACATCATTCAGGGAAGAGGACAGCGCAGAAGGTACTACAGAGCGGATTATGGTGGCCGACTCTTACCAGAGATGCTTGCACATTCGTGAAGAGTTGTCCAGAATGTCAGAGAGCTGTAGGGACAATCAGTGCCAGAGATGCAATGCCGATGCGACCCGTCATTATTTGCGAGATCTTTGACGCATGGGGCATAGATTTTATGGGACCGTTCCCTTCTAGCAGCGGCTTTGAGTACATCCTTCTCGCTGTAGATTATGTTAGCAGATGGGTGGAGGCTATACCCGCAAGAACCGCAGATAGTAAGACCGTTTGCAAGTTCCTAAGGGAACACATCATTTCGCGGTTCGGAATCCCTCGTATTCTTATCTCTGATGGGGGTAGCCATTTCATTAATAAGGAGGTGAAAAATATAGTGAAACAATACCGCATCGATCACAGAGTAGCTTCTCCTTACCACCCACAGACGAATGGCATGGCTGAAGTTTCAAATAGGGAGGTAAAATCAATTCTCCAGAAGTTAGTACGACCGGATAGGAAGAACTGGTCACTTCTTCTAGACCAAGTTCTTTGGGCTTATCGTACTGCATATAAGACTCCCTTAGGTACTTCACCATTCAGGCTAGTTTATGGAAAGCCGTGCCACTTGCCCGTAGAGATCATGCACAAATCTGAGTGGGCAATCCGAGAAATTTTGATGGATATGCAGAAAGCAGGAGCCAAGAGGAAGATAGATCTGAATGAGCTGGTAGAAATCCGCAACCAAGCATACGAGAACACACTGATCTATAAGGACAAAGTGAAGAAATGGCATGACAGACACATCCGACATAAGAGCTTTGTTCCTGGACAGAAAGTCTGGTTGTTCAATGCAAGGTTGAGAATTTTTCCCGGCAAATTAAAAAGCAAGTGGGAAGGACCGTACATAGTCAGAACGGTGCACGACAATGGCAGTATTGCGATATCAGATGTGTCACCTGGTGCAGAACCGTTCGTGGTTAACGGGCAGATGCTGAAGCACTTCGTAGAGACCACTGATCATCTGGCCCGAACTGAAGTGATCTATTTTGTACAGAAATCATAATCATTCTTTTACTTCTTCCTGTACAATTCCTTTTGAGCCATTCGGGAGATTCACACCACTTGTATATTCTTCATAGTTCACAATCGTCCCCGTTTTTGCTCATCTTCTATGCTTAGGATACCAGATCCTAAGTATAGGGGGGACCGATTGGCCGCTGATTTACATTTTATTTTTTGTACTAATTCTTTTGTATAGCCATTCTTTTTCACGAATCACTGATCCCCAATTTTTGGCTACATTCTTTTTATACTTAGGATGCCTTATCCTAAGTATAGGGGGGACCGAGTGATTTCGATGATTTCATATTCCTTCCTTTTGATTTCTTCGTTATTTATCCTTTTCATTCAGTCATCCCGTTTTTGCTCTCTCATAATACTTACGATGACCAGATCGTAAGTATAGGGGGGGTTGACTGACTTGACATCGATATCTTTTTCACCCATTTTTACTTAGCACGAGTTATGCCCTCCTTTTTCTCTTTTGACGCTATGAGGACATAGCTCAAGCTAAGTATAGGGGGGTGCGTATATATTGTATATATACTTTCGGTCATAACTCGTACTTTATGTATTTTCTATACTTATAAAATCCATAAAAAGTGGGTACGGGTTAATTTAAAATACACTCTCTTATTTATAAAATCCTGGTAAATAAGTAAAATATACTTAAAACTTGTAATTAAAAACTTGTAATTAAAAATTTGTATTTAAAATATGTATAATACTTATTTAAAACCCTATTTATTAAAATTTGTATAAAAGCCATTCAACCCTTGTAAAATACTCCGTAGATAAAATTTGTAAAATACATTAGACATTTAACTTAAATAAAATTTATCTTGTAAAAATTGTGAATAAAACCCTGTTTATAAAAAAATCATAAAATCCATAAAAAATACAAAGTCCTAAAATTTGTAAAAATTACAAAGTCCTTAAAATTCATAAAAAAATGAGTAAAATCCAGAAAATAGACTTCACAAAAACATGGTTGCATTTGCATTCGCATTTTTCAGAATAAGTTTGATTTCCGGGACTAAGGACTGAGTCTAGTCTAAAGGATGGAGCTTGATTACGGCCTTTAACTTTCATTGTAAGGAGTCTGATTAGGAACTGGAATTTAGACTCTTCAGGTCTGGTGACTTAAATCTTTGAGTTCCGTAAGACCATATTCGTGAAATCAAGTCATCTGAGCTTAAGTAGACCACTTGGAGTCATCCGTACAACTCTTCACCAGTGAACCAATCTTGAACACATGCACTCTGCACTTAGCTCAACTCGCATAGAGTTTCGAAGGACAGTACATCTTGGTAGTGCATTTCTATCCTTTTCTTTGTGGCATTGACGTCTAAAGACGGGAGAGATTGGGGTTGCGATAGTTGCTTCGGATGAGGGAAGGATCTGCTGACACAATTTTTCTAAGACCTCAAAAAATGGACGGATTAAAAAGATTCTATAACCGTCGAGGCACAAGAGATGAATGCAGTGCAAGCAAATTACAAAGTCAAAGCAAAGCAGAAGCCACCAAATAAGACCAAACTGGTCAAAGCTTCCACCAAATATGCCTGCACATCTTAGTGGAGACTCAGCTACACCGGTTGGGCTTCACAAGGAGATGCGTCTACACTGGTCGCACTCCACTTCTTTTCTCATTCTTCTAACTTCTCCCTATAATCGATTGTGGACATAGCAGAACTGAACTCAGAAGGGAATACCTCCCTCCCCGAGGAAAGAGTAGCGGGATGAGGAAGCCATAGGAGTGTATAGCCGGGATTGACGGTTTCTTCGGTTCTCTAAGCAGGAAGAGCTAAATCAATTCACACACTGTGCAAGTTGTCTTCAAGGATGATAGAGTTTGCGATATGAATAAGTGAGTCTGAACTAGCCGATGCAGTGATCTTGAGTAAGGATTATGGAACTTGAAGACTGTTGAGGATGAAATCCTAATCCTAGTTAAGGTTCCGACAAAATGCTTGTTTCAGGCCCGATCGAGCTCTGTCCTTTGTCTGTTCTCATGAATTGGTTTAGGAAAACAAATTCATTCTAACTTTCTTTCTTTTTCACTTACTTTTTCAAAATAAGTGTTTGCTAAGGGACTAGCAAAGTTTAAGTATAGGGGGTTGATGAATCCATGATTCATTAACTTTTCTGTCGCATTTTGTCTTAAAACCCTTAACAAATACATGTAAATACTCACTAATTCTCATATTTTGACAAAACCACATTCATGTGTAAATATTCACTTTTAACCACTAACTTCATGTAAATAAACAAAGAACCAGAAAAAGAAAGAAAAAGGAATATGGAATATATGTATATATATGTAATATTACTTAAACTATAAATATAACTAAAAGATATATTTATAGCCTAACCCCCGAGACCAAGTCAGCATGGATTGGTCGACAAACCAAAAAGTAGGGGGAGATAAGGAAAGAAAACCAATAAAAATAATCTATCTCATGTATATACACCTTCCACTAGTTATTAAATAAATACAAAACTTCATAGAATTTTAATTATTTCATTTTAAATTATTCTTCACCAAATCTTTCTCCTAATTATTCATAAAAATGTAAATAAAAATATAAAAATAAGTTAAAAATATTACCCTGTAAATATGCCAAGAAACTCAGCCTACAACTTGTCAAAATCTCAACTTCCGAACATCATAACTTCCTCATACGAACTCCAATTTCACTCTACTCACCTTTAAAGTTCATAAAATAATATTATCTAATTAATAAAGGTGGTTTCACTGAATTCGGAGTCCGTTTGCAAAAAGTCGGTTTTGGGACCAAAAGACAAAGGGGTTTCTGGGCTATTTATTTTATGTAACACACCTTATTTATTATTTTCTTAATTTTATAATTTCTAAATTATTTCATGATCCTCTAGTTTCATCATAAATTATTTCATAATTTTTGGAGACTATTTATTATTTTTATAAAATCAAACAACCCAAAATATAGGTATATTTGACCTATAGAGACACTTCCTCTATTTATTAAAATATATAAATTAATTCATAAAAATCTATAAAAATTTGTATAAGTCTTATTTAATTCCCTAATAATTAATAAAATATAAAATTAATTTTTACTTAATTATTTATTAAAAATTCAAAACCTATTTATTAATACATATTTATTAATAAAATATTTATATCTTAAAAAATATTTATTATTTATTAAAAATACTTATACCATAATTTAGAAAATTAAATTATCTAACTTTCTTGAATTTATACTTACTTGAAATAACGTAATTAGCTATTTTATATTTAATTTATAACATATTTACATTCCTGGACCAACCAGGTGCTGACACGTGTCAGCACCTGGAGCCTTCTTCCCCAAGAAGGCCTGCCAGAATCTGTTCCAACCTCCGACTTTCACCTAATTTTCCCGCTCGCACCTCAAAGCTTCCAATCCATCTAAGCCCTCCAATCTCTACTCCTAACAACCACCAAGCCCGCCGACCCTCCGATTAGCCTTGGAGCCCAAGTAAAACTTCCTATTTAAAGCCCCCAAGGTCGGCCATCATCATTATCATCTTCCACCTCCAGCTACCAAGCTCCAGGTTGTTCGACCACCCCAACTTCCTAGCCTCGTTCCCAACCACCTGAGCGGTGACAGCGCCGGAGGAGGAGCTCGCGAGGAAGGGGAGTCGAAGGAGAAGGGATCCAAGGTGTCCAACCACCTTGAATCGCAGCCACGCGCCGCGTAGAGCTCCGGCGAGGTCGCCCGTCGAGCAACTTCTTCCAGGTCATATACTTGGAAACTCCCCAGACCATTTCCTCCACTTTGTGATTTTGTTTCTCGATATTTGTGCCACGATTAGCGTGGCTAATCACTATTTTAGATAGGTTAATTACCCATCTTTAACGCCACATTCAAACTCCGCTTCGAATCGATTCCCATTCGTCTCAAATCGATCACCAATCTTCATCTTCTTCACGTTTTGGATATTTGGCTGGAAACGTCTGCATTTTTCACCCAACTTTGAGGCTTTAGATCTTATTTTGTTGGCCGATTCAGAACGAATCGAGCATAGAACTACCTTCATTGCAGATCCAGGTATCACGTAAGGCAATCGCATCGGATTTTGGGCCTACGTCATCGCCGTTCTTCGTTCTTGAAGATCGGACCTCCAGAGCAGCTAGCCAGCCAACCTTGCCAACCCGTCATCTTCTTCGAGCTTCAGCCACCGCACGGAGCGCCGCCTCCGCCATCTCCACCGTGGGCGAGCTCGAGGGGTGGAGGAGCCACCCCTCTGGCCCCACAGGCGAGACCAAGACGTCGGGGATCGACCTGGAAAAGTCGGAGAAGAAGCGCCCGCCGCCAGAGCTTCAACTGACTCAAGAACACCTCAACGCACAGGCTTGTGCCACGTGGACGTGTCCGCACCATCCGATCGCGCACAGGAGATCTAATCTTGGCCGTGAATTCTGAACCGGTGGAAGAATTGCATACTAAACCCAGCCTATTTCCAGAATTAATTCCCGCCTCAGTAGTTTTGTAAAATTACAATTAGGTCCCTCCGCAGGGACCTAAGTGTAAGAGTAGTTAGTTTTTCTTACAGAACAGTCCATTTTGGACCTTTTTGAGAACAAATTTTAGCTAGTTTCTTTACGCTTATGCCCCTGGGCTGTAGGGGCCATATCTTGTCCATTTGACCTCGGATTTCGACGATTCTTGAGGGGTAGTTATACAACTACCCCAACTACCTAGTATAAAGTTTTCGCGGCTTTTCGACAAGTTTTCAACGTGTTTTGATTTTCTCGAAAACCGCATCGTTTTGTTTCGTTTTCTTGTGTAGTTCGAGTACGAGGCTCGAACATCGTTCACCTATATAATATTGTATCACCTATATACTATCCACCTATTATATAATACATAAATCTTTTGCAAAATATTCCTTTTTGAAAATTAAATAAAAATTGAAAAGAATAAAATCAAATAAAAATTACAACAATAAAAACCACTAAAAAAGGCATTCTGACTTAGAGAAGAATTAGAATAAAATTACGAAGAGGAAAAATTAAGGAATATATTCTGCCTCCTTGAGTTCGACCCAGGAACACTTGCCTGGTTAAATATTAGTGAAACGGTTCTCCGACAGGAAACCGTAAATTTGTTTGATAGGTTTAAGAACCAAATTTGTTTCGCGGCTTTCTGCTACAACCGACAACCTTCTTCTTTTAAAGTGAAAACCGCGAAACTCGATTTTTGAGCCTTATCACTTGGACACCTGCATCTTTCACATGGCTCAACTCAGTTGGAGTGGTGAGGGGATTGGATTTGTCGATATGAGATGCACACAAGTGGAAACACTTGTCCTCCTCTAGGGAGGGAAGTGCACCCCAACCCGTCCAGTGATGAGGAATTCTAAAGACAGGAGAGTGTGGGTTGCAATAAAGCTTCAAAAGAGGGATAGTCTATTGGCTCAAGAGGAAAAACTCCCTATGTAAATGTTGTTGTATATAGTATTAAAAAAATGGACATGCTTGTACAAAAATAAAATACCTGCAAAGTATGTAAATATGTTGTATAGCCAATAAGCAAGCTTGAGCTTCAAAGTCAAATCACGTGAGCCTGCAGCTAGATGACTTGACTACACTGGTCTTGCATCCTAGGATAGGTAGCTACACTGGCTACCGTCCATTCTTCTCTTCACCCCTCCTCTTGAGCTGGTTGCCACTTGAACTTAGAAGGGAATACCCCGCTCCTCGAGGAAGGAGTTATTAGATTGGGGAATCATTGGGTTGTCGTACTGGAGAAGTCAGTCTCTTTGTCATTCTAGTTGGGGAGAGCCACAATCACTTACACTGTACGAGTCAGATTCATAGTCGTAAGGGTTTGCGTATGAGTTGAGATATTTCTGGCATGGCTACTAAGGAGACTTGGGCAGAGTTTTGGTATTCTCGAAGGCTGTTGGATTTCAAATCCGGTTCTCATTAAGGTTCCATCCGCACTAAAATTCCAAAGGTCCGACTTAAGCTCCAAACTCTGATTTTGTGAAGACAAGTTTGATAATTAAACTTATTCCATCTTTCTTCTTTTTCTTTTCTTTGTTTTCTGCACTTATTTCATAAGTTTTTGCTAGGGACTAGCAAAGGCAAAGTATAGGGGGATGATGAATCCACATTTCATCATTTTTATTCTGTCATTTTGGCCTCAAAAACCCTGACAAATGCATGTAAATACCCTTAATTTATACATTTTAGCATCCATGCATGTATGTATAAATAGTGTATAAAATATAGTTGTTAAAGCCAAAATTATTGAATAAAGAAAAGAAAAGAAAAAGAATAAAATATTGTAAATATTTTATGACCCAAAATCCCGAGACCTAGGCATCTCGATGAATAGGTCGACAAGGAATAAAGTAGGGGGAGATAAGGCCCACAATACCAATAAAATTTCCTTTCATTTTATTCATTCTTTATTCATTTTGGGACCTATTTGTGGTTTCACTTTTTATACCTCAAATAAAGAAACTTTGTACATGAAAGTTGTAGATAACTAAATATAGAAAAATACAAAATTGAATTCACTCAAAAATAATGTACAGATAAAAAGTTTTGATCTGAATAAAAATCCAAAATACCAACTTCCCAGACCTGTATCTCTCAATAAAAACTTGAAACACATCAAAATCACCTTTAGTTGTATATAATTTTAAACAAGCTATTTAATGAAGGTGGTTTCGCATTTTGCGAAGCTACGGTTTGAAGGTCGAGTTTTGGACCCCTATTGTATACTTGTATAGATTAAAATATTCATTTTATTATTTAGTCACTATTTTCCTAATTTTATATTTTTATAATTTTGTAAATATCATTTATAATATATATGTACATTAAATCAGAATAAATACCTAAAGAAAATTCAAAAATAAAATACATGTATATAATACATAGGTACAATACCAATACATATAACTATAGAATTACTACTTATATCTTACTAAGTATACAAAATACATCAGAAAAATCAAATAAAAATATATTTACGCGTATAAAAATATTTTATAAATTTATAAAATAATAAACAAAATAAATAAAATTAAATATACAAAATAAAAATAAAATATTAAAATATATAGAAGAATATACCTATATAGGACATAAAAGGTAACTTGTAATTTTGTACCTCATAAAAATAAATAAAAATCACCATAAAATTCTTTATAAAATAAGGAAGATTTTTTATTTTATCACCTAAAACAAATAAAAATATTTACTATTTTATTTTGAATTTATTAATAATTTTCACTTGAAATTTCCTGGTTGGTCCACGTGGACCAACTAGGCATGGTCATTTGTTGACCTCAGTCAACTCCCTGACCGAGGCCTGCCAGTTCTGACACCCGATTTTTTTTGCCCAACTTCGCGGATTTTTGGAGCTCGACTCCTTCTCCCTCGGGCCTCGATTACTTCTTGGAACTTCTTCCCCGATCTTCACGGAGCCACGCCAAGCACCTAAATTTTCCAAAATCCTCATCATTCGCGCGTTCTTAGCCCCGCAAGTTACGCCACCGTCACATGTACATAAGGACCCCCCATCTTCGCCCGTGATTCTGAACCCTCTTGGACCAATTTCAGCCCCTCCTTTCATGTGCTTGAGCGAGAGAGTGTGACAGGCTTCCTCCCAGCACCATTGGCGAGCCGCGGCGTGGACCAGAGAGGTCTCCACCATCTCCGCCGACCACCGCTGTTGAGGTTCCCTTCCTCTGGCTCCGGCCAACGAGGTACCCCTTCTTTCTTATTTTCCTTTGCTTCTTTTTAGTCTCTGTAGTCGTAGGATTAGTTCAGACCCCTTAGATCCCCTTGCCGATCGCTATTTCACCCTCCACGATCGCCTCGCCAGAGCGCACCTCCGGCCGAGTTTCCCTTTCGCCATACCGCCGTCCATCGATCCTTTTCGCACTTTCGCGGGGTCCAGGCATTTTGCCCTGGCCCCCTTCACCCCTTTTTGTAGGTCAAAGCGCATTGAATAAAACTTGGAGCTCATTTTGGAGCGTCGCCGGAGACATATGGACCCAGCTTCCTCCGTCGCCTTCTTGGCGGTGCTTCGACGTCTCTCCGATGATGCTGAGCCCTCCAGCACATAGCCAGACCTCCTAGGAGCATGTCCGACCCCTTCTGAAGCTTCCAGAGTCCCGGAGGAGGAAGATCGAGGTCGGAGAAGTTCGCCTTACCGACGATTCTTACCCCGGCCCCTTTTTCGTATTTTAAATTAGTCCATAAACTTCCAAGCGTAGTTTAAATAATCATGTAGTATTTGCATTAGACCCTCAGGCTTTGCATATTTGCATTTTGGTCCCTGCCAATGTTACCTCACGTGATCAGTTCACGTGAGGTTTGGACATTTTGCATCGGGACCCCTACACTTTCTCATATTTTATTGTGGTCCAGAAACTTTTTATTGAAGTTGTAATATTTTGGTAAAATTGCATGTTAGCCCCTGGAGCTTTGTGATATTGCAGAAATACCATTGCTAGGTCACGTGCCTAGTGCGCGTGAGTTTGCAATTTTGCAGGGAACCCCCTCCGGGTTTGGGTATTTGTATTTGGTCCTGAAACTTTGTTTATAAGTTAAATACTTTGTGGAAACTTGCACCTTGTCCCCTGTCTTTCTGGATATTTACATTTATACCCTTGCTAGTAGTGTATGTCCTTTTTGTTTCCTCTATTTATTTCATGCATCTATAAAATCCCAAAAATTACTAAAAAAATACCATAAGTTCCTACTACATTGTAGTTTCACGCCATATTTTTATTTTGCATTTTCATTACATTTTAATATTTAAAAAAATTCAAAAACACGCATTTTCTCTACTGTTTGCACTATAAAATCCATAAAAAATATAAAAACACCCTTAGAAAATTCCTCCAAAAATATATTTTGCTTATTTTAGTGTGTTTTAACTTTAGTCCAAAAATCATAAAAAATACAAAAGAAAACCTATAAAAATATAAAAACTCTAAAAATCTTCATAAAAATCTTAAAAATTCCACAAAAATTCTAAAAATATAATTTTTGTTTCTTAATTTTCTTTATTTTATTATCTTTTATTTAAAATTAATTTGGAGAACTTGTGTTACTGTTTGATATTTTATTTCTCCATTTTAATTTCAGCTTTTTATTTTATTCCCTATTTTCAATATTTTTGTCTTTAAAAACACCAAAAAATTAGGAAAAATATAAAAAATCACAAAAATATTAGAAAATTATAAAAAGCACAAAAGTATTTTATTTTCTGAATTTTTATTATTTTTAACTATTTTTATAAATACTTTATCCCTCTCTTTCTTACTTTGTATATAAATTCTATTCAAAGAAAAAGAAAAAAAGGGGTATAAAATATAAAAAGAAATTATAAATCTGAAAATCTAAAATCAAAATACAAAAATTATAAAATCAAAAATTAAATAAAAAATTTAAAATTAAAAATCCATCAAAAATAGCACTTGTAGGTGTTTGATCACTTTCACGTTTTGAGCATTATTGCCTTGTTCTATCATGTTTGCTCTCTGAATTCGACACTCTACACATACTTGCACCTATACACACTTATTGTAGAGTTATAATAAATTTTAAACTCCACATTTACTTTCATTGCTTGATTTGATTATCGTGGGTTAATTGTTGATTGGATTGGGATTTATCGAGGGTCGCCACAACGACTTTGTCACCGCCTTGTGTGAGGCATCTTAGACCCTTGTATCTCTCGGTTCATCAATGTCATGCATTAGTTTGTGTTTGATAGTAGGTATTCGTGATTTTGAGATGAGTTCATTCATTTTGATGGCAAATTACCCTTCCAACTGCCATTTGGATTGTTAATTTTAATGCCATGTCCCAACTACCTGCCATGATGATCATTCATTTTGATGGCAATTCCCTTTCCCCCACCTGTTACCAAACCTACTACATTCTCCTTCCTTCATACTGCCATCCCCTCATCGCACCACAACTATCACACCAACGCCAATGGTCCCTCTCAGGTCCCACAATGCAAGAGATGGACTCAGTGAGATCCAGGATCCACCACCCACTGATCTGAGAGCTCAGTTGGAGACCAAGTCCCATCAGGCCAAACCTCCATCACAGTAGTTTCTGTCCGCTGCCAATGCACAAAGTTCTGGGAACCGGTAGGCAAGGTCCCCATGTCTAGACCAGTCATCTTGCCAGAAGCGGATGGAGCAACCCTCACCAACACATGTGTCATTGAGGTAGTGATCTGTGGCAGGACTGAACAAATCCCTTTCCAGAAGTTCGAAAGTGTGCGCCCCCGTAATGGTTGCCACCGAAGGCATGTCAAGACCCCATAAATCTTCCTTGGAACTAAACAAGCTAGGTCAGAGCCATCACCCCAAATCCAAATGATCCAATTCGCAAACAACACCGTATTCATGGCATCCAATGCCCTTATGCTTGTACGAACCTAGCAGTGCTTGTTCTGATATATTTATGCCCTATTCACACTTGCGCTTCTATATTTCTTATAAATGCAGATCATTAATATTCTGTTAGTCAACTATAGGAATAGAAGTGTAATAATGGAAGACCCTACTATGAATTTTTCCAATAATATTTATGCCTTCATTTCTTTTGCAACTACAAGTGCACCCTTATGTTCGTTCAAAATCCACAGTAGGGTGCTTTCATTAGTACCCTTCTATTCCTGTAGCTGACTAACGAAAGATTAATACTCTGCATATTTTTAAGAAATATAGAAGCCCAAGTGTGATTAGGGCATAAATATTATCAGAAGACTCGGAAGGGTACAAACGCAAAAATCACTATAGAATATTTGTAGTGATATTTATACATAGACCCCTAACATCAAAAGGGAGTTCCGCTTGGCCCAAAACGGTGGGGGTTAGTGTCGGCCGACGGTAGAGCTGGGGGGACGGTGGGGTCACCGCCGTCATGCACGCCTACGATGGCGGCGGGAGGTGATGCGACGCCAGCGGTGGTGACCACATGCGGGTATCCCCCACTAGGCTACCCATGTGATGTGCCTCTCCTACTCTCAGCTTGGGCCCCCCAATTAAAATTAGGGTTCGGGGTGGGTCCTACATGACATCACCACGTTACTTCTCCCTATCTTGTACTTTTATCATGTGATATTCATATGCATTCAAGTCTCTCGTAATCACAGGTTTCCATGGGAAAATTTTAAGGTGATTTTCCCCATCCAAAGACGTATAACTTTTTTTTTCTTTTTTTCATTAGTAGGATTCGAACCCTCGTCCTTTAAAGTGGGAGCCACTGCTTCTACCACCAGACCATTAGAGGGGTTCCTAAAGACCTATAACTTCCCGACTAACCTTGGCTCCAAAATTTGGATGAAAACACATGCGGATATGATCGGATATTCGCTTGTCGTATTCGAAAAGTTTTTGCATACGGATATCCACATCTAACTTTTTATCGAAAATTCTTTACTATTTGGAGGATTTGTGAACTTGTATTTATATGAGACGACCTGATCAACATTCCTTGCATCGATATCATGATTTATCTTGTTGCTTTGAGTTGATAACATAGATCTTTGCTTGGTCATGTAATTGATCTCATTTTCGATCTTTCGACAATTTTACTAGAATTTTTCCTCTAATTGTATCACTCGTCGAAGATAAAACCATGATATCGTGGTATCCAGAGAATACCTTACCAACTGAGCTACAAAATATTGGTTATTTAGCGTGATGCGAGCACGAATCTATTGAACAAAATGCATATCAATAAAATGTCTATGGCAATGAATAATTGAAATATTCATTTTCGATTATCTGCTGCCATATCTCTCGATATTAAACTTGTAAAAAATTGACGAATCTAAATGGTTGCATAATTATCTTTTATTCACTTATTCACAATGAATGTCTTGTTCGTTATAAAGGCAAAAATATGTTGACTTTTTCGTTAACATATGTACTGATCACTTCTAATTCAGTAACAATATAACAAAAATCGACATGTTCTAAGAATCGTTGCTAACGATGTAGTACTAAGTATGATATTCATTGCAGATTTAACTAGTCAAATATAATTTTGCAATGAATAATATGCATTATTATAAATTTAACAGTAGAAAATATGAAAATGGATATCGATTTATTCATTACCACGTGACATTTTAGCTGAAGTGGGAGTTTCATAGCCCACTGGTAAGATGTATATCGACCTGTCTTGACACCTGACTATGACAGAAAAGATGCAATTTCTAGTATCACAAATTATACTGTTTGAGTTGCTAGTGCAAAGCTCCTGTGAAGCAAGGTCTTAAATGTCGGATTTCGTTCGGTGACTGATTGAAATGAAATTTCAGCCGAATTTCGGTCGAAATTCGATCGAAATTTCGATCATTTTAGATATTTTTTGAACTAGGACCCCCAAATTTCGACCGATATATGTCATTTCGGCCGAATTTTGATCACCCCACCGAAACTGAAATTCGACCGAAATTTAGTCTAATTTCGACGAAATTTGAAGCCATGATGTGAGGTTACATTATATTGACTATACTAAAATTTTTCCCCAAAACAAGGTCATTATGCTTATCAAAACAACCCCTATTTATTAATCCAAAAGGTATATAATCTATTATATTTTTCAGTCATATTATAAGCAAAAATATTGGATTGCTTGCCATATTGCAATGCCAGTTCATTGAACATGTTCCTTATCCTCCACTTTATAGCGTATACATCAAATTGTATGTAACTTCCAAAAGCTTTTGTCCTTAGAGACCACTACCTATGTCTTTGACAAGTAAACTACAAGCTTTCCCATATCACTATTATATGATTTGGATAAGTTTCTATCACGTGAACACTTCTTATCATTAAAAAAAGATTAAATTAAATGTCCAAAAGTTAGGAATGGAATACTTGCTTTTTAATTGCAGGCAGCCTCCCAATAATAATATTGTTCGAGGGTTCTCTTATAATTTACCCAAATACAATAATGAGATTTTTTCTCGAGTCATAAATGACTCCATAATGTGACTAGATGCGAGTTAATCATAAATTTGTTTACTTTATTATATACTACATGATTTTTGTATACATTTATATTTAAGTCCCTCAACATTATTATTTTCTTACTCCCCACGTAAGGAATGAAAAGAAATATGTAATATTTATCTCTCATTCTTGTTCAGTTAGGTTAAGAATTTATGAACAGAAAAATACTTTAGGATGATTGATCATTATTTGACCAATTTAATCATGGATTTCTTATTCTATAAAGTTGTTTAAAGACATAATAAAGCATGAAGTTTTTACGCTTATTAGACCTGGTCAACGGGCTGGGGGCCGCCTGCCCAGCTCGCTCATGGGCCAGACATGGGTTAGGAGATTTGAGAATGGGCCGGCCCGATCTAGCCCATAAAAAATAAAAATATATAAATATAAGTTGAATAATACATGTATTAATATAATACACTTCGATTTTTTCATATGTGACACTAGGTTTAAATAAAAATTAATAGTTTATATGTCAAGTAACATGTAAACTACTTATATTAATTATATGAAGTATAAATGATATTAATAAAATCATTTGTACATATTAAATACCATTAGAAAATTAAATGCATAAAGAGCGAATTGGACCATGAGCAGGCTTTGGACATAGATTTTTGAACCTTGGTCCGACCAACATTTTGGCCAGGTCTCTAACGCTTATCAATGCAGCACACTGAAAATATGTGTGTGCCCTTTTAATCTTTTTAAATTTAGACGTCCACTCTGTCGTTAAGTCCAACAGAGGTTGAAATGTAAATTAAGAAATATAACAGGAATTATAGCATAAATTTGAAAAATGACATGGCACGAGTATACTTGCATGTTTGCAGGCGCATATATGTAATTTTTTCTTTGAATAACTATCACAAGAGGAGGTTACGAATGCAATTTCATCTCAACCTGAAACAAATGAAAGGCGAATAAAGGAAAAAGTCACGCTTTATTTGAGATAATATTTTTCTAAAAAGTAATTACACAGATGAAGGGCGCCCGTTGGAAGAACCCCAAACCTTGACGGGTTTTCTCTAATTTTTCCAAGCCGCAGACCCGGAATAAAAGTCGTGAGACGTGAAGGTCCCACTTGGGTTCGTCAATTTGATTTGGATCCCCACCCAAACCCACACATAGGTCCGTGATTTGCGCACCCATTTGAAATTGGGTCTACTTTGCACCCTCGGCTATGGCCAATTGGGGTCCCTCAAATTGGCATTTGGTTTGTGGTGTGTAATCCAAATCAAGTAGAGTTGCATCCCAAAGTGGATCGTCTGCTGCAGGGTCTGCTGCAGCAGACCTGTAGGCCGTTCGATCGCGATCGAGCGATTCACACGAATTCATCCTTTTTGTGGATCTGTATCAGATGAATTCGTGTGAACCGCTCGATTGCGGTCTACTGCAGTGCCTGCTGCAACAGACCCTGCAGCAGACGAGCCACTTCCGTTGCATCCGACCTTGATGCTGATGCTAATTAAAACGACTCCTCCGGGCTTTCGCAAAATCACGATCCCATCAAAAAAGCAATTCATAAGCGATCGGCATGAAACCCGAACAAATAAGGTACAAAATCTTTGTATCTACTCTTCGAATATAAACTTTGAAAACCATATCCGTAAATAATCGAATACAAATCCGAATCAAATATTTGTCAAATATGAAGATGTATCGAATCTAGACTGAACAAAAATCTAATACGAAGAAAGCTTTCTATAAATAAGGATAGAATCGTTATTAATTGGAAGCGATTTAAATAAAATCATATTGAGATATTAATAAAACTAAAATAATTTAAATTATTAACAAAAAAATATCAGAAAACATTGAGAAGGACACAAGTGCAAAAAGACCCTTTAGATTATTGTTCGAGATCATTTTAGGTTCTGCTGAATTCGGATTTCGGGTCGATTCGAAGTATGGATATAGTGCTTTGGAAGTTGGGCGTTAGTAAAGTCCCATTGATTCCATTGTTGGCTTTGCTATTTAAGATCCGAAATCGATTCCCCAACAACTCCAACAAATGTTAGGTAAAAAGTCCAGTTCCATTTGCTCCCCCTCACTAATTTAAGCACAGAACAAAAGAGGGAATGATCATAACCACCCCACCTAATTACCTATATCCGTACATGCCGATTTCATATCCTTGACCATAATGGAATCACAATACCCGTCATGGTGCAACATTCTGGACTAGATGCACCGGATGGACGGTCGGATTCGATCGTCGATCCGGTCTCACGACAACGAAATGTGCCAATGGTGACGGATATATCGAATGTTGTCGCTCTATATAAATGACATCTATAATTTTATGTTTTTTTGGTGTGCGAAGCCTGGAGGAGATGAATGAGGCTTTGCTCAGCAAGTGGATCATGCAAATATGGAGTGATTGTGATAGTTTGGTATGCTTGTTGGTCAGGACGATCTATGGCTCTGGTTCCATCCTCCCCAGCTCTGGGATTTTGGGCCGGGCGCCATCTCTTTTTTGGCGTGGTATCTGCAGCGTGTTTGAAGAGATTCATCATTTCTTGGGGCAAATTATGGGTGATGGTACCGGTTATAGATTGTGGATGGATGAGTGGAGCGAAAAACGGGTTCTAGGTTATAGATTCCCGTGGCTAATGGCCATCACTATTGATCACAACTGCTTGGTGGCAGACGTGTGGGATGGATAATCTTTTTCCCATGTTTTTGGATAAGATCTCTCTTACCAAGAGTTGGAAGAGTTGAGGATGCAGATGATTTGGATGGAGTGGAGGGCCCCACTGAGGGAAGGGACAGTTGGAGCTGGTATGATGGGAGATTCTCGATACGTAAGGCATACATGGTGCTGAACGGTCCAACGGTTTTCGACCTTGAGGGATGTGTAGCTGATTGCAGAAGCATTTGGTGTTGGAAGGTTCTCACATGGATAAAGGTTTTTTTTGCTATTCAGAAGAGAGAGAATTCTCACAGGTGGGAGGTTGGCTCGGCTTATCCAAGCCGTCGATCCCATATGCTCTCGCTGTCAGATGGATGTTGAGGAGACGGATCACCTCTTTTTCAGATGCGCGGGCTCTGAGGAGGCTTGGAACTTGCTTGGAAATCAGAGTGTTTGCCATGCGGATGTGTCCGATTTCTGGGGCTCCTTATGCCAAAACTGGAATGGCATAGAAAGGGAAATATCAAAGTGTGTCGCTGTGGTGTGGGCGATTTGGTTGGCACAGAATGGTGTGATCTTCTGGTAAGAGAGATTCTACGCGGAGAGTGTTGTGGCACATGCTAGGGCTCTGCTTGATAACTGGAACGTGTAATTTCTTTTGAACTCGTACCGCTTGTAATTGCATGTATTTATTAAAGGTGATCAATAGTGAAGTTTTTTGGCACACACCTATACGGTGGAGGCTCTTTTTCCTTAAAAAAATAATTTTATATTTTTTTACATCAAGAATCACTATAATCTTTGTATTTACATTGTAACCCCTGTAATTTTATCCTAATTAGGGCGTATGTCCATGTCTAATCGTTGTGGCGTAAGAATCATTAAGATTACAAGAGTCATTGTGAGATATTTACAAATATTATCAACCTACACTTTAACTGGATAAAATTATAGGGGTCCTGGTGTAAAAAAACTCCTCGGTTTGTTCTGTAATTTCCTTGGGTAAATTAAAAAAGGAATTTCAACTATGCGTTCATTTTGCAAATGTTACAAAGACGAGGCTGACCTTTCAACTTTAATATTTAGCATTGCATGAAAGCCAACGGAGGCATGTATTCGACCAAAATAAATAAGATAATTCTTCTTTTTTATATATAAAAGATAAAGCCTTTAATTGAAATTAAACCACTATATAGTTAGGATCCTTTTGTAATTTTATCCGATTTCTTTTAGTATGTAAAAAGTCCAAGAACGTAATTTTTGGGATGGATCATGGAATTCTCAAAATGGGGACTCCTCGGCAAAAAAATCCTTAAAATAGAGACGGCTTGAAAATAATTCCCACAATGGGCATATATCTGCAAACCATTTGCCGCTTCGTGTTCCGCGTGCGGTAAATGGTTTGCCGTGCGCGGCAAATGATTTGTCGTACCACATGGACGGCTAAAATCTGCACCCGCGATGAAAATCTGAAATCCCAACCCCCCTCTCATCCGTTCATCTAGCGCGGCAAACGGTTTGCTGCACAACAACAAACCATTTGCCGATATATCCGTATTACGAGAAATATTTTCACGTCGTCTCCATTTCGATAATACCCCCTCGCCCTTTGGTAAACGTCCCAATTTTTGGTATTCCACAAATAATTTTTTTTAGAGACAGTGGGACCCACATTCTGTACTAGCACAAACAAACCATGTCCCCATTATCTTTATAAACCCCCTCATCCTCACATTCACTCGACCACTACAAACCCACCCCCGTCTCTCTATCTTCTCTCTCTAGAACCACAATGGGCACTCCCATCCTCCTCCTCTCCCTCGCCCTCGTCGCCACCATCGCCGCCTCCGCGCTCCTCCCCGCCCATGTCGACGATCCCGAGCTTGTCGCTCAGGAAGTCATCAGGTACGCACAACCGTTCGCCATTACCACATGTTACTCTTTGCAGCTCTAGTATGTGATCCCACATTGTGCTGTTGCCGACACCCACAGGGCAATACACAACAGCACGCGCCGCCGCCAGCTGGGGTTCCTCTCGTGCGGAACGGGAAACCCCATTGACGACTGCTGGCGGTGCGACCCCCACTGGGACCAGAATCGCCAGAGCCTCGCGGATTGCGCCATCGGGTTCGGGCGCAACGCGATAGGGGGCCGTGACGGCAAGATCTACGTCGTCACCGACCCCAGCGACAACGATGTGGTCAACCCCAAGCCGGGCACGCTCCGCTACGGCGTCATCCAGGACGAGCCCCTGTGGATCATCTTCGCGCGCGATATGACGATCAAGCTCAAGGTGGAGCTGTTGGTCAACAGCTACAAGACCATCGACGGCCGCGGGGCCGTCGTGCACATCGCCGGTGGCCCGTGCATCACGATACAGTTCGTGAGCAACGTCATCGTGCACGGCCTCCACATCCACGACTGCAAGCCGGGCGGCAACATGAACGTCCGGGACTCCCCCGGGCACTACGGCTGGCGAACGATCTCCGACGGCGATGCCGTGTCGATCTTCGGGGGCAGCCACATATGGGTTGACCACAACACGCTGTACAATTGCCACGACGGATTGGTCGACGCGATTCACGGATCGACGGCCATAACCGTCTCGAACAATCACCTGTCGCAACACGACAAGGTGATGCTGTTCGGACATTCCGACGCTTTGACGTCGGACAAGAGCATGCAGATAACCGTCGCCTTTAACCATTTTGGCGAAGGGCTCATCCAGAGGATGCCCAGGTTCGTATATCTCGGATTCTGATTCGGACATAGTTTTAAATTTTAATATCAACATATGACGACGCCCAACATTGCGATAATACTCGGATATTTTTGGGATTTTTATCCGGCAGATCCTATAAAATTTTTAAATTACCTCTATGACCTTTTGCATAACGTAATTACTCCATCGACCTTAAAAATTACCTCCAAGAACCCCCACGGGCTTCAAACAGATTACCCGGAGAGTTCATAGGGGTAAGAGTTGGCAAGTTTACAAGGTCGGGGAGGGAACTAGGTTGTTTTAAAGATCGTGAAGGTAATTGGCAAAATTTATAGGGTCTGCTGGGCAAAAATCTCTTTATTTTTATACATACAGAACTATCTTGGCAAAATTTTCCTTTTTTTTGCAAAAAGTATGAAAATATAAAGGGTATTTTTGTAAATAAAAAACATGCAGGAGTATTCATCAACAATATGACTTTACAGGGGTGTTCATGTAAAAATCCCTTTATTATTACATGAACACCGAAATATACTAGAATCTCTATATATTGTAAACGATTTTACAAAGATGCCCAACAAGTATGGTATTTATGTAGAATAGGGATGTGCATTCTTCTAAACAGAAGGGGTATTTTAGTAAAATACAAAGTGCACAAGGGTGCTCATTAATAATACCAGTTCAAACAGGTGTTGCTCAGGTAAAAATCCCAGGTTTCAGTCACACTATTTTCCATATTTTCTCTTAATTTTATTATTCGCATCTCGGAGGAGATAGATCTGTTTCAGGGAGTAGGGATTATTACAAAATGGCCCCTAAAATCTTGTCCACTAATACAATAATCCTTATAATCTTTGTAATTTCCTCCCACGACCCCAATAACCTTTACTTAATACATATGCCCCTGTCCAAGGGTGGTGATGCAAAAACCAGGAAGATCAAGTTTAAAAATTATATCTGTTTGGTTACATTATGAAGAATGTGGGATTAAATCTGCTGCAGGTGTAGGCATGGGTACTTCCATGTGGTCAACAATGACTACACACATTGGGAGATGTACGCCATCGGAGGAAGTGCGGCCCCGACGATCAACAGCCAGGGCAACCGGTTTCTAGCGCCGGATAACCCAGACAACAAGGAGGTGCGATTCACAATTACTTGCCCACAACCGATTATTCGAAAATTCACATATAAAACTTCCATGAAAAACAATGACTTGTTATGTAATTATCTTCTTTCAAACAGGTGACGAAGAGGGAGGACACGCCACAGAGCCAGTGGAAGAACTGGAACTGGCGGTCGGAGGGCGATCTCCTCCTCAATGGTGCCTTCTTCACGCCCTCAGGAGGCGCCTCCTCCTCCAGCTATGCCCGTGCCTCAAGCCTCTCAGCCCGATCGTCGTCGCTGATCGACTCCCTCACCTCGAATGCAGGCGCACTCGGGTGCAAGAAAGGATCAAGATGCTGATGACAATCTTCCTGCATAAACACTACACAATTGAGCTACTAGATTTTTCCTCATTGCAATCTTCCTATTTCTCCAACAAAATCAGCCTCTCTTTAATCTCCGTGTGTACGTTTAAATTTGACCAACCTCTCGGCCATTGCCATTCTGAAGGCAATTGGTCTTGAAGTGTTGACACTTCTCTACAATTTGCACTGTGTGGCATTAATATATATATATGTATCAAATTATTGAGCCTTCGATTTGGTTGCTTCTGTTGTCGATACAGAATGAACATGAGAACAGCACATGCAGTACTGACGATGATGATAAAATAACAAATATAAAAATAAAATAATATCTATACATTGGAATGTCACATGCTCCAATTCTAAAGAAAAATGAATGCAGTTGGAAGTTATGTTGCATTTAATTGTGTGGGCAAAAAACTTAACCATTGTCTCCAGTCCGATCCAGAAGATCTCTCACAGAAGGTCTCACAGCGCAGGGATTTAATGCTTCCTTTGCAGTGATAAACATTAAATTTTCATTAAATAATTCAGTATGAACTTCGAAATTTTTTTCAAAGTGACAGCACTTTTAAATTTTATTCAATATTATTTGATGAAGCAAGAAACTGCCTATTATTTGACGAAGCAAGAAACTGCCTGAACATTGGATGAGAAGTATTGTGGCGCCTCTTTATAAGAACAAATGGGACATTCAAAATTGTTCAAATTACATAGGTATCAAGCTGACGAGTCACACCATGAAAATTTGGAAATGTGTGATCGAAAGAAGGTTGAAGCAAGTTTTTAAAGTAAAAGAAAACCAATTCGGATTCATTTCAGGTCGCTCAACTAATGAAGCCATCCATTTGTTGAGTAGAAGAATGGAGATTTATAGAGTTAAAAGGAAGAACCTTCATTTGATTTTTATTGTTTTCGAGAAGGCTTATGATTTTGTCCCACGTGAGATATTGTGAAGAGTTTAGGCGAAGAGACAAGTACCTATCCCATGCATTAATCTCATAAAGGATATGTATGATAGGGCTTTATCTTGTGCAAGGATATGGCTTTATCTTGTGTAAGGATCCAGTCTCGAAAGACTGGCTATTTTGACATCAACAATGGTTTACATCAAGGTTCAGTTTTGAGTCCATTTCTTTCTACTTTGATTATGGACGAATTGACAAGTCACATTCAGGATGAGATACCTTGGTGTATGTCATTTGTTGATTGTGTTTATTGATGATACTTGATGCAAACGAAAATTTGAAACGGATAAAATATTTTTTTTAATGGTGGAAAATGTTGGTGGAAGAAATTAGAGGATAAGAGAAGAGAATAGCGCGTCGGATTGCGCGGGATATTAGAGAGGAATCGTGAAGATCACGTTGAGAGAGAGAGAGAAATAGGGAGACAAAGAGAGATAACTCCAATTTTCATATCAACTGAACTGAACTGTCTAAAACAATAGCCTATCATCCCTTTATATAGAGGGATGAGATTACAAAAATAGAAATTCAAAATCAAAAATCAAAACAACTTATCCTAATTTGACTCTAACCGACTAACTAAGAATTCAAATCTCTAACTAATTTATTGAGATCATACGCGATCTCGTTATTTATAATAAAAATGCGACGACACAATTAAATAAAATGAGACTCTAATTATCGGATAAAATTAAATAAATATAGCCCTATATATCTGATTCACGCTGCATCAGTTATCCTGCGCTTGAAAAATTCGTCTACCGACGAATTGCTTGATCTTCGGGCTGTTGATGGAGAATTTCCACATGGCTTGTTGGTCGAATCTCCCCACTTCGTTCCTTTTCCATGTTACGTTTATAATTTTTCTCCATTGAGGGGTATGGCTGCAAATGTTCTACCCCTTCACTTAAAAACTCATAAGTTAACTTTTCCACTTGGCGTGTTGGGTAAAATAGCATTGGAGGAGGGGTCCCCTTGAAATATTTCCAAAATATCCCTTTACTCCTATTGTCAAGGGACCCGATTGAGTAAGTGCCCTCAAATTTTGTTAGGGTTCGGTTCTTCCTAAGCTCGTGGTGGCCGCATGATGGGAGCGGCAAAGGAGTGGGAGGTGGCGAGGTTAGGGGCTCCTCTGGGAGCACATGGGCAGCGGGAGGGGTGTTGAGGGTGTGGGGGTGACAGCGGGGGCCGAGAGCTGTGTCGCAGGGGATACGGGGGTGGTGGGAGAGGGCGTGGGGGTGTAGGGGTTGCGGCGGGTGGGGTTTCTGGGGGTGCGAAGATGATGGGAAGGGGCGCAGGGGCTGGGAACTGTGCCGCAGGGGCAGGGGCTTCGGGGGCGTCGGGAAAAAGTGATGTTGGCGGTGGCGCAAGAGGCGCGAGGGTGGGAGGGAATAGCAGCAGTGGTGGGGCAGGAGGGTTGTCGGGGGTGCGAGGGTGGCTGTGGGAAGGGGTTGTGGCAGTGGGCTAGGGGTTGGAGGTGCGGGGTTGTCAACGAGGATGGTAGGAGGAAGATCTGGGGCTGGGGGGTGCGCTGCAAGGGATGCAGGAGAGGCGGGATGGGCCGGAGGTACAAGGATGTTGTCGGGAACCTGCGGAAGGGTCGTGTGTGGCCCAGAAATCGATTTTTCCAACGATGCAGATCTGAAAATACCTGTACAGCAAGCAGGTCGGCGTTTTCCTCCTCTGAAACGGTCGGGATAGCGAACAAATAATCCTTAAAGTTGTTGTTTTCGCATGACATGGTTCGGACAGCAAGCACATCGTCGTTGTTGCCGTTTTTTCCATCCACAAAGATTTGATCAGCGCACAGATCATGGTCGACGACAATATTTTGTTCGTCGTCAACTTGTACCATAAAAATATCAACATTGTACAATGAGTCTATCCATTGTTGAACCTTGATGCTTTTCCGGAGGCGCTTCTTGTATTTTTGTTGACGCGAACGCGCATATGATCCTCGTGATAGGGTTGCTTGATCGAGCTTCATTCTCCAATATGCGACGGGACCGTCGAATCGTGAGAACGATTCAACTTCCATGCTCTGATACCAAATGATGCAAACGAAAATTTGAAATGGATAAAATATTTTTTTTAATGGTGGAAAATGTTGGTGGAAGAAATTAGAGGATAAGAGAAGAGAATAGCGCGCCGGATTGCGCGGGATATTAGAGAGGAATCGTGAAGATCACGTTGAGAGAGAGAGAAATAGGGAGACAAAGAGAGATAACTCCAATTTTCATATCAACTAAACTGAACTGTCTAAAACAATAGCCTATCATCCCTTTATATATGAGGGATGATATTACAAAAATAGAAATTCAAAATAAAAAATCAAAACAACTTATCCTAATTTGATTCTAACCGACTAACTTTGAAATTCAAATCTCTAGCTAATTTACTGAGATCACACGCGATCTCTTTATTTATAATAAAAATGCGACGACACAATTAAATAAAATGAGACTCTAATTATCGGACAAAATTAAATAAATATAGCCCTATATATCTGATTCACGCTGCATCAATACTGGAAATGGAGTAAATGAGAAGCTCGAGGTCTGGAGACAAGCATCGAAGACTAAAGGATATCGTATAAGTAGGGCTAAAACTGAATATATGTAGTGCACTTTTGATGGAAGCAAGGCTAAAGGAATCGAGGTGAAGATTGGTGACGATAACATTTAGAAGAGAGATTGTTTTAAATACCTGAGATCTATTTTGCAACATGATGGAGAAATTGATGAAGATGTTACTAATAGAATAAATACAGGCTGGCAAAAGCGGAGAGGAGTCTTTGTTGTTCTCTGTGATAAGAAAATTTCTTTAAAAATCAAAAGACAGTTCTACGAAGCAGCCGTAAAACATGCTATGCTCTGTGGATCTGAATGTTGGCTTGTAAACCATAGACATGTGCAGAGAATGACAATAGCAAAAATGAAAATGCTAAGGTGGATGTGTGGACACACACGTAAAGATCAGATCCAGAATGATGCAATCAGAAGGAAAGTTAGTCTAGCTCCGATCGAGGATAAGATGCGAGAAAACCACTTAAGGTGGTTTGACCATTTGCAAAGGTCAGCTGATGCACCTATTAGGAGATGCGAGTTTTGGGATGTTGAGCCGGCTAAGAGAGGGTGGGGACGACCAAAGAAGTGATGGAATGAGACTATAAGAAGGGATCTTAGTTTTTTGGATATAAGCCTAAGATTGACCCAAGATAGATCTGAATGGAGGTAAAGAATCCATGTAGCCGACCCTACTTAATTGTGGGAAAATATTTTGTTATTGTTTATTGTTGTTGTTGTTGACAGCACTTCTAAACTTTCATAATCATAACCCACATATAAAAGCTCTAGGGTGCGTTTGGTTGGCGGGTTAGGGCGGGTTAAACTGGTAGAGGGTAACCCGTTTTGTCCAGGTTTCGTTCATGTCAAGGCAATCGTGTAGGGTTTAAACTGCATCTTGTTAAACTATTGGAAGAAGTCATATTTATAAGGTTTTTTAACCAATTTTCCTGCCCTGACTTTCAGGCATGTGAGGGTTCCAAAAACCATAAAAGGGATGTAGTTTTAGGGTCTGTTTGGTTGCTTGGTTGGGGTGGGTTGGGGTCACCTGATGTGAATAGTAGCTGTTTGGGATGGTTATGAGGGTTGGAGAGGGTTGGAATAAAGAATGTGATGTGATGTCACTATGATATGTGATAGAATTCCATCCCAACAAAAGAAAGGGGTAAACCGGGTTACCCCGCGGTAACCCGGGGGTAACCCGGTTACCAAACGAGCCCTTAGGGCTTTGTCCAGATTCGTTCATGTTGATGTACTTTAAAAAAACAATCTTAGGGTTTGAACTCAATGACTTGTAAATTAATTAATTAATACCCGCAGTTATCCACGTAAATACAGCAGCATAATCAACAAACTTTAAAAAAACTACAGGAGCTCTTATTTCTAAGGTTTTTTACCCATGTTCCAGCCCTAATTTTCAGGCATGTGTGGATACAAAGATCCATACACCATGGCAGAAGGGATAGGGTTGGTGATGGGGATGGGCATGTGGTGTGTGACCCATAAATGTGGGGCACTGCTCTCTACCTACACATAGATTTGCAAACTTTGAAAAAGTTGCACATCACCATGTGACCCCCCACTCCACCCCTGCCCCCCTCCCACTGCACCTCTCTGATTGGCATTGAACAGTACTTGAGGTAGGTCTGCGTCTGCCTTGCTGATCATTCATTGGGAACATTATCTTGGTTTCTCCATCTTAATTGAGCATCAAATTAATCAAACCAAGTGGACAGCAGAGACTCATGCAAACAATGGACAGGTCAACCAATGCAATCAATAATTTCAAATTATCATAATTTACAAACCAGTGTACCTTCTGATAACCGTGATTCAGCTCAGCGTTGATTTCCTACGTAACTAGAATGACCAGGGAAGGATTAGACACGTACCTGTTGCTATGCAGAACTTCCACTTTTATCAAATGCCAATTTGTCGAGTAACCATAAAAAAGCACGACAACTGCCGCCATCGCTGTCTCCATTCCTCATTGTATTTTGCTGAACTAGATTACGTACAGGAAGATACCGTGGTTGTTACAGAGATTGCATCAAGACGCCCCTAAGAAAAGTCCCAACAAGAGGTCAGCACTAATGGCCACGAAATTAAATGACAGAAAATGCAACCACCACCATGTGCCGATCAGTCCAAAATGAACATAGTTACTAAAACAATCATGGAGCTGTTGGAAACCAAGCTCCAAGTAGTTAATTTACTCTGGCAATCAGCAAAGAAACGATTCCTATATTGACTAAAACATTCCACATCATACATAACAATAAATCAGAGAGAAATAGTTGAAATGGACAACCCAACACTAACTTAAATTAGAACATCTTACCATAATCTTAGATGGAACTTCTAACAATGTGAAGGGCAGATACTAGAAGGAGAAAACAGGAAACATGGGACAGGTGTGGAAAGGGTGCGAGACCACAGGACTTTAGGCAAATGGCAAAACCTGCACTATAAATTACTCCAAACTGTTTTTCACAGCAAAGTATAGCAAGCAGGGCAAACCAGATGCACATGGCCCCCTAACAGGCAGGTGTGTTGAACGGCAAAGTCTTGGATTAATGGCCCATATCCGACACCTCACTGTGATCTCTGGCCGTGTTTGTCTGGCATGATCCATCCAAGCTTCAGAACTGTTGAACAGATCAAAAGTATCCAAGAGACTACTTCATGGAATCCACCCACTTACCGATATGGACATTTTGAGAGCATTAATGACCACCAATAATTTGGAGCCCGCATAAGAGAGATTCCTAAAATTTTGCCGTGCACTTATGAATACATACTTTTTTATGCACTGTCTTCTTCACTAGTGGACCTGTATGAAAATGTTGGAGAAGTTGAGTACAATTGGCAGTATGATCCTGGACCTAGACAGGTCAAGTTTTATGGCAATGATAACTAGCCTGTGGAAGTGAGACCTACAGGTTTGGGTCTACATAGATTGCAACTTGACTGATGAGGTGTTGTATGATCCCTCATATTACAAGCTTACTTGTAAGAGTTTCTTGTTACCCTTATTGCGATCCACCTCCTGCTCAAAGCAAAAATTTTCCATGGAAATTAAGTCTTCCAAAAAAGAAAAAAAAACTCCTGAACAGGTTTGCAAAGACAGATTGCATCCATTCTTGACAAGTTTAATTAGGAAAACACACTTACTAATATAAGACGTTCCACAAAGAAATTCACTTGATAGTTTAAGGAGCTTCAGCCTTCTTATAGTATGGCCAATGATTTCTAGATATTGCATATAAATTAGGCAGACCAAACAAAAGATATAATCAGATATTGAGCATTCCTTGAGTAATGAAAAAAATATAGCATTGGTCATGTATGAATCAAATCACGTGGATTAAGAATTTGGATGGCAACAAATAATTATCCTGAATTAAAGAGAGGACCTCATGGATGTTCATATGATCGTAAACCTTCAATGATTTTTTCTCTTCCAGCTTAAACCCCAAAAAAAGCAAATGATGTATGGATTAAAATGAGGATCCTTTGTTGTCATTGAATATCTGGAGATCACAGGTTCAAGTCACGAGAACCATTACTAATAAAATCATGGGTTAACCTGCAATATCGCAGACTAAAAAGGTGGTCAGTGCCTTATATCCAGCATAAAACAGGAGCTTATCATAGGCAGAATCAAATATTTCTTTAATTGATGAGGAAAAACAGAATTAAACAATATATAGATTTATTGGAATCTAAATGACTACTAATCTCGACTATTCATCCTTTGTTTTCTGGAAACAATCAGTTCACTTTTTTAAATAAATAAATAGATCGGTTAATTATGCCACGATGAAAAAATCATAGCTGAATGCAGTTCAGCTATAAGTGCATGTGTTAACTCACAAAAATATGATAGTCCTGTGTGGCCTCATCCTTTTCAATACCAGCAATCAGCATTTGAAACCATTATAAACCACTATGCATTGTTTTTATCCCTTTAGATTGAATGGGAGCAAAATTGTGTCTACAATATTCTAATTGCAGTCCAAAAATAATAGTGATCCTCAGAAAACATAAAGACACGAGATGTAGCATTAAAAGCTCGCATAAAACTTTCCTATAGTACCATAAGGAGCTTTCACCTATCTGGATCGTTATAAAAGATGTTGAAATCATATAGGTAGAGATCAAACAAATGATATATCAGATAGTGATAATGAATCCATAAAGAGCAGAAATAGACTCTATATATATCATGAATGAAACAAACCCTGAGCTATAGCAAAAAAACTGGAATAAAAATCTACAGAGGATAGCAGAGGTATGTGTTTGCACAGATGAATAACACTTGTGAAAAATCAATAAAGAAGATGGTACTATAGGAAAGAGTGTGTTAGTGATAATGAATCCATAAAGAGCTGAAATAGACGTTATATATATCATAAATGAAACAAACCCTGAGCTGTAGCAAAAAAACTGGAATAAAAATCTACAGAGGATAGCAGAGGTATGTGTTTGCACAGATGAATAACATGTGAAAAATCAATAAAGAAGATGGGTACTATAGGGAAGAGTGAGTGTTAGAGACTTTCTGAACATTCTAATACACCTTTTGCACGGATGAATAAATGCTTACCTTCTCTAGATGGTTCATATGCATATTTATAAATTTTGCAAGTTTCACAATTTGTGGGTGAGTTTCATATCCCCAGATCTCGATATCCACATCTGTTTTTTTTAGAAACTTGATATTCACGTCTTAACTGGTACTATAAAAAATCCCTCTGGGTCTGCACATTGACAGGATATTTAGTAGCTATACGATGTGGCAGTGGAGCTGAATTTCATCGACTGAGCTCGAGCTCAATATTCGATCCAATTCAAACTTGAACGAGCAATAGCAAACTAACCTTCTGATTTACCAACCACCATTGTATCCAACTCAAGTACCAGCTTTACCAGCATTTGTTCAATCAACTTTCCCAATTCAGCTCATGAACCTTCCGATTATTCATGTGCTAGATAACGTTCTTTTAGCAAAATTAGCAATATACCTGTGATTATGAAGTACAAACCCATCTCCCATCTTCATTGAAGGCAACAATGATGATAGGTGCATTCTCCATATTATGCCTTAAAGATGACTGGAACATCCGTGCTCTTTAGCACAAGATTTTGAGTCTCACAACTCACAAGCTTCTCATTTCACAATCAGGGGGTCTTGAATGTGAGCACACGTGCAGTAATTTTCCATATAATATACATGTAGAGAAATAAATGATGTAGTAAAACCTACAATACTCCACACGATATTACCCGACTAGGAACATATGGATGGGGCATTGGTGATTGAGAAAGAAAATGTGGAGTATAAGAAGAAATACCACAAAATTTTGGTTTTTCCTACATCATCATTGAATTAATATAAGAACTCCAAGAAGGCATAAAAATCCAGATATAGACATGCACTCTTCAGAAAAGGATAGTAGGTCACACATGTTGCACGATTAAGCAGTATTATGACGCCCCATTACAAGAATAAATAAGACTGTTTGGGGTCAAGCTAATAGGAAAGAATATATTTCAACGGAGTAAAAAAGCTAAGGAAGATCACATGGGCAGGTTCTCCCAAGTGAGCTCAAGCGGACTGCATAATTTCAAAGAAACAAAATGCTCTGATTGTAGAGTAAAATGCAAATCAGCTTTTGAGAAAAAGGATTAAATTTTGGAAACAAATATATCACAGTTTAACTACAAGTCTTCTCCAATATAGCAATACATTAAAGGTCAAGTTATGACATTTTTTCATAGCAGCATATTACAGCCTCAACTTATGATGGCAAAGGTCGATCAACATATTTTCAAGCAACTATTATCCACAAGATGCACAATGCAGCAACAATATATTCAGTTTAAGAGTACAAACAAGCTAGAAGAAAATCAAACTTTCCATAACTGTGTATCATCCTTTATAACAAATGTAAGAGAAATAGAACGATACCTCCGTTACACAGGTGACCGTGGGAAAATTAGAGTGTGATTAGAAGAGAAAAAACAGTAAATTATGACATACCAAACAAAATACTGTTTATTATTTTGTATGATCCTAAATTAAACCACTATTACAGCAGGAGCATAAAGGTCCATCAAGCTCAGCTAGCCATTTAGCTATACAATATTTCAGATTGGACATTTTTTATATTCCTTGTAAAGGATATCAAAACTGTAGATCGCATGGGTGATTTGTATAGAATATCTCCGAAAGCGCTTTCTGTCTAAAATGCCGTATAACTCTTAATACTGGAGGGAGGATGAATTCAGCATCTGCAAGTCCTGATGGAATGCGCCCTGGCACCATTGATGTCTATTATTGGGGAGGGCAGGATATCTCAGAGAGGGACACCAGATGCTTGCATGCTTGTGACAGAATATTGATCCTGGATTATCCACCGGCAATGATATCATCACAGGTCATACAGGTACTGCAATATGCCGATGACACACTGCTCTTTCTAGAAGAAGATTATTCGTGAGCAACCTGTTTACACGCCTCTTGGATAGCTTTGATGAAGCTATGAGTTTCAAGGAGAAGCCCCCATTCACATGAAGTTTAGCTATGTTCCTTCCAGTCTTGATATATGTTAACAAGCCTAGAGGTTCCACGGAATTATGACATCTGCAAGGGTGCAAAAGTGGTATTTAGCATTCATTCAGATAGGTCCGTCAACAAAGAATATATAATGTTATTAGCAAGAAAAATCACCACCTTTCATTTTTCAACATAAAAATAATGTACTAACATGTCATAATCTATATAAGATCAAGTACGTGACAATGCTGAGTCGATTAACAAATCTCTTATGACAGCTATCAAGATGTCATATTAGAAAGAAACATTGCTAATAAATCGCAACCAACCATTTTTCTGAGTCAAAAAAGGGGGATACTCGATAAGGCAGCCACCCCATGATTATTATTAGAGAAAAAGAAACAGCTTACAAGTGGGAAGTGCCGGTTGTCGAACTAGCCAATCCAACTAATTGGATTAGATGAATAAACAGCAGTTAGTCAATGACCTCCCAAACCACAATCAACCAGTCAATCAGACCAGACAATAGACTTTTGCAACCAAGGGAAACAGTATCACCACGATGGTAGATGAAATACTGGTTGCTGAGAGAAATGAGGAAATTTAAGGGTCACTCATCAAACCCTTTCACCAGAGCGGGGACCTTATTCTACTATGTCAATTCTTTTTCCCTTCACTCTTCTTTATGTTGGTAATTAGGCTATCATAGAGGGTGGCTGAGCGCCATTTTGACCGGAGGGGGAGCCATATTCTACTATGTCTCGCAATGTGGATCGGTGTGCAATGGTTCAACTGGGGCCAATACAGGCATCATTTTAAGGTTTGACAAGGTTTACTCTTCTTTACGTTGGTATTTAGACTACTGTTGAGGGTGGCTATGTGCAAGGACATCCCATAATGTAGATTGATGCGCATTTTTTCAACTGGGAATTATAGAGGCATCATCCGCATGATTGGTTAACGTTTGCTGTGGCATTTAGATGTGGGATTGAGTGTTTTGTGATTTGAAAACAATGAATTGCACTAAGTGATTGATAGGACTTACAGATCAGATAAGCAAAAATGGATAGAGCCAACCGATTCTTCATAAGCCGAACTTGGACCATGATCACTGGGCAAAGTTTAGAGGGCAAATAGGTCAACCATCGACCAGCCTCATGCACAATGCAAGCGACAGCGATGTGGCATGTAGGCAGGGATGGTGGACTGCAAAGATCGGCCAGAAAGATATGCAGGGATTTTCTCGGTTCATACTAGTCAGTTAAGGTGCTCGGAGAGCCACCTTTTTTTGGAGGTTTATGAGGGGCTGGTGACTTTCTTCACAGATCCTGCTCAAGACTTTGATGTGTTTCTGGTTTAGCTGAAGATCATGTTGCTGAGAAGATTCAGAGCCATGGCATCTGCTTTAATATATGGTGTGATCTTCATCTTTCGAGATGAGTGACAACAGATGTACCCTCTACGCTAGGCAGACGATGCAGAACTTACTTTTTCATCTCACCAAGGCCTTACGTTAGTGATGCTTTCTCCAACTAAGGGTGTCGATGACAGTAAGGAGGGAGGTCTTGATAAAGGTCGAGGTATGGAAGGGGTGTGGTTGTTCGACAATGGCAAAGAAAAAGAGAAGTATGGATGGTGAGCTCCAACACCGTGAACGTAGGAGCTTAAGGTATAGTGCGTTTGGGGGTGTGCATAAAGAGGTGGGGCCATGGGTGCACCAGGCTAGAAGGGATCAATAGTTGTGTGCGGGTCATAAAGCTTTGACCAAGCGACAAACCTGATGCCCGAGGTCACATTCCCAAGGTTAGGGATGGATGAGGGTATCAGAGTAAGGATTGATCTTGGCCCATTTTTTAATTTAATCTTTAGATTAAAGTTATAGCCAGACTAAGCTCGAGAGCCGATCATGTCAGCCCAAGAACCCAACTTGCAATATGGATATAATTTTCAAGACAAACAACCACTAGGAGGGGGGGGGGGGGGGGGTTGTCATGTGAAGTGGTGTGTTTTTGTTGTAGGGGGAAGGAGCACTTGATCTAGTCTTTGGATTGCAATTAAGTCAACCATCAACAACGGGCCTCAAGCTCAATGCATATGACTCCGACGTTATGTCCACCAAGGCTAATTGCTAGCAGGGGGGTGACTTGGAAGGCATGAAAGGCTTTCATCGGGTGCTACTTGATGCAAAAAGGAACTTGGGAAGCCACCTTCTTTAGTGGAGGTTTGTGAAGGGCTGACAACTTTCTTCCCAAATCATGTTGATACTTTGATGCCTCTCAGTATTTATTGAAGATCTTCTTACTGAGAAAACTCAAATCTATGGAGCGAGCTTCTATGCATGGTGATATCTTCGGCGATTACGAAGGTGGCGTCAATATGTGAAGTAATGGTACCCTTTTCTATGGTTGTTCAACGGTGGCGGCAAAAGGGGGAACAATGGTGGTGGACTACAATGATGGTGAGCTCTAACATGGTGATCAGAGGAGTGGAGCAAAGGTGGCAAGCAAGGGCGTGGTTAAGGGTATAGAGTGTTATCGAAAAACATAATGAAGAGCGTTAATCAGATCAAAAATGATAAACAATGAAGAATACAGATACTTTACGTGAAATACTACTCCCTAAGGAGCAAGATGAAACCACTGGAGGATGCCTCAAAGAAAGGATTCTCCTATTATGTTCTCTCAATAAATACAGGGGTGTGGGGCTTTTTGTATAGCCTCATTGACACACCAGTCCTACCAATAGATGACGTAGGACTAACATGATGGTGTGGTAACTAAATCCTGGAGAGGTCCAATTACCCACCTAGGTCATTTTTCAACACAAGGATTCTTCTATTATGTTTTTTCAATAAATACAAGGGTGTGGGGATTATTGTATAGCCTCGTTGACACACCAAAGTCCCACCAATAGATGGCGTAGGACTAAACATGATGATGAGGTAATTAAATCCTAGAGAGGCCAATTACCCACCTAGGTCATTTTTCAACACCCCCCTCAAGCCGGAGCATGTAACGCTCAACTCCGATAAACAGGAAGAAGACACTCATACGTTGAACATAAAACACCACAGAACATAACGACTCAATGCATACTCAGTTGGTTGTTGCCGATGGCGGTGTTTCTCATGCCATGTTGGTGAGGAAGAGTTGTAGTCTAGAGCATGCAATGAGCATTTATGTTGTCAAAGCCAGTAGGAGTTGTGGCATCGAAGCATGTGGAGGATGTGTCCTCGAAGCCTATGGGGTCTAGAAGTAGATCTCTGAATGCGGGTCCATTCTCATAGGGAGCTCGAGGAGGTTTTCTCTCTCATAAGAACCTTGGAAGGATCAAATACGGAAGTTCATGTTTAACAAAGGATGGAGCATGCACTGACTACATTGAGTTTGTTTCTGACTAGAGAATCCTAGAGACATGGAAGAAGAATCGATTGAAACTCAAGGGGTTACGATGGAGCCCATGGGATTGCTGGGTAGTAAATAAGCCCTACTCTTCTCCCATACTTATCGAAAGAATGAACTCAACCATGCTGGGAGAATAAATGAAGAGGGGATAAACAAAAAATCTTCATCTTTTAATCACTCTTTTTCTGAACAAATTCATCTCTCCTTTTTTCGGAAATAATTCTCCTTTTTTCGCCTATATTTTCTTCATAGAAGTCTCCTTTTTCCGTATTTTCTCCCTTTTTATAAGCCATCCTCCTTTTTTTAGCTTTTGTATAATGCTAAAAAAATGGTGAAGCCTTCTCCCATTATAAGTAGGGTCGGCGACATGGATTCTTGCTCAAATCCATGTTGAAAGATTCGACTATTTTTTACGCTGGTTGTCGACTACCAAACGCAACCCTTACAAGGGGGGATTTGAACCCGGATCTTTTGGGTGGTAGGCACACTGCCCTACCACCAACCACAAGGGGGAGATTTTTTGTATAAGGTAAACCTCCTTTTTTATTTTTTCCATACTATAGTAGCTTTTTCCCCATTCTTTTCTTTCTTTTTTACGATGCAGGCCAATTGGACCAATACATAGCAAAATAAAATAATATTGAGGGGAGAGCTCCATCTCCGACTCTAGGGTTCCCCATAAAAAGAACCCAATGCCATCACCCGAGAGGTCGCGGAGGAGGCGTGATTGCTGGGTGTGTGATTGCTAAGGCGAGCAGAGGACCATGAGGGGACATGGTTAGGGTTCGCAGGGGCTGGTGACGCGCAGAGGTCCCTCACTAGAAAAGTGAGGAGGCACAAGAAGGGCTTGGAGGAGGTGTGCCATGAGGAGGGGCGTCGCCTGGGGAAGGTAAGGCATCACCGAGGGATGAGTACGCACGGAGGGTTACTGCTAGAGGAATCACCACCGAGGACCTATCTTTCTCTGAAAGAGAGTTCCACTGCAGGAACTTATCTCTGCTACCATCGCCTACGGGTTTGGATTGGGCACACAGCTATTTCCACTTTCCACAAGATAATAGGGAACCCATCATCAATGCTCGATGATGGGAGCTTAATGGTGTGCGTCGAGTGGGAGGGGGCGCTATCTGCGAGATGGAAGGTGGTTGCGCTGCCCGGATACCGGAGACAGTGATGCAACTTGGAGGGGTGGCACCGTCACCTGGAGATCTCGCAACATGAGGCAACCATGCTGGAGCAACACTGCTAGGGCTTTAGGGGGAGATCCATGATCTCGATCTCTTGTCAAGAACAACCCCTAGATCGTCGTCAAGATTACAAAAAATGAGATAAAATTGATCTCCAAGATGGATCCCAAAAATCAGCTCGCTTTGATATTACATGATCTTCCAAGAATAAATAGCAACTTCTAATCTTAAAAAAAATATTGAATGCATATAATCGGATTAAAAATCGAATCTCAAGATGAATGAATCCAGAACCAACTTGCTCTAATACCATGTGGAAAAACACAATGTGAAAGTGATAACTAGATCAAGAACGATAAACAATGACGAACACCGAGATTTTACGTGGAACCCTACACCCTAAGAAGCGAGATGCAACTACGGGAAAATGCTTCAAAGGGCATATTCTTCTATTATTATTTCTCAATGAATACCGGGGTACCGAGGTCTTTATGTAGCCCTGCTGGCACACCAAAGTCCCACAATAGATGTTGTGGTCCAAAAATGGTGTGGTAGTTGGATCCTGGAGAGGTCCAATAACCCACCTAAGTCATTCTTCAACAAGGCCTTAAATGTCGATTTCGGTCACCATTTCGGTGACGACCAAAATAGAATTTCGATGGAATTTCGGTCAAATTTCGATCGAAATTTCGATCATTTCGGTCATTTTTTGGACTAGGACCCCCGTTTCTCAATTATTTCGGTCATTTCGATCGAATTTCGATTTTGACTGGATATCGATATTCGACAGAAATTCGATCGAATTTCGCTGAAATTTGAGGCCATGTTCTTCAACAAGTGTAGATGGGCGGGTTCGGAGGTCTCTTTGGGCATAGAGAGATTGATAGTTGTGTACAAGTCAAGGAGCAGTGGTCGAGCAACAAGCAAGATGCCCAAGGTCACAAGTTCGGGGTTCAAGGAAACACTGATCGACGAGTCATGACCGATGAGGGTAGCAATACTAACAGAGATGCCGGTCCTTTTAGGAGTTTGATCTTGACCCATTTTCAATTCGAAATTAGACTAAAGCTAGATTCTGTTGGGAGAAAATAATGTCTTGTTTATTCATGAGGCCCTAGGGTTCTCTTATATAGGAGAGTAACATGTTGGCTAAACTATATAAAGAAGACAAAAAGAATAGAGAGTCCATAAAAGACACAAAAGATGACTAATAATCCAACACTCTCCTTAAAGTTGGAGCATAGATATCTATCATGCTCAACTTAGCATCATTGATAAGGCCCTTTGGCTAGGGTCTTGGTAAGTACATTTGTTGTATGATCTCCTGAACTAACATGGTAGTGGAGATGAGACCCTTCTATATTATGTCTTGAGTGTATTGACAATCTAACTCGATATACTTGGTCCTCTCATGCAAGACTGGGTTGTTAGCAATGAAGAGAGCAGCCGGATTGTCACATTGGAGGTGCATGGGAAGAGATACCTCAATTGTCAGGTCAGTAAGAACGGATCTGACCCACATCATCTCTATACTAGCATGTGTCATGGTCATGTATTCAGATTCAGCAATGGATCTGGCAACTACCGTCTGCTCCGTGTTCTTCCATGACACCAAGGAACTCCCTATGAACACTGCAAAGCCAGAAATAGACTTCCTGTCTTTGGGGCACCCTGCATAATCTGCATCTACATAAGTTGTAACAGCAAGGGATGTACCTCTGCTGAATAGAAGACCAGTGACAAGTGAAGCCTTCAGATACCTCAGAATCATATGGATTGCATCAATATGTGCCTATCTAGGTTGCTCCATGAACAGACTCACTTCGTTTACTGCAAACGATATATCTTGCCTCATGATGGTCATATAAAAGAGCTTCCCAACAAGCTCCATGTACCTCCTCTTGTTTAACTCCTCAATGTCATCATCATACAGCTTTATGCTCGGGTCCATGGGAGTAATGGTAGGCATGCAATATGCCATATTTGTCTCATATATAAGATATGTAACATACTTCCTCTGGGTCATCACAAGACCTCGTCGGTTCCTGGCAAACTCCAGTCCAGGTAGCGTAGACTGCCAAGGTCCTTGGTCACAAACTGTTGACCTAGGATATCCTTTGCAGCTTGAATGCCATGCTCATCATCCCCTGTAACAATGATATCATCAAGATAAATAAGTATGGTAATTGTACCTCTCTGAGTCCTCCGAACAAACAATGAAAGTCGGCAATCGATCTCATGAACCCATGTTGCTCTATCACGTACAAGAGCTTCTGGAACCATGCTCATTGACTCTACTTAAGGCCACGGATCGCCTTGTAAAGCCTGCAAACCTTCTGACACTCCCCATTAGCGGTGAACCCGGGTGGCTACTGCATGTAGACCTCCTCCTACAGGTCATCATAGATAAAAGCATTCTTCACATCTAGTTGGTAGAGGGGTCTATCACGTGTCACTGCAATAGAAAGAAGTATACACAAAGTAGAATGCCTAGCCACTGGAGAGAATATATTCTGATAGTCCACCCCATATGTCTGGGTGAACCCGCGTGCCACAAGTCTCACCTTGTAGTGATCTACACTAACATCTGATCGGTGCTTCACTATGAACACCTACTTGCATCCAACAACATATGCTCCAGTAAGAACCGTAACAAGGCTCCAAGTGCCACGTGACTATAGAGCGACCATCTCCTCCTCCATGGCAAGATGCCATCGCTGTCCTGTATGGCATCCTGATGTCCATGGTATCTCCACGGCTGATAGTGCAACGGCAAATCTCCTGAAGTCATATGAGAGTCTGCTCAAGTAGACTTGGGGTGCAAGATGATATGTAACACAAGTATGTCTGTTTCTGCAAAGCAATAGGCACATCTAGATCATTTACCACCTCCTGAACATGTAAATTGTGCTCCAGAGAGGGCACTTGCTCATCCTGTAAAGAATCATATTGTACAGACAACTCAATAGTGCCATCAGTAGAAACAATGTGCTCATTACATATCTAGGGCGTGTTGGATAATGGGGAAGGCCCATGAGCAGGGAACAATGTGAGACCTACGAGTAAACACACATGGCAGAAACTGAGTCAAGGTATTGGGTAGCGATCTAGGGACAACAACAGGAGCGGGTATAGGTATTGGTGGTGGTGGTGGAGGTGGTTGTGTAGGTAGTGGATGTATGCAGCCATAGGAGGCATGTATACCTCCTCACTAGAGTCAGATGGAGTCAGCCTGTCACCTGTAGCAGAGAAATACATGACCGACTCAAAGAATGTGGCATCAGCATTGACCAGTGAAGGCCATATCGGTAACGGTGTTGATATCGATACCATGTCGATACGATATATCGTCGATATATTAACGATATATCGATGTCATATCGTCGATATCAAATCGAGTTTGTGAATAAAATAGCCTTGGAGGGCCAAATATCAGTCATGTCGGCGATATATCGGTCACTTGTCGATACCGATATATCGCCGATATATCACGATATGGCCTTCTATGGCACTGACAAAGTATTTCCATCGAAGTAGATCAAAACAATAGTATCCCTTCTGGGTACGAGAATAGCCAATAAAGGCACACTTGGCAACTCTAGCAGAGAGCTAGTCACAACCAGGCGTCAGGTTATGAACAAAAGTCACGCAACTAAGCATTCAAGAATAGGTCCTCGATAAATGCAATCGAGAAAGGAACCTTCTCTCTTAAAACAGAAGATGGCAGATGATTCATCAAATAGCAAGATATGAGGACCACATCACCCCAGTAAGAGTGAGGAGCACGACTCTGAATCTAAAAAGTTCGAGTCGCATTGAGTAAATGACGACGTTTGCCTTCGGCAACACCGTTCTGTTGTGATATATAGGCACGCGGCATCTGGTGTACGATGCTAAAAGATCTGAGAAACTCGGACAGCTGTAAAGTGCAGAACTCTAAGGCATTGTCAGATCGTAAATACTTGACAGTAGTAGAGAAAATATTTTTTGTTTCACTAATAAAGGTTTTAATGACAGACCCAACCTCAGACTTCTCTGGTGATAAAAAGATTCAAAAAAGTCTAGAATAGTCATCTACAGCAACAAGATAAAAATGGTGTCCATGGTGATCAAATACACATTCTCATACCCAAATATCTAAGTGAAGGAGCTCAAGTAAATGAGAACTACTCCGACTCTGACGAGATGGAAATGAAGAGCGGTGACGCTTCCCAAACTGGCAAGCCTCGCACTGGAAGGAAGATCGCGTGGAGATATGTGGGAGGACACGAAACAACTTCTGCTGCGGAAGGTGGCCAAAATGAAGATGTCACAGGTACGGTGAGACCGATCTAGTAGGAATAGTAGAGGCACCAGCATGAGGAGGCTGGACCAGTCTGTAGAGTCCTCGTTGCTCACGACCGCATCCAATCACCTACACGTGAGTATGCCCTGAAACACAAGAGAAGAGGGGTCAAAAATGGCAATGACAATGCAGATCCTTCGTTATCTGACTAAAGCAAGTTCATCTGAAAATCAGGAGCATGTAAAACATTTTGCAGGCGCATGAATGGCGTCAAATGCACATCCCCCTATCATGGGATATATACATGTAAGATCTGAACTGGGCTCTATCTTCACACAGATGGTGAGAAGCATCATAATCCATGATCTATTCTGTCATATCTGCTCTATTACAACTAGTAAAAGCATATGCGATACTTGAGGAGCTCGAAGAGGCTCTACCAGCAGCAGCAACATCTGTGAAACATGTAGTGGTGGTGCCGGCAACAAGAGACATGACCTCCCGTATACGAGAGACAATGTCATCCAAACAGGGGTTTACCTGAGGAGTCGAAGTGTCTGGAGGCTCAATCTTTTCTCCCACTCGAGCAGATGCAGGATATCCATGCTTTTGATAGCATGCATCCTCAGAGTGTCCTCGACAACGACAGTAGGTACAGGGACCACGTTGACATCCACCTCCTCTGCAATGAGGATCGTGCCCTCTGAACTGTGTAGAACCTCTCATGTCGCGAGATGCAACCATTATTGAGGTCTCTGTGATGGCGACAGATGGAATAAGAAGCATGCTGAGGCAGCCTCCTCCATGGGAAGCATGGCCGCCCCAGTAAGGAGCTGCGAGTGTGCTGCCTCATACTCTAGATCAAGTGCTGCTAAGAAAACTCCAACAATCGTGGAGTTCCTGTAGGTCATCTGTTGCTCTGTGGAAATAGTAATGGGCATGAAGCTAGGGATGCAAACGATTACAGATATATCCGTATCCGATTCGTCACCTATCCTTTTTATATAGACTTTGACATCCGTATCCATATCTATTTTAAAATGGATATGGATATCGTTTTGATATCCGCAAACATCGATATCCATATATGTATATTCGTTTTCGTATATAAATATAGTCGTAGATTTATTTTTAACCCTACATAACATAATTATATACTTTTTTACAATATTTGTATACTTTTTATGATAAAAACACATATAGTAAATTTAAATCATGTGTTTTCCATCTAATTCGTATATATTTAAGTCGATTCGATTATATAGAGTATTTCTAATATTACACGTATGCGATCAGTATCCATTTTTTAAGGATGTGGTGTCAATATCCGTATCCACGTTCGTATTCGTATTCAAAAACGGATAAGGATACGGTAATACCTATATTTGTATCCGTATCCGTCTGTTTGCATCATGAAGCTGTAAAGCTTCTCAAACATGCCTCGAAGTGAAGAGTAGAAAGTATGTAGTGGATGACCATTCTGTTTGGCCCTGTATATGTAAAACTGAAGCTGAAGAACCTTGGCCTCATTTTTCGCTTGGGCATAGGAGGTTGCCAGAATATCCCACATCGCCTTTGTGGTGGGTTGTTTCACAATATCGTTGGCAATCTCTGTGGTGAGGGTCTCAGAGAGCCAAACACGTACATACGTGTCATCTTGCTTTCACGAAGCATTGTCCCCGATCTTGTCCACTGGCTCTGGCTTTGTAAGAATGTGCTCCGTGTTATTGCACTACATAAGGGTCAAAAACTGTATGGACCACAACTCATAATCGATCTCATCCATCTTCACGATGAGAGACGGGTACTTGAAGGTACTGGACGAAGAAATGGCATCACCCTTGTTCTTTGACATGATGAAAGGGGGCTGAAAAATGGAGCTCGACTGGGAAGTAGACCAATTCGAGCAAGTTCACACGATCATATGGAGGATTTGTTGTGTGTGTAAACTCATACAACCATCATCATCACTCACCGATCCGCGGTAGGGTTGGAAATCATGATTTATAGTATGAAATCACGTTTTTCGATCAAAATCGGACTGTTTCAGACTACAATTTGGTCACGAAGAGGAAGAAGAACGTCCACTGGCGTCAGAAAAAGCCTCGCCGCAGCCCGCGGATGATGCCACTAGAGTCGATGATGCGCATAGGGGTCGGAAGGGTGCCCCCGGATGGTTAGGATCACGTGTGATAGGCCCAGATGGATTTGACGGGAGCATTGGCATGGGTTGCGTGGCTGCGGCACGTAGACAGAGCCCAGATGGGCTGGTCGGCTGGCTAGGGAGGGCGGCGGCGACGGCGTGCGTGGATGGTAGGGTGGCGTGCGTATAGGGTGTGAGAGAGGCCAGTGAGTGGAGATTAAAGCACGGGTGGGATATGGGAACTCCGGTCTAGGACCGTCACTTGGGTATCATGTTGGGAGAAAATAATGACTTATTTATTCATGAGGCCCTCTTATATAGGAGAGTAACCTATTGGCAAACTGCATAAAAAAGAAGACCGAAAGAATTGAGAATACATAAAAGACACAAAAGATAACTAATAACTCAACAAATTCTAATTTCTAACTAAACTTGAGAGTCTGTCATGTCAACCCAAGAACCAAAGTTATGATGTGGTATAATCTCCACGATAGAAAGCATTGAGAGGAGGTGCAATGTAGCTAGAGGTGGTGTGCTTCTAATTCTATTATATGAGGTAGGAGAACTAGGCAAGAGGGTGATAAGACCTTTCTAGTGTTGGGAGTGCAAGCATGCTGGCCATCAATGAGCCTCATGATTGATGTGCACGGTTATGGTGTCATGTACTGTTAAACAAGAGAGATACAGATCTAAGATGAAAGCTGGATCAAGATCTCGCTTGTCTTTCAGACCTACTTGAAGAGGCGAGAGTGAGATCCACCTATGATGGAGGTTTGAGTGTGGTTGGCAATCAGAAATTTGGTTCAACATCTTGACTCGATTCAACTAAGGTTGGGCATCACCTCCAAGCCCTTCGAGGCCAATTCCAAGATGGGGATGCTTGACAATCAAAAAGTGATATGATCCCTCAAAAAGCAATATGATTCCTAGACAAGTACGCAAGGACGACATCCCCATCTTGGCCTTAGATAGCAATTAAATCGATGCTTCATCGATTGTTGGTCGACCGATGGGGGGTCACGAGTTCAGACTTGTATTCAAAGGCAATTTTCATCAAGGTAATCTTAGTTGAGCATGACCATCGATGATTGAAGGGGGCATCATGCTCTAACAAGGCTATAAGACAAGGTGGAGTAATTGTGGTAAGCACTAATGGGAAGGCTAATGGGGTTGTGGTCGATTTTAGGCGATATGAGGGAAGGGAAGTGGGGCAAGATGTTGGTTCTCTTCTACAATTGAGCAAGATGGCCTAGAATATAAGAGAGAGCGAGTGCACATGAGTTGTGGAATGGGTCAAGGCAGGTTGATAGTAATTACTATTTAATATGGTTGACATGTCACTGGTTAGAATCAACTAGAGAGAAGGGGTAGTTAATGAGTCAATCAAGAAAGGTGGGTTGAAAGGACAAAAGGAATCGTTGGAGTTGGCATGAGAGGTGATGATAATGGGTATGGTGGCAAAGTTTCATAGGAAGGGTAATATGGATGGGTCATATGGAGATGTGTGTGAGCACAATGGAAGCTGGTAAGGATCTGGTAAGTTATTAATACATGTAATCATGGAACAAGTAAAGTTTGACGGAGAAGGGAAAGTAGTGGCCCTTGTGTAGGTACATTGTGAGTGAATCTCGAATGTGTTCATGTTGAAAGAGACGCATGGACGCTTGTGATGTTGGATATGGAGGGATGTTAGAGGGGTTCAGTTGGTGGCTTCTTTGTGAAGGCAGCACCGGGCAATCATGTGGTCGCCTGTTGGGTTGGAAGGATGACGTTTTTGACCTACAGGCATTTTGGGAGGGGACTTGGGTATTCTAAGCAACCAGAGTTTCTTCTGTGGCAAGGATGCACGATTGAACTAATAGGTTGAGAAGCATAGAGCCCTGTGAGGATTTGAGGAGGGTAGTCGATGGGGACGGAAACATGTGATCATCATGTGGCAAGGATGCACGATTGAACTGATGATGCTTGTTTGGGGTGATTTCAAAGTGATGTCAGAATCTCAAGTCTACCTAGAGGCATTATAGTCAAGGCCTTAAATGTCGGTTTCGGTCACCATTTCGGTGACGACCAAAACAGAATTTCAATGGAATTTCGGTCAAATTTCGATCGAAATTTCGGTCATTTCGGTCATTTTTGTACTAGGACCCCCATATTTCGGTCATTTCGGTCGAATTTCGATTTCGACCGGATATCGATATTCGACAGAAATTCGACCGAATTTTGTTGAAATTTGAGGCCATGATTATAGTCACGAAGGCAATGGCAATCAAGTCTCGTAATATGGTGGATGAATCAAGGGTAGTGGATATTTAATAGGCGATTGTAGGGTCATTTGGTGGAACTCATCCTCATGGAACCGCCTCCAACCGCATCGGCATCACATTTATTAAACCTTGGTTAACACGAGAGGCAAAGGAGCCTCCCTCCCACCTATATGTTTCCGTCGAGCTGGAATACACCTCTTCAGAAAGGACGTCTCCATGAGCTTTTCAAATTGTTGATCAGACAATGTCGACGCAAAGTTTGGCATACAATGCCGATATCATACCCTGATTTTGTCACCCACTAGTTGTCACTTGTCACAATCACCCTGACCGTGTAGCCTTGGAATCTTGCTTTGAAAACCCCATAGCTGATCGATCAGCAATCCAAAAGCGAAGTCATCAAAGATTAACAGCAACCTGATCAATAAATCAGAAATTACATCCAACAACTTCACCACTTATGCCACATGATCTAGGAATGCATCCCTTTTCCTTGACTTAAAGGTGCAACTGTTTTCTTTAGGTTTAAGTTGAATGGCTGGATTAGAACATCATTACACCGACTAATATTGCATCCGAGATTAACATTGTGACAAACAAATGCAATCAATAATTTGTGTGTTGCCCAACATAACAATATTCCTTTGCCCAACATAACAACATAACCCGTAAAAAATTGGACATCCCTGATGTAGTGGGACTGTGGGAGGATATGTTGGATAGTTTCAGAAATTAATTAATTGAGAGATATCAATCAATGCAGTCTCATGAATCGTGGAAGTACATGTGTAGCTGCGGTATCAGGGGCAATTAATTGTCTACCGACAAGAGATACTAAACATTCACAAGTAATAATATACAGAAATTTATTTTGCACAAATAAAAGCACAAACATTGTATCAGAAACGAGGGAGATAACTAAAGCAGAAAAGCAGATAATTTAGGATCCTCTTTAGATTAGGTTTAAACCTTTGAAGAAAGTATTGAATGCAGCACATCCATCCGGTAACTGTAGTCTTTCTCCTGTGAACTCATCGTTCGAGTTGTACTTGCAGACGTAAATTGAGGGATACCCGCATGACCTGCAACAGGTCCTTCAGAAATGAGCTCAACTTCCCACCGCTCACATACTTGTGGGTCTTGATCCTCCCCTACCCCAAGTTGTTCCCTTTTCCACTCTGGAAGTAATACTGTAATAAAATTCAATGACATTAGCTGCACGATATGGATGAGTTGAGAGTCAAGGTAAATGTTTGACGCACAAAAGATGCTAGGATTAAGTAACTCAATTAAGTCGTAAAAAGATAAATTAACTAAACAAGCATCTTTGAAAGAGGGTTTTTTAGAGAAAGTGGAAGGTGAACATGAACCCCTTCCTAAGTATGCACCCTCTAGGCTTTATTCAGTTAATCATTCAAGTTTACAATTACAAGATAGGGATCATAAAATGAAATTCACATACGGAAGTGCTCATCACGAATAGTCATAGCATTCCTTTTTCAAGCGAAAAAAAAGGGCATCCAGATTGATGTATAGCCATCAATTTCTCATTATATTTAACCAGTAATATTTACAGCCGCCAAGACTCGACAACGACCTGAAAATGTTCCCTCACACTCGACGTAGAACCTTTTTTGATGGAACACCACTCTGTTTCTGGCCAACTACAACGCACATACAGTTGCAACAACTATCACCTTCTCCCTATCAGATTCCGACCAGTTGATATCACCAAATACCGTACAGCTTGGGTGCTAGTAGTGACAACTCTTGCAATAGTTGTCTCGAACAGTTCCATCAAGCCTTCACGGTGCAAGAGATGCGTTCCAAATCTTCTCGTTCATTGGAGCATCTTGGGCACAAGTCTTCAACCCCTAACAAATTCTCAGTCTACAAGCATGTGTTACAAATGCCCTCGTCACAGGAGCCACAAGAAAATTTGCAAAGCATTCCTAGCAAGCCATAATGTGGAATCAATCTCTCCCCCTATGAATACAAAAACGGAATCAATCTCTCCCCCTTGTTCAATTAAGTAGCATTGCCAGGAATCCTCCAAAAACCTTCTGCACAAAGTATGGACCCAGGCCACATCCGCCTCCTGCCAGACCTCTTGGGAAGACCCATAATAGAAGAAGCATTGATCCATATCCTTCGACTCAACAGGAAAAAGTACAAGTAACATCACTGGTAAAGAATATGGAAGCCCTAAGCACCTTCATCGTCCACCCGGACTACGCAGAAGCCACGAATTTCACCTTCATTAAAGCCTGTGTTCTGAATAAATATACAATCTGTGGAATGGGTTTCAAATCAATTTCGGATTTCCAAATGATGACTGGACAGGTTATTCACTCTCTGAGCGCTTCCTGAGGCTTTCCACATTAGTTGCGGGTCAATTGCTATGGTTGCAAAGGGGTGGGACCTTGGTTTTTCCTCACTGCAATTTCTGAACAAATTGCATGATTCCTCACTGCATTTTCTGAACAAATTGCATGATTTCCTCAGACTCTCGGTACATGAGCATTGTTGAAGGTCCCACAGAAATGATAGGTTATTAGATCTAGTTTGATGGAGATTTCTCTGTCAGAGATGTCCATTAGGCATTTTCAACAACTCTTGCTCATGACAATATTTATCTTGTCGAGGATTGTAGAGTGATCTGGAGTTGGTGAAGATCAAGATCTTCACATAGCTCCTTCAAAATTTAATAATGTGTAATAAGAAATTCCAAATTAAAGAGATTTTATAATGATTAAATCGTTCATTATGCTTCTACGTACGATACTTATTCCTACATTATTTTTTTCAAAACAACCAAAAAATACTGTAATATAAACCCCACTTATCCTTTATCTATCTCTTTTTTTTTTTACAAATCTGTTGAAATGGAAGCTATGGGATTGGATGAGGAGCACATGCCATTCTACGTGCTCATCCAACCCAACTAGTGGGCTTCCACGTCTATTTCATTATTTTTTGTGCCATTTTTTATTTGTAATTTAAATCGATCCTTGTCGAGAGCGGGAATCAGACTATTAGAGTGGTGTTAAGCCACAATATTATTCCTCTTTTGCAAATAAACTACAACAACAACAACAACAAAGCCTTTTCCCACGATTAAGTAGGGTCGGCTACATGGATTCTTCGCCTCCATTCAGATCTATCTTGGGTCAATCTCGGACTTATATCCAAAAAGCTAAGATCCCTTCGTATAGTCTCTTTCCAACACTTCTTGGGCCGTCCTCGCCCTCTCTTAGCCGGCTCAACATCCCAACACTCGCATCTCCTAACCGGTGCATCAGTTGACCTTCTTTGCAAATGACCAAACCATCTTAAGCAGTTTTCTCGCATCTTATCCTCGATCGGAGCTACACCAACTTTCTTTCCAATTGCATCATTCCGAATCCGATCTTTACGTGTATGTCCACACATCCATCTTAACATTTTCATTTCTGCTACAGCCATTCTTTTGCAAATAAACTAATTTGTATAATTTCTTAGTATCAAAGACTCGCAAATCCGATGCACTCCGAAGGTTTCCCGATCCAACAGTCTGCATGCATTCCGGATAACAGAGAATTGTTATACCGTTGGATCGGAATCGATGTTCCAGATATCCTTCAACAGGAATGCAATTTGGACAATAGACAATGAGAATAGTGTAGGAAAAATTTCACAGTTTTGTTATGAATTTATATATGAGCTTCTAATGCTGTGAAGACGAGACTTTTCTTCTTATTTGTGTGCACACCTATATTATGGTCGTCCTTTTTCCTTTCAAAAAAATCTACGGACATTATGTGCATGGTCAACTTGGGAGAACCCGGAGGTGTGAATCATTGATTCTTAGCATGTCTGCACACAAGGGAGGTTTGGAATGCAACGATGCTTGACCGGTTGGATATCCCCTGCAGAAAAAGTTTTTGGAACAATATAGGCTAAGATTGTGCAGCATCCAAACAAGGGGAGGGTCAAACCTACTGCCTTTCTATGAGCTATGTGGTTAGCGAGGAATGCGTTGATGTTTCAAGGGCAACACTTTTATACTGGGAATGCGATTACTCATGCTACATCTTCATGAGTCATGGATTCATTCTTATGAATTGTGATTAGTAGAAGTTGCTTGTAGGTGTACATGTTTTGAGGGTGCCCATCATTTTTACTTCTAATAAAATCTCTAGCAAGGGTAGCATCACCAAGTGTGGTATGTTTACTAAGAGTCATATACCCCTTAACCAAGAATAACCCCTTTCTCTAAGTCCAATGATAATTGTCAATCAGGGATGAACCAATAATGGAAGATGGTTCCACTGCCAATCTTCGAAAACCTCAAAGTTGTTACTCCAAAAAAAAGAATGGGATTTTTACACCCATAATCCTACGTACTTTCAATAATACATATATAACCTCTATAATCGCAAATTACACACAGAACCCCGAATAGTGCTTAACGATTACATGGCATAACCATGTGTTTCCATCCATTTTTCCATTAACTATGATGGAATTTGTCAAATATTTAAATGTTCCATCTTTTAAATACACAATATTTACAAATGATGACACTCCCTCCTCCCCCTCTGGGTTGATTTGGGTCCAACCGTCCCCTCCCTCCGACACCGCTTCGCCTAGAGTAGGCGGAGGGCATAGATGGTGGTCTTATAGTTGTTGCCCTCTGCCTCATGCGGTGGCGCTCGAGCATGGCGACCATCGCCTCACCCTTTTTTTCAAGATCAGATGCCTCGAACATGGGAAGCCCCCTCTCCTACACAGTAGCAACGAAGTTCCTGATGTTCTCGAAATACCGCTATGCTGACAGAGCAGTTCCCTCCTTGGGAAGAACATCTGAATCCACCAAGCATTCCATAGTCGATACAACATAATAAATAACAACACAAATCAAGAACACGAAACGAATTCATTAATACATGAAATTCCACATTTCAAATCAAACCCACCTTCGGCTCACCAGGTTGAACCTTGTTGAGACTATTGCACAGTATGAACACGTCCCTCATGACACGCCTGAACTCCTATGTCGACCTTCCAATAGATCCTTCATGCATGCAGCGGCATCCATCGTGCTCCTCAACCAATTCACTGCCTCATATATCTTCATCACTACAATGATTCAAGCATAAAAAAGCCCATGTCGCATCAAAAACATTTCAAATCTTGCATCTTTGACAAAGATTCAACAGACCAACAAACTAAATTCTCCAATATCCACTTCCTCCGCCTTCCTCATCTCCATACCGACATCCTTCAACCTCGACCCATGTTGTCAGAGCACATCCATCACCACTAATGCCGTCGACCCAGAGCAAAGCCCCTCCTCCACAACCATCACCGACACCACCTCACCTGCTGTAGAGCTTTCCCCTCGCCATACACCTCTAAAACTTCCATGTGTTGGTACATCATTGGAGAATAGTTATGAAGTCCATCATCGACACTGTGGAGTTCCGATTTACCTCTCCCTCTATAGCTTCTTCCTGATCGAATCGAAACCCCTTTCGACCCACATTTCTATAGCCTCATCGACAACTCAACCTCGAACCTTGCAAAAGGTCAAGCGAAGGGATTCTCCATCTTCTTTGCAACGATCAGGATTGTCACATATGCTTTATGCCCCCAGTCCAAGAAGAAAGGCAGAGGGGGCGGAGGAAGAAGAAGGGGCAGAGGGGGGGGCTACGGGGAAGGGTTGGACAAAGTGGGGGCAGAGGAAGGGTCGAAGGAAGATGTGGTCGAAGAGGGAGGAGGTTGGAGGAAGATAATGGGAGAAGAGGGGGGGAGTTTGGGCATTATTTTTTTGGTGTTATTAATAGCCGTTGGATTGAATATAGGTTAGGTTAACTCAAGGATCGTCTTGAGTTAATGAACTAAACTAACAGAGGAACATGTATAAGACAGAGCCATTATTCATGGTCATGGGTGCCATTCACAATTATAGGGGTTATGAACATAATATTGAAAGTATGAAGGGTTATGGGTGTAAAAATCTCAAAAATAAAAGAGAATGCTTGAGAACATTTAGAATCTCCGCCCAGAGAGCCAAGTCAATAGATAGTCAAGTCAACTGACCTCCATTCCATCCATGTAATTGCATCCATGTCTAAAGGAATATTTTGACATAGGAAGCAATCACAAAGAGCACCATCCTTCATTTAATCAATCCTCAAAATTTTAAAGACCTACCGATTGCCATTGCCAATGATTAAACACTAGGGGTAAATCCAAAAAGACAAAGTGATTACCTCTTCAAAACACAGAAAGCCTCTAAATCCTTTTTGTTACCTCAAATATAGTGGAGATGCCATAAATTCCCTAGGTGTCATGCACAATAGATTATCAGTAGGACCATATAAGTTGGCTACTTTTTTTTTATGGACAAGAGGGAGATCTCCCGAGGCAGGAGTCACCATAACAACGTTTCATTAACAAAACGATAGAGTACATTATCGCGAAGCCCAAAAATTGTAAAGAGCATTACAATGTGACACAATATTCTCTTAATAAAACCTCTGATTTTTAAAAATCAGCTGATTCCGTCCAGTCCATATGGCCCAAAGCACAGCAAACGGTTTGGAACAATCATCCGATGAGCTCATGCCTACTGCGTGAACCGATCTCCAAAACAACTCTAACTCGTTGACCTCCACCCATGTGATCCGTGTCTCCCTCCAGACCAGCGCTGATGCCACACGACTGAAGAAAAGGTGCTTTGCATCCTCCACCGCGCCCTCACACCTGTCACAACATGTGTCTGCCAAGCCAAACAATCTCCCCCTCCTTGCCTTATCACATAAGCAGTTTTTTCTCTAACACCATAGGAAAATCTTCACTCTGTACGAGATCCTGGCCGCCCAAATTACCTTCATATCCTGACACAGCTCCTCATCCCGCACCATTGCCGACCTTCTCGTCGCATCATAAGCTTTCTTAACTGAGAATCCCGCCCCTTCCCATTCAAAATGGTCCACTTCCTGAGACAACTCTCCGGAGGAGGTATCTCCGCCAGCAGCCTCATAAAGTCATCCTCCATGCGTTGATCTGATAGATCCGAGGCGAACCGCGGTGCCCACGAGCCGAAATCCGCCACCTGAGCAAGAAGGGCATCCTTTGTTGCTGCCAGAGCCAACAGTCTAGGGAACTGCCGCCCAAGAGCGCCCTCCCCCGTCCACTAGTCAATCTAGAATCTAAAAACCTGGTCATTCCCCATCCTAGGACGCAAATTTGGAGCTATCGTCAGCAAGATTGCACGGATCCCGGCCCATAGCAGCGATTCAAATCTCTTTTTGTCCGCAACCAACTCTCAGTTAACACAATAAATACTCCTCAAGACTCTGGCCGCCAGTAAGGTCGAAGACCCCCAAATCTGAATCACCTACTTGGCCAACAAAGCTTTGTCATGTGTTCTACATTACGGACCCCAAGGCCTCCATCACGAAGACCCTTTGTAACATTCTCCAGCACACCAGATGAAGCCCGAACCTCTGTTGTCTACCGTCTGACCAGAAGAAGTTCCTCATCAAAGACTCAACCTTCTTTCTGACCACAACTGGCATCAGCCGAGTCGAATAGAAGAAGATCGGGATGGCAGCGAGCCACCCCCATCCCCATGTCTCCTACGCGAGGACTCCACTAAGTGGCTTCATAAAGCATCGCCAATCTGCTCCTCCCCCGACACCCTCACCCCCCCCAATCTCAATCTCATGCAAAAAAATCCTTCTCCTCCGACCGGACGCCATTGAGTGGAAAAACCTCGTATTGGCGTCACCCTCTTTCAACCACTTTTGCCTCGATCTTTGTCTCCACTCGACCTCCTCTTTTCTGTCCTCTAACATCAGCTCCTCAAGCAGGCCCATTCTCTCTGTCATCTCCTCCTGATCCAAACCCCTCTCTTCATCCATAATATCCAACCTCACCACCCCCGCCTCGGCCTCACATCTCTTGGCCCTACGGCGAGCCCTAACCTCCCTTCCAAAGGTCGTAAGGAAAAATCTAATTGACTTCAACTTAACCGCAAACCATGAGACCGTTGAGCCCACCGGAGCCCAACTTCTCCATCGTTCAGTTGCCGGAGCCCAACTTAACCTAAAACAATCTTCAAAGAGCCAACTCCACTCGAAACGGAAGACAAACATGCTTCTTCGTTCCTCACCGGATGACCAAAGGATAGGAGTATGATCAGAGTACGCCCACGGCAAAGCCCAGGCCCGGGCCAGTGGAAACGCCTCCGCCCCCTCAGGTGATAACAAGAATCAGTTGAGTCTGGAACGCGGACTCACATTCCGCCACGTGTATGCACAGCCCGCCGCGTCAATAATGGATAAGCCCAAGGATTGAACCATCCCTCTGAAGGCCTCCGAGCCCGGATCCCTTCCGCCTCCCATCTGCAGTCTGTCCTCGGGAAGCAGCGTAACATTCAGGTCTCCACCAATGATCCAAATCCCAGCTACAGGCTCTGCGGCCAAATCTTCCAATTCCGACGCCAGGGAACCTCTCTCGTATCCAATCGGCCCATAGACATTCATGACAAAGAAGCTGATACCATCTGCCCTCCTTCTCAAATTCACCGACAAACAGAAAGAGGACTTCGAAACCCCCATCAGTTCAAACTTATCACTCAACCAGCCAGTAAGGAAACCCCCGCAGCCCCCTGGGCCTCTAGCTCAGCCATCTCAAAACGATCCCCTCCTCCCAGCTCCCGCCTGACTTTGTCCTCGCACCTAGACATCTTCGTCTCCTAGAGCAAAAATATGTCTACACAGCCTCTTTCGGCAAGTTCTTAACCCCCAATCGTTTGTCAAGGCGGCCCAACCCCCTGACATTCCAAGAGACAATCTTCATTAAGGGACAGCATGTCTTAACTTCTTTGGAGGGATTAATCCCAACCTTTCAGCGATGCTTCGGTCAAGCACTCCAAAGTGGTTCTGCAATTTCGGCATTCCAATAGGACCTGGGGATGAACTTTGCGACTCTTCCAAACACGCCATCGAAGCACTCAGCGCAGCCCTCCGCTTCATCCTTTCCAACCTAAGTGACCCTCTCCGCACATATGAAGCACCGAACTTGGGGACCCCTTCATCTGAGTGCCACGTGAGCCCCCCAGCTTCGCCTTGTGTGCCTGGCCCCCCAGCATCGGCCCCCCAGCCCAAAGACGTGTCGCATCGAATCATCCCGGTTTGTGTGTCTGCCCAAAGAAACAGGCACAGCTTCAGAAGGGTCCACGCTCCGAGATCCACCAACCGGACCCACGAGCCCGACAACCGAGTCCGGGTACCCAAGCGGGTCCGAATAAACAAATCGCCATTCGGCTCCAACTGATGCCCCGCCTGCGAATCCGTACCCGACGACTGACTATGCACTCAGGTCGTGTCCTTCCTCTCTTCAAGATATTTTGAATTAGAACATGGGCGACCCCTCACGATCTCAGGGACATGGACCGACGCAGATTTCAGATTCCCTGTCACGGATTGTGAACCCCCATAGGATCCGGTACCTGTTTACGCTACTTTCGCGGCATTTCATTCACATGAGATAGCATAAGTCGTCTTAGGGAACAAATAGGAGCAGGTAAATACCAAGAAGAAATAGCAAGTTATATAAGGCTTCCATCATGCACGACCCGAGGAAGTCATACCACTTGGGTCTTACTATAGGAAAATCTTACTTGGCATGATTTTGTTTTTTTCATTACTGATTGACAAGGAAAATCTTTTCTTTCAGATGATATAAAGATGATATAAACAGTAACCACTGATCTGGCAGATAGACTTTTATCCCAAGAATATGTGATGTTCTTGATAAATATAATTATGAACTCCACAAGATATAACCATTTCTGCTTAGCAGAGAATTTTGGATCAGACCTAAAATTTCAATTTTTCAGAAGTTTATTTCATGCCATAAAGTTCAAAACTCTCAAAAAAAAAGGAATCCATTGTGAGAAAACATGTGTGGCAGCAAAGAGGAGGAAGAAACAATGGATTGTACCTTGTAAGTTCCCTAAAATTTGGAGAGATTTGATCTTGAATTTGGTAGCAGCAGTGGTTGCTAGCACATGCAACTTGAGTTTCAGATGGTTAGCAGCTCCTGGTGCTTGAGAGTTATAGAGAAATATCGATCTTGAGCAGGAGCTTCTTCAACTTTAAGGAAATGACAGCAACTCATGCAACAATTTGTAGCATCGGCAATTAGTAGCAGCAGTGGCTGCTACCACATGCAGTAGTTCCCACGAGCAGCACCCATTTGAGGAGAATACAGATCTACCGCAGCAGCTTCCAGCAAAAATGTAGAGGAAGAAGAATGTGTCTTCCGCTTGGAAAGAAAAGGGAGGTTTCGGGGGAAACGGGAAGAGAGATTGGAAAGAATGAAGGGAGGTTATTGTTTATATAACCAATATGATCTTTGGAGAGATGACAAGTGGTAAAGAGATTTGGCAAAACGGAGAAGAGAGAGAGAGAAACATCATGTGAAATCTATACATCTGTTGGAATTTTAATTAAATATTTATTATATATATATATTGCTTTGGAATGCCAAAGTCCTCCGTATAAGCGCCTCCATTCTCGGTTTCTGATGCACAATATCTTGATTTAATCATCTCAAAATGACGATCAAAATGAGTATAATATTGTTATACTTCCGATCGGGTTTTGAATATCCAAAATTTTTGGATACGATTTTTGTTTAAGATTAAATTTTACGAACTAAAAATATCAAACGACCTCCGATTGACGAACGGTCGATTCCGTTAGTCTTGTTTTGTCGAATCGGATCTAATGACGGTCTCGGTTTGTCTCGCGGTTTCCAAATTTACGTCGCGGCTTTTTCGCGGCGCGCATTACGAAGTGACCGATTTTTAGTCGATTTCGCCCGGACTTCTTTTGATTCACGATCAATAGATCGTTTTAGGTTGTTTAGTATTGATCAACAATTATTGGGTTCATCGGACCCAAATCGGGTCGGGTCCGGGTTTGATTGGAAACCGGATGTTACAATTATAAGAACCTCAAAGGGAGTCTCGTCCTCGAGACTCGAGTCAAGGTCATTAGATGTTTTGTTTGGATTTCTTAAGGTCATAAAAACCTCAAAGGGTTTTGAATCCATAAAAACCTCAAAGAGAAAATAAGCCATATATTTGAACATATATCTAATTGCAGAAGCTTGTTTTGATTATTACCTCAGAAAAGTTGCGGATATCGTGCCCGCATGTCGACTTCGGTCTCCCACGTAGCTTCTTCGACACCATGACGGTGCCACAAAACCTTGACCAATGGAATCTCTTTGCTGCGAAGCTTCTTCACAGCACGATCAAGTATCTGGACTGGCTTCTCCTCATAAGTCAGATCCGGCTCCACGTCTAGATTCTCATAACTGATGATGTGCCGAGGCATGGAAGGACATATCGATATCGATATCGTTTCGATATCGTGTCGATATCGATATATCGCCGATATATCGGCGATATATCGCTATATCTAGGAATATTTCTGAAGAAAATACCTGAAATCGGATATATCGATTTCGATATCGGTCCCATGTCGATATGGATATATCGGCGATATATCGCCGATATATCGGGATACGGCCGAGGGTCGTGCACATATTTCCTCATGTTGGATATGTGGAAAACGTCGTGAATACCAGAAAGATGTGGAGGAAGTGCTACTCGATATGCAACCTTCCACACTCTAGTCAGAATCTCAAAAGGTCCAACATATCGCGGCGCCAGTTTGCCACGAACACCAAATCTCTACACTTCCTTCATGGGAGATACACGGAGAAATACCCAATCTCCAACCTATAATTTATAGGAATATAATTAGTATGAGATTAAGTTGAACATATATATATCATAATTGAGTGGATGAAGAGGAAATAATTAGATTACCTGAAACTCTAAGTCTCTCCTCCGATGGTCTGCATAACTCTTCTGGCGACTCTGTGCCGTCAGAAGCCTCCGTCTCACAAGATCAACAACTCTCGCGGTCTCCTCCAGGAGATCTACGGAGTAGAGAGCATGATCACCTACCTCACGCCAACTGAGAGGTGTGAGGCATCTCCGCCCGTATAGGGCTTCGAATGGTGCCATGTCAATACTGGAGTGATAGCTGTTGTTGTACGTGAATTCCACCAAAGGTAAATGGTCCTTCCAGGACCCTTTCCCCTCCAAAGTATAAGCGCGAAGCAAATCCTCTAGTGTCTGAATGGTGCGCTCACTCCGACCGTCGGTCTGTGGATGATATGCAGAACTCATCCTTAGCTCTGTCTGTAGTGCTGACATGAACTGATGCCAATAATGCGATGTAAATCTCGAATCCCTGTCAGACACCACCTCTCGTGGTATACCATGCAGCCTGATAATGTTATGTACATAAAGCTTGGCCAATCTGGATGGAGTGTAAGTCGTGTTGACTGGTATGAAATGGGTTGACTTGGTCAACCTATCAACAACGACCCAAATGGAATCATGGCCACCTAGTGTCTTAGGCAATCCCGTGACAAAATCCATAAAAATGCTCTCCCACTTCCACTCAGGAATGGGGAGAGACTGCAGTAATCCTGGTGGTCTTTTGTGCTCGGCCTTGACCATCTGACAAGTCATGCATCTGCTGACATGCTGCGCTACATCGCGCTTCATTCCATCCCACCAGAAATGTCGACGCAGATCACAGTACATCTTCGTGCTGCCTAGATGGATCGATAACCGTGAATTGTGTGCCTCATCAAGAATATCTCTGCGTAACTGCTCGTCGTTGGGCACAACGACTTGGCATGCCTTCCATAAAATGGACTCTGCCACAACAAAATCATCAAATTCGTCCTTGATGGCGCGCATGTATCTATCTCGGATCCAAGGATCGGTCTTCTGGCCCTCTACAATACGATCCCAAAGACTACTGTATCGTGGAGGCACGACAGTAGAAATGGATGCGCTCTCCTGAGGATGCCAATCGATCAAAGCGGCAAGCGTATCCCATGTATATAGCCAGTTCGTCGTACCATCAGCATGCGCTCTCCTGCTAAGTGCATCAGCCACTACGTTTCCCTTACCGGGATGGTAAGAGATCGTGCAATCATAATCCTTTAGTAGCTCGAGCCATCTGCGCTGCCTCATGTTCAACTCCTCCTGATCAAAGATGTACTTCAGACTCTTGTGGTCTGTAAAGATCTCGAAATTCACCCCATATAGGTAGTGGCGCCGGATCTTCAAGGCGAATACAACTGCCGCCAACTCCAAGTCATGTGTGGCGTAGTTCCGCTCGTGCAGTCTCAACTGTCATGATGCGTAAGCAATCACCTGTCCTCTCTGCATCAACACTACTCCAAGACCTTCCCCAGATGTGTCTGTGTAGACAGCATAGTCCTGAGTGCCTGAAGGAAGAGTTAGAATATGTGTTGTAGTCAATCTCTCCTTCATTGTTTGGAAGGCCTGCTCACATGTATCGTCCCAAATGAATGGAACTCCCTTCTGCGTCAATCGTGTCAAAAGGGCGAACAATACGTGAAAATCCGCTGATGAAGAGTCTGTAATAGCTCGCTACTCGAAGAAACTCCGAATCTGCGTGACAGTCTTGGGTTGCTCCCAAGACATAGCTGCATCTATCTTCGCAGGATCAACTGCAATGCCTGCTCTAGAAATAATATGCCCTAAAAATGAAACATGGGATAACCAGAACTCACACTTGCTCAACTTGGCATATAGTTTGTGCTCCCGTAATGTGTCCAAAACAATCCGTAGATCATTTGCATGATCTCATTCATTCCGTGAATAGATGCGCACATCATCGATGAACACCACTACAAACTTGTCCATAGTATGGACAGAAGATCTGGTTCATCATATCCATGAAAGCCGCAGGTGCATTGGTGAGCCCAAACGGCATCACCACAAACTCGTAGTGTCCATAACGCGTCCTAAAAGCAGTCTTCGGAATATTAGACTCTCGAATCCTCAGCTGATGGTAGCATGAGCGAAGATCGATCTTCGAGAAAACCGAAGATCCCTGGAGCTGATCGAACAAATCATCGATGCGTGGCAAAGGATAACGGTTCTTCACTGTTCTCTTGTTCAGCTGCCGATAATCGATGTACAGTCTCATGGATCCATCCTTCTTCTTGACAAATAGAACCGGAGCACCCCAAGGTGAAGTGCCCGGCCTCACGAATCCCAAATCAAGTAACTTCTGTAACTGCACCTTTAGCTCCCTCAACTCGGCTGGTGCCATGCGATATAGTGCCATAGAGATCGGATGGATATCTGGCAATAATGTGATCTCGAACTCGATCTCTCTTTCAGGAGGTAATCTTGGTAGCTCACCAGGAAATACGTCAGGGTATTCTGATACTACTCGGATGTCCTGTATCATCGGCTCCTGATCAGATACCTCCCGAACAAAAGCAAGATATGAATCGCAACCCTGGTCAACAAGTCGCTGGGCTTGCAACACTGAAATGTACTCCATGGTGGAATCATGCAAAGTACCCTCAAAAGTAAACTCGGGTAGATCAAGAATCCTGAAGACAATTTTCTTTCTAAAGCAATCAACCAGTGCATGATGAGCGGATAACCAATCCATGCCCAAAATCAAGTCGAACTCATCAAGCTGCAGAAGTAGACAGTCTGCAATCATCTCGTGACCGCTAATCAGTACGGGCAAGTGGCTGACTATTAGGAAAATGATAAACAACTGGCCATCTGATCCTCGGATCTGATATGGGGAAGAAAGAGTCAGAGACTCTACCTAAAGAAGGTAGTAGCCTCGAAGCAAGAAAAGAATGTGTCGCACCAAAATCAAATAGAACATGGAAAGGTCGATAAGAGTAGTCAGTATGTGTGCTAGTTCGTTAGTCATCTACTGGTCTGGTCGGGATGACATGGCTCTGCATGAGAACCATTTATAGTCATAAAAATTTATGGTTCGCAGATAATATGATATATGCTTTTTCTCTTCTTGGGATATAATATGAAAATTAATGAAATCGGTGACATTTGTGGTTATTTAATTCGAATGTCATATTTCCCTTTTCGGACTTACGACAAGTCGGGAGGCTGTCTCTATCCGAGAACTTAATGCGATCGAAATTGAAATACTGTGAAAGTGCGTATCGGGGTACCACTGCTCTGATACCAAAAATGTGAACCCCCATAGGATCTGGTACCTGTTTACGCTACTTTCGCGGCATTTCATTCACATGAGATCGCATAAGTCGTCTTAGGGAACAAATAGGAGCAGGTAAATACCAAGAAGAAATAGCAAGTTATATAAGGCTTCCATCATGCACGACCCGAGGAAGTCATACCACTTGGGTCTTACTATAGGCAAATCTTACTTGGCATGATTTTGTTTTTTTTTTCATTACTGATTGACAAGGAAAATCTTTTCTTTCAGATGATATAAAGATGATATAAACAGTAACCACTGATCTGGCAGATAGACTTTTATCCCAAGAATATGTGATGTTCTTGATAAATATAATTATGAACTCCACAAGATATAACCATTTCTGCTTAGCAGAGAACTTTGGATCATACCTAAAATTTCAATTTTTCAGAAGTTTATTTCATGCCATAAAGTTCAAAACTCTCAAAAAAAGGAATCCATTGTGAGAAAACATGTGTGGCAGCAAAGAGGAGGAAGAAACAATGGATTGTACCTTGTAAGTTCTCTAAAATTTGGAGAGATTTGATCTTGAATTTGGTAGCAGCAGTGGTTGCTAGCACATGCAACATGAGTTTCAGATGGTTAGCAACTCCTGGTGCTTGAGAGTTATAGAGAAATACCGATCTTGAGCAGGAGCTTCTTCAACTTTAAGGAAATGACAGCAACTCATGCAACAATTTGTAGCATCGGCAATTAGTAGCAGCAGTGGCTGCTAGCCTGCTACCACATGCAGTAGTTCCCACGAGCAGCACCCATTTAAGGAGAATACAGATCTACCGCAGCAACTTCCAGCAAAAATGTAGAGGAAGAAGAATGTGTCTTCCGCTTGGAAAGAAAAGGGAGGTTTCGGGGGAAACGGGAAGAGAGATTGGAAAGAATGAAGGGAGGTTATTGTTTATATAACCAATATGATCTTTGGAGAGATGACAAGTGGTAAAGAGATTTGGCAAAATGGAGAAGAGAGAGAGAGAAACATCATGTGAAATATGTACATCTGTTGGAATTTTAATTAAATATTTATTATATATATTGCTTTGGAATGCAAAAGTCCTCTGTATAAGCGCCTCCATTCTCGGTTTCTGACGCACAATATCTTGATTTAATCGTCTCAAAATGACGATCAAAATGAGTATAATATTGCTATACTTCCGATCGGGTTTTGAATACCCGAAATTTTCGGATACGATTTTTGTTTAAGATTAAATTTTACGAACTAAAAATATCAAACGACCTCCGATTGACGAACGGTCGATTCCGTTAGTCTTGTTTTGTCGAATCGGATCTAATGACGGTCTCGGTTTGTTTTGCGGTTTCCAAATTTACATCGCGGCTTTTTCACGGCGCGCATTACGAAGTGACCGATTTTTAGTTGATTTCACCCGGACTTCTTTTGATTCACGATCAATAGATCATTTTAGGTTGTTTAGTATTGATCAACAACTTTATTGGGTTCATCGGACCCAAATCGGGTCAGGTCCGGGTTTGATTGGAAACCGGATGTTACACGGATATCGTGCCAAACTGAATCCCAGACATAGGACGATGCGCCTTCTTTGGGTTTCCCGTCGTCTCATTCTTCGACTGTTGCGCCGCCCCACCGGCCCCAACTCCGACCCCTACCGCCTGAGCATCCACTGCTCGGCTTCCACAGCAGTGGTCCGTGGCTAGATGCCTCGACCCAGGCTCCGCATCAGTCAGCTCCACGTGCATCGAACTCCCCTCTGAGAAAACTTCCCACCACCCCAGACTCTCTAGCCCAAGCCGTTTAACTAGGAGGATGGCGTCCAGCGAGTCACCAGGTTGAGAACGGACGCTCTCGATCCCAACCACCTCGGCAATGCCGCGCAGCATCTCCCTACACCTCGGCAGGTTCCGTGCGACGAAAGGGAGCCCTCTCACACGGATCTGCTCCAGAGGCCTAGGCCTCACCGTGCCATCACTGGACCGCAATTTGCGTTATTGCAACAACGTCGAACCATCCCTCGAACCTGGAAGCAGGGCGGTCGCCTCAGAACCGCTAAGACCCCTTGCTAGTACTCACCAAGGAGACACCTGAGCGATATCCCCTCCGAACCGGACCTCTAAAACCATCCCCACATCGGATGACCCCAGGAAAGCACCTCCGACCCGCCCCCTTCGCTGATCAGCATCGCATTTCCCAACTCCCTCAAAGGGCAAACTGCGTGTATGTGCGTAACGCCAACAATGAAAACATTTTACCGGTTCCCGACACTGGCTAGCCCAGTGGTCCAGCCCACCACAACGGAAACATCCCCGACCGAACGGATTCACCATCGGCCTCTGACCTCGGAACCCTGACTCTATGGTTGGCTAGGAGGGTCTCTTAGCATCTTATTTTTTCAAGTGTTATTTCATCTCAAAGACTTGCCATGGTACCTCAAACCTACAAGCACGCTTGTAGCGAATTATAGCAGACAGTTGTATGTTGCCTTCGGGAATGGTGAATCTCCCTCTCTCGTCTGAAAAAGAAAGGATGATCTTACTAAAACTACTTTCCATTCATTCTTCCAACTAAGATTCATAACTTTCACTTTCCCTATCTGAATTCATCCAACCCCTTTTCGTTTTTGTGTTGTTGAATATGGGTCTTACTGACTAGCACTATCATTCTTTCAATGTCCTCCAGATTTTCTTTTTCCTATACATGAGAGTTGGTAAAAAGCAACGATCATAGGTTGATGGCCTTGGCGATCATCCCTTGAACCTGACGACAAAAGCCACACGAAGCTGAAGAGGTTGGGGAGCCATGACCGTCCATCGCCTCACCATCTTCCCCCATTGGCCAAGATATGGGTAGGTCACAATCCCAAGGATCACAACGTCCGAAGAATGAGGCTAGCTACTTTTAGCTCCTAGGTTTGCTTCCTAAACGATTTTAGGTGATCTCAAAGGCTTATATCCCTTTCTGTGGCTAGTTGGAGTACACATAATTGTCAAGATGGAGTCATCAACATGTCATAGTACCACGCATGAAGGCGTTGAAGTAACACAAGCCATACTCCCAAGAGAAGCTCAAATGATCTTCAACAAAAGGTATATTTGGCTACAAGCATGAATCTAACACGAGTGGGTAGGTAGAGCATACCTAGGGGCACGATTCAACTCTCTAAAAAAATCATCGTAACATCCTCGTAACTTCGGGGGAAGAGGTGCCTCCAAAAGGGGTAGCAGTAATCAGGTTCACGTATATACCAAAAGCACAGGTCTCCACAGTTGTCAGGCCATGTACGAGGGTTGAGGCCTATCCAATGCCAGAAGGTCAAAAAAGTCGGTGACATAATGTAGGGGAACCAGTGACCGACGGTTCACGACGTATGTAAAAAGTGAATTACAAGTAAAAATTTATACATTTCGCGAAATGATATACCTCATTTTGTATTTGGTTGATATATATTATTATTTTCACAAATAAAAATATTCTAAAGATGAAATCTTGTTTATGACAAAAATTCACAATATACAAAAAAAGATTACATGAATTAAACGTTTATTATCTTTTTCAATCTGGAACGAATATTGTGTTTTTATACATAAAATGAACTTTTGGTTTATGCAATTTCTTATTTCCCAAAAAGCAGTTGGTTTTATACCCGAGTCCCCAAAATTATCAAGCTTCTTATTAAAAAAAGGCATATTAATTTCCACTGCTAAAAAAGAAAGCTAAGAATTTTTTTCAACGAAAAACGAAGTATTAGAAGATCGCCAAGATGAGTGTGCAGCACCACGCATGAAGTCTCTAAGCCTAAGGGTTTTTAGACTACTAAACTATCCACAAGAGCCTCTATACCTTAACTGCACTCTGGTTTGGGGATCTACAAAGGGAGCATATTTGTTTCCCAATCTCCTATAAGGTCATCCTCCAAAGGACCCTATAAAGCTTCCTCGCAGTTGTGATCAGTCTAATTACTCCCCATCCAGACCAAGATCTATGCAGCAAAAACACAATAAAAAATTATACAAAAAAACCACAGTAAAAAAGTTCTTACGGTCCATAAACAGCCAACACGCAGACTGCACTGTAACATATGATTCCAAGCAGGCGAACAACAGGCACTCATAGTGAACCTGAATAATGTGGTTCTTCATGATAAATTGAGAGGGTTTAACAGCTATAAATTAGATACCGTAGTGCACATCCCACAACAAATACATCTAAATATTACGATGTATAACAGAAGTCCACCTGGTATATTTGAGCTGGAAGACGTCAAAAATGTAGCAACCCAAATCATGCTACTAAAAAAGACGATTTATACACTCATGACATTAATATTCCTTAAGGAGCGAAATTAACCGGCAGAAGTTATCTCTTGATTTTAATTAATGAAGAAACAAACTACAAGTTGGGGCCCAAGCACATCTCAATCAGGTTAGGTTTCTAGTCAAAAAAAATCAGGTTAGGCTGTGATAATTGCAACAAGCTGAACCCAGCATGCCATAAGCAAGTGGGAGAAGTCAAATTTGTGCACTCAAACCCAAACGCTCCTACAAAGCCCAGCTATCGACCCCAAGGTTCAGGAAAGCGGTATGCGTATGCGTTCGGTCAGGTCACTGAATAGCGATTAAGCGGTATGCGGGGGCATAGGCGGGATATATGCAGTTCTGCGCGGTTTCCTAATTTTTTATTTAAAAATAAATAAATATATACAAATTTGACTACAACTGAACTAAATTTATGAATAATTATGGTCCAACATAAGATATAAAAAAGATGACTTTCATTTATCCATCAATCAAATATCAATACTTCGATAGAACAATTAGCAAACATAATAATTAACAACAATCACCAAAATATGTAAGAATATGAAAGAAAACTGAAATTCAAAACAAATAACATTAGCAAAAGTACCGGCTAAGATAGCATAAGAAAAATGAAATGTTCAAATGATAATGAGGTACAAAGTACAAAGCAATTCTAATCTAGTCATCATCAAATTCCACTGCGATATTATCTTCATTTTCACTTTCTTCCTCGGATAGGAGTTCTTCCTCGTTCAAATTCGACAATGAGGTTGAACCAGTAGCATACCTTTGGCTTCTTGTATGTTGCACGAGATCTTCTGCACCAGTTGCATCAGCCACTAAGTTCCACGTCAGCCCCGATCCTTGGAAAACTTCATCATCTCCTTCATCTTCTTCACCAATCCAATCTCTCAAATGAGTTCTATAATTTGTGATAAATGGATCCCTTCGTTTTTTAAGATGACGATCTCTCAATTTGGCATTGAATCTAACATACACCAAGTCATTTAATCGCTTGAATTCAAGTCTATTCCTTTTATTCGTGTGGATCTACAAAATAACCATAAATATATCATTTACTACATCATTAATGAGACACAACATATAACATGTGGCACCAATTTTTTAACTTTACCGCCTCAAAAGTACTCCAATTCCTTTCACAACCCGAGGAAGAAGCTGTCAACTTTAAAACTTTCATTGCCATTTCCTTGAATGTGGTGTTTCCATGCCATGCAATCCCCAACAACGGGCTATTTTCGAAAAAAATAGTTAATAATCGTTAAACATATAATTCTATTAATTCTAATGAGAAATTATACCTGGATTGAAATCATCATCAATGATTGACCTCTGTCTGATAGCCAAAGGTTTGCCAAACGGTCATGCTGCCCCTTCATACAAAGGCAACTCCTTCCAGGTGATGATATCTTGGATCTCTAAATCAGGATAGAAAATATCCATACAATCCAAGAATCCCTTCAAAGCGAGACCTTCCCTTTGGATTTGAGCATTGTCCCTATAAAAGAAATAGGGATTCAAAAAATACGCAGCAAGGTGGAGGGGGCTATCCAGTCTTCCTTTTGACTTTGAGTCAATGGCATCAACAAAATTTTTGTAAGACGCTTCGACATCTTTAAAAATGCTCATGATCTCTGTTTAGCATCTTGCAACTCACCATATATAAACCCCATAGCCGGTCTCCTATCTCCATCAACAATCCGTAGAACATTTACCAATGGAGAAAAGACCTTCAATGTCAAAGACACTTGAATCCAAAATGAAGGACTCAAAACTATGGCTGAAGCCATTTCCCCTTTCTTGATTTTATACCATTTACAAGCTCTCCATTCATCAGAAGAAAACATAAGTCTCAACTTATCTTTCTTCTCCATCACAGATTGCAAAGTGAGATATGTGGTGGCAAATCTTGTTGTTCCCGGCCTCACTATCTCACCCTTTTGTGTAAATTGTCTCATTAAGCTCAATGTTTTGGCATGACTGTATATGAATACAGTCAATGTCCTTGCCTTTGTGATGGCAATTTTCACCTTCGATTCTTTGCCAATCTCTTCTAGCATAAGGTCGATGCAATGTGCTGCATAAGAACTCCAGAATATCCGTGAGTACTTGGTTCTCAAGATTCTGCCTGCAGTCATATTGGCAGATGCATTGTCTGTCACCACTTGGACTACATTCTCGGGCCCAACTTCCTCAATGGACTTATCCACTAAGGAAACAATGTACTCCGCGGTATGGGAATCTGCAGACGAGTCAATTGAATTCAGAAAACTAGTTCCAAGCTCGCAGTTGACACAAATATGCATTATGCCCCTTCCTCTCCTATCAGTCCATGCATCCATCATAATGGAACATCCAGAAGTCTTCCATGTATCACGATGCGCTTGCAAGAAATCTGTTGTTTCCTCAACATGTTCCTTCAAAGAGTTTCTGTAAGCTCATAATACGTTGGAGGCTTGTATGACCTTCCATACTGCCCAATTGCTTCACACATTCGGAGAAAGGAGTCACTTTTGACAACATTGAAAGCAATGTCATTGTCATAGAAATACTTTGCCACGAATGAGTTTACACGTGCACGTTCCTCCTTGGCAAATGTATCTTTGATTGTGGATTGGCGGAGATTCTCTACAGGCTCATCTTATGCTAAAGTTCGGGGCCTTTTCCCATCCCTCTCTTCATCAACCAAGGGCTGATTCATCTTGATGGAGACTTGCTCTTGAATGTCTTTCATCCTCATGATCTTCCCATTCCTTTTCACTTTAATTTCCTCCATGTTGTCCATGATTTCTTTCTTCACCTCAGGAGTCACTTTGGGACAAGATGTCGTACTGCCTTTAATATGAGCCAAATGTTGCTTCATGCGATTGATCCCTCCGATCACAACCTTCCGACATAATCGGCAAGTGACCATGCTAGGAGTACTCGGATTCGCTAGGAAAGCATACTTCCATCCCGGATCATTGGATCCAGGAGGAACAAAAAAATCCGATGTATCACTCCTCTGAATAGGAGCCTCACTTCCACTTCCAGCTCTAGGTGTAGGAAAAGAAACGTTGTCAGATGGTAGTCTAGAGGCCATAATTTCCTAACATTCAATCATAATTATAAAACATCAACATAAAAGGTTTAATATGCATGTACAAATCATAATTATAAAACATCAACATAAAACGTGCATTCACAATCCAAATCCTTGGTGAGAACATTTTTAAGAACATTTTTGGTGAGAAATCAATGAATACATTCACAATCCATATCAGCTAATATTCTATAATTATATACAAAATCTAACATTCGATCAAAGAATACATGAACATGCACCTTGATGCAAGCTCCCCAACCTCATATATATAACAATGTGTTCTTTAATGAATTGCGACTAAACCAATTGCCTCGACCATGAAATCATCAATGATCTCGTGCAAAGTTTTATGGTGCATTGGAAGGTTCGCATATACTTAATTTTAAGAGAATTGAATTACGTCCTTACTCATTTTAATCGTGATGCATGCAATGTATGATTAGGAAGGAAAATATATACTCAAATTATAAATCAAATATGCAAAAATCTAATTTTCCATCAACTATGGTAAAAAAATAAATTCAATAGGTTACTGGATACCTTCCACGGCTAATGGCGGAGGAAGCGCAGAAACTGGAGGCAGAGGCGAGCTAGGAGGAGGCCGAAAAGCCGCGGAAACTGGGAGGAGGACTGGAGACGATGGAGGCAACAGTTACGAGGAGGCGGAGGAGGCGGAGTTGGCAGGACACGGAGGAGGCGGAGGAGCTTGGAGGAGGAGGCAGAGAAACTGGGAGGAGGACTGGAGGCGATGGAGGACTGGGAGGAGGAGGAGGCGGAGTTGGCAGGACACAAGGAGGCGGAGGAGTTTGGAGGAGGAGGCGATGGAGGCACAACCGCACAGGAGGAAGCAATGGAGGCTAGGGTATCGGGATTTTGGGGTATCGGGGTAACGAGGGTTAGGGGATTAGGGTAATCGGGTAAAGGTAATTGGGTATCGGGTATGGACAAACGGATCCAGCCAGCAACCCGACAGACCACGACTCGGCGCTTGGTCCGTATATGCAGCCGCACAGCCCGCATATGCAGGCCGCATATGCGCGATACCCGCATAGTGACGGGCTTCATGAATGCGGTACGCCTAAAGGCCCGCACACGCATATGCGGCTGCTTGGACCGATTTCGTGAACCCTGATCGACCCAGGTCATCTTCCTCTATGCTTATTAATAGAAGTAACAGTAGGCAATTGAACTCTTTCTGCAAACTCATACATCCCATGCCGATAGTTATCAAGTGTAAAAAGTCAAATCTCACGCACTCTAACCCAGTTTTTTTCACTCAGAAGCCTGATTTTATGTGGCTCAAGTGACCCTTTCATTCATATCAAAAGATTTTACATGAAGCTCATTTTATAGCCTTACATAGTGAGTATAGCCAACATTGCCTCCAAAAAAGGAAACTAGCTAAATGTGAACTATGAGTAAGCTATGGCCAACATGGCCTTGAAAAAGAAAAGGTTCCTGTGCTGTAGCCATGTAGAATAAGGCTATGATGGCTTGGAAAATTAAGCATTTTGCAACAAACACTAATGAACTTGAAATAGTTGTGGTGTTTGGAGCCACCCTCTTTGGCCACCTTGACTTGAATGATTTGAAGTATTCTTCTAAGTCAATTTCTTTACGTGTTAGAACTGCAGTTCTTCCCTCTTCTCCTCATTCTTCTAAAAAAAACTCATGCTCCTCATTTGTCCAACTTCCATTTTTAATGTCTCTTTCCTTCTCAGTTTCATCAATAAAGTATCTTTTTTCCCCATCTGAGCTTCCAATCTTCACCTAACCAAAAGTCGGTAGTATTCTTGATTGGAAATTGCAAGCTTAAGCACTATGAATGGTATTTCCACTGAGGTTTCCAGATGGTTTTCGACTCAAAAGAAGAATAGGAAGTATCTTTATCAAACACATCAACCTCCTATTCCTTCTCCTACTTGAGCATTGAGAATCCACCAACCCATTCACCAATAGTTTTAAGTATTTCCTTGAACCAAGCATTAACAAGACGATCACAAATCATCTCAAAATTTAAATAATCTGTAACTAGTGACAAGTGTCTTCTTTCCCCTCTCATTAGAAGGAATCCAAGTGCTCAGAATCTCCCTAATCAGTATCTTCTTGAAACCCAGAGAGAGCTTCAAAACCTTTCTCCCAAGCATGTTCCTTCTTGTACCACCATCCTGTCTGTGGAGAAAATTCCCCACCATCCGTTGCTGCTTCTTCAGAATAGCAGCCCCCATTGGCTGTTGTTGAGCCACCACTGTGGTTGTTCAGCCACCAAAGGCTGATGCAGAGTCTTCACTATAGTAGTAACACCCATCACTTGTAGTTGTAGCTGCTGCTGCAAAGGGACCTTCACGGAAGGAGGTTGCTGCTGCAACTTGCAAGGCAGCCACTATATGTTGCGTCTGTATCTGTTCCACATATTAATGTCCGTGGACTTTTGCTGCTGCTGTATCATAGAAACATAAGCCCCAAATGGCTTCTGCTTAGGTCTGCCGCTGCTCCAAATCTACCACAAGAAGTGGCAATTTCTTTTGCAAATTTTTGAGCTACGTGTGACCTTTGTCCACTCATCCTCAACAAGAATTTGTTCTTCGTCTTTCAAGACCTTAATGGATCTCTTCCAAACTATAATGCCCTTCCTCTACCTTTGTTTTTTTAATTTTGCAATAAAATTTAAAATGGATCTCTTCCAAACTATAATGCCCTTCCTCTACCTCATCAGGGATTATTAATTTTCCAGCACATAGTTCAGATGACTGTTGCTTTTGTTGCAAGGCAGGTAGAATCTTCTGGGCCTGATCACTACTGCCAGCCTGCATTAGTTTGTGATACTTGTTGAAACTTCCGTAATGGCTTAGAAAATAATTCAACCGCTTTATGGACTTCCCCATATCCTCCTATTGTTTTCCACTTCAACATTCATTTTCCACTCCTTTACTATTCTTGCACTCTCCAAAATACGTCGAATGACACAAAAATTAGAGAAAAACTTAGGGGTATTCTCATAAACATTACGTTATTTGAAATTTGAGCTCCATTTCTAATCAGCACACAAGGGATTCTTGGCAGGAGGGAGGTTTATCTCCACACAGACCCACAGATAGCTAGGTCTAGTGAATTCGTTAACCTCTTTTTCAACGCAAATGAATTTCCCAACAGTTTGTGCTATAGACTTCAAACCCCAGGATTGTGTAAATGCACATTAAGATTTGCTAAGTCAATCCAGGTTGCAATTTGTGTAGTCTTCAAATTGGGCCCGAAGTAAGGTGACCGCCAAAAAGATGCTGACCTAATCTTTGAAAATTTTAAAGTAACCTACTGCATAGGACTTAATGAAATCTACTTCTGCTTCATATCTTCCCCAAGGGCTAGCATAGTAGTGAGCTCTTGCTTTGCTTGACCCAGTGGGACGTAGTCATCTTTCATGCTTACCTGCAATCATCTCCATCGTCTACTATAAAGCTGAGCACTAGTCCCACTCAAGTTATGGTCTTGAATCCAGAGCATTCATACAGAAAA